>CM028348.1:6438217-6751061 GCA_016618105.1 Dendrobium huoshanense | reverse complement strand
TCATGTCGGACACTACATGTCTCTTTGAGGAGAAGTGTCGGTGCATCATAGATGATGATGAAAATCATTCATTTGTGTGCAGTTTATCTATTTTGATTATAACTTAGTAGAGCTTCTATGGTTTCTACTTGTCTTCGATTTATGAGGAGTCAACGATGTTTGATTGTTCTTGAGAAAACACATTTTTGGCTCAAAAATTACAAACTATTGTTATCGTTTTCGTTCGCCTAGACTTGATGCATAAACCTTTCTAGAATTATTGTGGCATTTACATGGCTTTAATTCATGAGTTGTTTTACATTGCTAGATTGCTTTTGGGGAGATAATATTTTAATGCCTAGATTGTGGCCTATCAACATCATTCTTTGTTGACCCTAATTTTGATTGTTGAACTTTTTCAAGATTTTTCTACTTGATTCAACTGTTATCATGATCCATCATCTTTACTGGATTTGTGGTGTCAAGAATTTTGAAACTATTTTATCATATTTGATCGAAACTTTGTTCTTGGGGCCATCATCGTACCAATGTTGTTTTTCATTGATCAACTGGCTGACCATGCTCGACTTAATTGTGTTGATTGGGCCAGCCCAAGGGATGCTCATCTGATCACTTCGTAATCCGTGTATGACGTAATCTAATATGTCGTTTGTTTATAAGGATGAAGAATATTTCAGTATACCAGGAAATAAGGAGCCATTGAGTGAAACACTCCTCTTAAGTCTATGAATGGGTCCACTGTTCTCATTTTCCAAATCTGATATGTAGAGATTATGAAGAATTCTAGAGCTCTGATTGCATTTTGAAGCCCTAGATGTCTGATCTAATGGGTCTTTGATCCTCCAGTTCACCAATTATGATTATCCAGTTCACCCTTCTTTTAGGAGAATGGTTGTTTCTATCAGCCTCCAAGTCATTTAATCTGGTGTTCTCAAACTCTCTCTTTCTGATGTTCTCGAATTCTCTGTACAAGATTTTGGATTCTCCATCTTGATGTTCCTGAGTTTGGATTGTATTTTGAAGCCCCAGATGTCTAACCTAGTAAGAATTTGATATGGTTTACACCAATTCTGGTTATCTAGTCCACTCCCTTCTTTTAGGAGAAAGGTTGCTTCTGCGCAACCCAGTGTACTTGAATTATCATCTTGGTTTTCGTGGGTTCTCAATTCTATTGTTCTTGGATTCTCCATTATGGTATCAAAGGATGCTCCTTGCACCACCACTTTTTGAAGATTTAGCTGACAATTATGATACTTTCTAAGCCTCTATTCTTTTGTTGTATCAGGCCATTTAATCCCCTTCCCCATCATTTAGGATAAGGGTTGTCCAGAGATTGTCTCACTAGCCTCCATCACCTGTCAACTTTTGGTTATTTAATGAACTCTTCATTTACAAGAGGGATTGTTTTACTCACCTTCATCGCCGGTCGACTTTGGATTGTTCAACCTCTCTTCCTCGAGGAGAGGTTATCTCAACTACCTTTGGCAACTTCCTGGCCCCTCGTTGTTTAGCCTCCGCTTTTGAACCAACATTGAGTTGATTTTCATAAATATCTTTGTAAAGACTACTTTTAGAAGAGAGTTTTGTATTTTCATCATAAAGTAATTCTTCGACAACAATTTCTCAACCATACAAATTATCAACCTCCGTTACGAAAGTAAGAACCCTTAGACATTGATGCAGTCAAGACTTGTTATTTTATGTTTTTTTTTCTTCTGTTTTGTAATTTTAGTTTGTATTACCCTATGATGGAAAACAACCCATTTTCATGTCGGGTTTAGTATTCTCAGGTTAGTTCACTCCGTTGTCTTCTACTTGTATGTTTTCTTGCTCCTTGTCTCCTGTGACTGCTCGGTTTTCCTATTGGCTTCTTATTTTCTATGTTGTCTTCTCGTATTCCTTGTTGGCTGTTCGGTTTCCCTGCTACGGACTAATGGGTTTCCCTGCTGTTTGCTGCTTGGTTTCTTCCCCTTGCTGATTCTTATGCAGGAAGTTTAAGTGTGGGCTGAATTGACAGTTCTGATTGGTTGTTTTGGTGGCAGTTTTATGTGATATATTAAATATTGTTCCCCATACGTTCTCTATAAATTATGGTTGATTTCCTTTGTGTAGGAGCAGTTTTTGGAGAGTGATCTTTTAAAAAACCTGAGAATTTTTCTAGCTTGCGAGCTGGTCTTCTCCCTATCCGCTATCACTTCGTCTCGATCTTCTTTCTACTTTTTCTCTTCATGGTTTCCCTTACACTTGTATCTTTATTCTCTAAATATTGTAATTAGTAAGGTGGTGTTGTGCCTTGTTCTGTTGGTATTTACTGGAGGAGCATAGGCTTTTGCTAGGTCATAACTTTCTGTGGTGAATCTCTGGTTTGTCTTTTCCTTTGAGCACATTTTTCGATTTTGTGCTTTGCATGTGAGGTGATCATATATGATTGTTCTGAGGGTATTTTAATTTCGTTGTTTGGTTTCTTGTGTCTTCCTATCTATTTTCTCAGCTTTGTTTTCTACTTTGTTTCCGTTATTTGTGTTTGTTTATGTGATATTGAAAGGAATTGTCATAGTTTGTATTTCTAGTGTTCATAAATTAGGTTTCATCATTGGTTAGAGCCTTAGATTGCATTAATTTAGCATCAGAGCACTAGGTTATCAGGCGAGTCTTCCCTTTCTCTTAAAAAAAATATAGTAAAAATAATCAACAAGCGGATTGGCAAAGTCTGTTTATGCAATAAATGGTTAACCTACAACAATAAATGGAAGTAATGACTAATACTCTGGCTGCACTAAATTTAAGCAATGCTGATTCCCAAAACAATGAAATGATGAGGAAGCTAAAACAACCAACTTGAGCTCCAAAGGGCATATCTATTTTGAAACAGAATGCAGGATCCAATAAGGTGACATTTGTATTCCAACGAGCAGATTCTAGCTTTATGCAAAACACACTTTTGAGAATGCCTATTGATGAAGTTGGTTCTACAGTTAATCCTGATTCAGTTCATAATCTTGGTATTAAGTTGCAATGTTCCCTTTTGGAAAGGAACATCCTAAAAAAAAAAAGATAGGCAGCCATATTATGCTTTACAAGATGCTCAGTTTACCATTTATCCAATCAATGATATTGTGGTTAAATTTGTATTGACTAATGCGTTGGCCAATGATGTTACTTCTCAAATGCAGAGGCTACAAAAGAATGAGGAGACTCTAATAGCAGACAAAGTTGAAGTCCTAGATAGGTTGGTAGTATGTGAGAAATAATGTATTAAAAGAAAGAGTGGGGTGCAAATAAAGACTGACAAAGAGATTCATGACCATGAAAGGAACAATGGAGAAAATGTTATTCTTGAAAGGAAATCTGATGAGGTGACGTTGCAGTATGTTGATAAACCTATCTGTTGCAAAAAGCTACTGAATAAAGTAAACGTGGAAGAAGAGAAGGTGAGGCAGCCAAAAGAATTGCAATTGGGGACAACGACCATGGTGGAAGCTGCTGATAAAATTTTTATAGTTTATTAAAATATCGAAGGGAGTATGCAACTTATAGAGGATGAACAACTTAAATGGATGAAGCTAGCTACATCAAGTAAAGTTTTATCATCCATTAATTTACTTGACAAGGATACTTTGGATAAGCTTCATTCTTTTGAAGATATGTTAGGTGCAGTTCCTCTTGAATCAATGTTAATGAAGAGGCCTTTTGTTGTTCCGTCGTGGACAGATTCTGATGAGAATGTTGGAAACCTATTCATGGTTTGGAGGTTCTTAGTTATTTTTTATGGTGACTTTGGACTTTGGCCTTTCACCCTCGAAGAGTTTGCACAAGGTTTTCATGATCAAGATCCTTCTATTGTTGAGAAGATGTTAACAGGAGTTGCCAATCATACAGTTGTGTGGAACTTTACCCCTTACTATTCTCGATAATGTTATGGGTATCTTTACTACCCAAACAAGATTTGGAGTGCAACGACGATTCTTGATTAAATGAAATGGACGTCCCCCTGACTGATTATTCTTGGATTGAAGCTGAGGAGTTGCTGATTCGTCGTCCTGATATCTATTAGCGTGTTACTGAGGCATTTTCATTAAGAGATGAGATTTTTCCACCATGGGTGAATTGATGCAGTTAAGACTTGTTATTTTCTATTTTTTTATTTCTTTTGTTTTAGATGCTTTGTAATTTTATTTTATATAACCCTATGATGGAAAACAACCCATGATCATGCCGGGTTAGATGCTCTCAGGTCAGTTCACTTCGTTGTCTTCCACTTGTATGTTTCATACTCCTTTTCTCCTATGATTGCTCAGTTTCCTTGATGTTTGCTTGGATTCACTACTGTCATTTCGTATTCCCTGCTGGTTGTTCAGTTTCCCTGCAGACTGCTCGGCTTCCTTGCTGATTGCTGCTCGGTTTCTTCCCCTTGTTGATTCCTATGCAGGAAGTTTAAGTGTGGGCTGAATTGGTGGTTATGATTGGCTGTTTTGGTTGCATTTTTATGTGATCTATTAAATGCTATTCCCCCTTCTTTCTCTTATAAATTGTGGTTGATTTCCTTTGTGTGGGAGCAGTTTTTGGAGTGTGATCTTTTAAAAGACCTAAGGGTTTTTCTATCTTGCAAGCTAATCTTCTCCCTATCCCCAATTACTTCATCTCGATCTTCTTTCAACTTTTTCTCTCCATAGTTTCCCTTCCACCTATATATTTCTTCTATATGTATATTGTAAGTTGTAAGGTGATGTTATGCCCCGTTCTGTTGGTATTTGTTGGAGGAGCATAGACTTGTGCTAGATCTTAACTTTCTATGGTGGATCTCTGGTTTGTCCTTTCCTTTGAGCACCTTTTCCGATTTTGTGATTTGCATGTGAAGTGACCATATATGATTGTCCTAAGGGTATTTTTAACTTAGTTGTTTTTTTTTTTTTTTTTTTTGTCTTTCTAATTATTTTCTACGTTTTGTTTCCTACTTAGTTTACATCATTTGTATGTGTTTATGTAATATTGAAAGAAAGTGTCGTAGTTTTCATTCCTACTGTAGGTTGCATCAGACTTGGTAGAATTAGTGAGACTACTTGTAACAATCTTATGTGAATGTTGAATAAATTACTTGCAATCCTCTTCATTTTTGTGGTTTGGGCAAAACTGTCCTTCTAGGAGCTCAGCCTTTGTATCTAATTGATATTTACCTCAGTTTCCTATATTTTATTTTGCGATGTGACTTATATTACTTTTTTATGTTTATATAGAGCAAAGAAAAGCTATTTTGGTAAAAGTTGCTTCTGTGAGAGAAGTTGTATTGGGGGCTCCACTAAGAATGGTCTTACATCATCTTGCATCGAGGACTACTTTCCCTAATATGGGTCAACTTATTGCTCTAGTGCATAGACCTAAGGAATCTTTTTTCCTTATTCCTCAGGTAACGGTACTTTTCACTGCCGCCTTACTTTTATATTAAGTAACTTGAATTATCTATATATATCAGACATTTACTATTATGATATTACTTTTATGCAACGCAGGTATGGTATTCGAATCTATTTCTTGATAATTATGTGTTGTTCAGGTCGATTGAAATTTTAACTTTGGTAGATTTTTCTGTATTAACACGCTTAGAAAGTGTAACCTTTAATTTGTCCTTTGTCCGTGCATATCCTATGCACATAGGTGACATGAATTGAGAAATGTGTCAAGCTTGGAGACATTAAATTTGATACTATTGCACTTTGAAGAGAAAAAAAAAGTATAGAAAAGAACCAGGTCTAATTCCTTATTTCCTCTTATGACAGGTTGAAAAGGTCACTGTTATCTTTCCAATGAGATTTAGGGATTCCGTTGATATTGTTCTGGCAACTTCCTTCTTACAGGTAAATATATCTAAACTATGAATCTTGTGATGCTATGATCAATGTTGATAATTTCATTTATTGTGTCAAGAATGGAAAGTAGCTTAAATAATAATCTTAGCGCATTTTTAAGTAGCTATAAAATTTGCATCCGGATAACTCAATCATTGCATACGTTGAGTACAAAATAGTTTGATTATTTCTACAATTATTCCAAGTGGTTAATCTCACAATTATTTATAATTTAGCATGACCCTTTGGAAGTGCAGGAATTTGTGGAGTCAAGGAGAGCTGCTGTCCTTAGTAATGCACCTCTCTGTACATGGTCTCCAACTCCTCCTCAAGAGCTCAAAGGAGTTCCCCCAGATGCAGTAGCAGCAAATGCAGGATTTGTCACCTTTGGTATTGGCTAAACACTTAACAAATCATTATACGTTTATAATCGTTCTTAAATAACCTTATTGGTGCAGTGATCTACCCTCGGCATGCTGATGCTCGGAAACTTGACAAAACAGCTTGGAGTTTATCAACATTTCATGCATATGTCAATTACCATGTCAAAGTACAAATACTTTTGCTACTCACCACCTCCTTTAAAAAGTCCATTTTTTTATGATTTTCTTGTTCAATGGAATCTTTTTAATTATGCTATTTTGATAGTAGGTCAACCATTTTATATTAGGCCTTACATTCCTGTGTTAACTTTTGGCAACTAGGTAAACTTGAAACAAAAATACATAAAAGAAGTTTATTATTCCATATCATCTTTCAAGATGAAGCTGCCCTAACCTACTCCATCAATCACGTCACCGATGCCCTCGGTGTGCCAGTTTATTGAAAGGTCAAAGGCATGAACATACACTCCATTTATCATTTTAATGATATCATAGTTGTTAAGTGGGTGGGTTAGGATGTGGATGAAGAAATATGTTCTTTAGATTGCTCTCTTAGTTTTTCTCAGAAGTTTCAAATTTTTTACAAAATTACATGTGCATCTTGTTCTTATGCAGTACTCAGAAGGTTTCATGCACACCAGGATGCGTCGTCGTGTAGAGACGCTCATTCAGGTATAATCATGAATTGTTATGCTATGGTGCTTTTATTGAATATTTGTTCATTTGAGATGTATAGACGCATTTACATGGTTACCTAGGTTATTCAGACACTTTACAAGTCATACTATTTATGTTTTTGTTTTGGGATGCTCATTGGTCCTTTTTGTATTTTATTTTGTGAACACTCCGTGCACGCCATCATATGGCTAGAATGTTTTATCAACTAATAGAAGTATCATTTGGTTAAGTCTTGTCATAAATAGTTTAAGTTTTATAATTCAATTCGTTCAGCTAATAAACTGAATGGAATTTTAAGCTTTAAGTTGTTATAAATGTTTTTACGGATAATGTTTTTTTCTAAAGGTACTTGTTGGCATTGTTTTTGTTTCTGAATATGAGCCATTATGTCCGTATGAAGCATCATGTTGATTGTGCTATATTGTGCTTCATTGAGAATTCTGCTTGCTGCGTTTTCTAGTGAAATAGAACAAGTTGCTTGAATTTAAGTTTAGGTAAAACCCCATCACCATCTTCATTTTCGTTTGTATGATCAACTTCAACCGTTAACATCCCACTTATCTCATGTCCTTGAGCTGCATCTTATGTTATTTAGGGCTGCATCTTATCACATGGATTTCTTTAATCATCCATTGCGTTTTATTCTTTTTTAAGTCTGCATCTTATGATAGTTGATTTACCAGGAAATTATTAAATTGGGATTTCCTTTTATGGCTTGTATAGTTAGGTGTTCATTTTAGTAAAATTTCCACCATTCTGTGTGGTTGTGGCAAATGCTGTTTAATTAGAACTTCTAAGATATAACAGTAACTGGTTGTGTTAGGTTAATTGGGCTGTCTAGGTTTGCCCTTCTCATGCAGTTTTAGTTTATGAGAAATAACAGCCATTAATGGGAGGAAAGTAGGGGCATAGGATTTTTACTTAAAAGAACACACGTCGGTATGGGATAGATTGTGGTGTGAGGAAGCTCTTAGAGAGGGGGAGGAAGGTGTTGCTTTAAGAAAGCCTCGTCGACGCAGGATGGACCTAGCGTGATCAATTTTGGTTATGTAAACCTTTTTTTTAAACTTGCGCAATATGAGGCTCGCCTCAACGCAATTCCAAGAAAAAATGCCTCGAGGCTTACACGTTGGCCCTTTTTTACTAGGCTTAAGCCTCATCTTGGATGAGACCCACCTTGAGGCAAAAGCTCCAAAAAAAACCACGTCTTCTTGCACTCCCAAGCCGTAGCAACTTCCTCTTAATTGTCTCGACCTCCAACCCACCGCCTCACCGTAGACACAATCGTCGTAGCTACCGCAGGAGATCACTAGAAAGGCGCACACCACCACCATCTCCTCTTAAAATATCGGAATATTATCTTTATGTTGATTACAAATACTTACGTAAGATGAAGATTACTAAAATAAATGAAGAATAAGCAGATTGAGAGGTATTGGACCCTACAAGATGAGGTAGGGAATAAACTAATTTATTATGACAGTGACTCAAATAAAAATCCCTTTAGTAATGATAGTACATATGATTTCTGAGTTGTTGTTAATTATTTTAGCTTTCTTTAAAAGTTAAAAGTAGATGAGTAGGCAACTATGTTGCACCCATACGGATACGGCGACACGAATACAACATGATACAAACACGGGACACGTCAACTGTTAAAAACACAGGATGCGGGTGCAGCGCGAACACAGCATTATAATTTATAAATCATACATAAAAATTAATAAAGTAATCAAGGCATAATATGTTACTTCATAGTTCAATAGAAAGTTAATATGTCATCCTTTAACATATTATTTGAATATTATATAAAAAATCATTTTTAACTTTTAATTTGACTTTACACAATTTTTAGATTTTGAGACTTATGTCTCGCCTCACAAACGAAAATCCTTAATGATATGATATGTGGTGAAAGAGAGCTAGCATGCAGCCTGCTTCTCTTCCTGATAGATTAAATAGAATTTGGACTTTTCAAGATGTTTTTTATTCCTTCCAAAACTAGCAAATGAAACCCATTGTACGTTAGATTTCCATAAAAAAAAAAACTGTCTCAAGTTGCTTGAACTAGTTCTCCATGCAGCCAGAGGTTTGATAATACATTCATACCGACAATTCAACCTTTTCCTCTACTTCAAAAGAGTAGTCTTAGATGAGTTCAGTTTGGTACTTGAAGTGTTTTAAGTGCCTAATATATATATATATATATATATATATATATATATATATATATATATATATATATATATATATATATATAAAGTGTTTTAAGTGCCTGTGGGGCATATGACATAATTGTTGTGATTGTTATAGGAATACCTGAAAGTCATACTTTTAACTTTACTCTTAAAGGATTGCTTAGTCCCAGCGATGTTTTAGGGTTCATTTGGAATAGTTGCAGCCGTCTGTAAAATAGGTTGTGAAGTTGTTGTAGAGAATTTTTTTTTTTTTTTTTTAACTTTTGTAAAGAAAGCAGCATATTTTTTTTGGTAAATGTTGTCGTCAAACAACTGTGCTATATCTATATAAGAACAATTTACATTAGTACCCAAATTATACATAATAAAAATGTTTGAAAGTAAATTGAAAAGCTTTCAATTTAACTACAAACACAAATAAGATTTTATTATTTACAGAATGCATTGAATTTACTTGATAGCAAACCCAACCAGCAAAACCTTAAGGAATCTCCAGCTGGCTTCTCGTGATCGTTATTGCCTGCGTCATCTTCTTCCTCCTCTTAGCACTCTGTTAGCGCCAGATAACCAATAAGGTGATTGGTTGCTCATTTGCCACTGCTGAATCACGCTGGTGAAATGTTAGAGCTAGGGTGGTTGTAAAGCAACAACAACCTGCCACCACCAATGCGGCCGGACCAGTGGAAGGAAAAACTTCAAGGGGAGAAAAAAGATGATACAAGAGGTTGGCTTTCATTCAGGAAGGGAGGAATTGAATTCCATGACCTGCTTAGGGCATCGGGTGCTCGAAAGCAGAAATTTTGTTTTGTCGTTCAAGGTACCATCATCGTCCAGTCCCATTGTCGTCGTCAAGAGGTTCAAGGAGCTGAACGGAGTTGGAAGAAAAGACTTCAACGATCCTTTGGTTAATGTGGTCCTCGGCGGAGCAAATAGGGCTGAGAAACTCGAAGATGCGAAGTTCTTTATGTGGCAGCAACGAAGGATGAAGTAGAACGAGCCGGGATATTTCGGTCATTTTTGAGTCTCGGAACAACAAAACGCGAGTGGACGTGGGAGGTTTTGATAGGTTGCTAAAAGCAACTGAGATGCAAAATTTTGTAAAACGTATTTAAAAAGTTAGACCCCAAACGATCCTTTCCATTGTTTTCATAAAGCAGCGTGGGTAGGTAAAAAGCCATCCCAAACAGACTCTTAGAGTGAAGAAGGACCAATTGATTTATTTTGACCATATTGATTAAGATTTGAGCAAGTCTTAATGGCTTTCACAGGGATTGCATAAACTGGATCAAAGCATATGAAATGACTCGTGGCACATGTGGACTTTACTGTTGCCTCCCTAGAAGCGTTGATGTAAACCCACCCTTAGAACAACAAAACGAATTGAACAAGACGCCAACATGACATTCCTACTTTGACATTGTTATAGGTCATCATCTCAATAGTTATGGTATTTGTATCATTTATACATCCTTAAGAGTTTACTTCATTTCACATTTTTTGATCGATTTGAAACTTTTATGAATGTTTCTTCTAAAAAAACTTCTTTGAAACTCTCATTCATTATTTTTTTTGTAGTATTTTGATATTTTCATCCTTTCTTGATATATTTTATTTTTAATCAGTATATTTTTATTTTTCTCTTCTAACTTTCTAACCTAATCTAAGGTTTTAATTTTCTTAATTTTTACCTTAACTATTTTATATATTTAATTTTCTCTTTAGTTCATAGCCTATTATATAAATTAGCTTTCTCCACTATCCTCTTTGCAAGATGGTTAGCGTTCTTATAATCATTATGGGCCACAAAATATTCATCTTCTGTCACTTAATACTTTTCTTTTCATTAATAAACTTTTGTACCTCCTCATTTCCCCAACAATTTTCTTTACTTATTTTCTCATAAAATTTGCATGATAATTTTCTTGATGAACTAGCCATCTTAGTCCACACTTGTATTGGCTCAACTTAAAAATCAATTTGCTTTTCTTAGCAAATTAACTTCTCAGTTTCCAATTTCTACCATCTTTTAGGACAGTTCTTTTTTATCATTATTTTAATCTATATTAGTTGGTCCAACTTTCTTTGGAAATCACCATACAATTTTTGTAATTAGTATTTTCTTTTCTTCTGAGTAGAAAGAGCTATATTTGAGATTGAGATTTGATGGTTCTACTTTGCAGGGTAATTAACAACACTTTTCTTCACTTTTGCAAGATAATATGATCTCACAAAAGCGAGTATAGCTTCTCTCATCATATTTTTATCTCTTCTATATTTATTATGAATTATTTTCATGTTCAATTAAATCACTTGTGTAATTATATGCTGCAGTAATTCATTCATTAACTTCTCAAAAAAAAAAAAAATCACATTATTCTGTAACCGTATTTGATGACCCTAAACACTAACTACATTTGTAATATTCTCATCAGTAATCAACTTAATAGCAATTACCCTATATCATCAATTGTTTTCACTTAAACAATTTAGTTTTCCAACTCTATTAACTTAATTATATTCAAAACAATGTTTGAATTTTTTAAAGAGAAAAGCATACTTGATCTATTTTGATGTTACCTTGAAAAATATCACAGTTATATGCGTGCTGCAGGCGTTGGATCGCGCAAAACCAGAGATGGAAAGAACAAAGAAGCTGGCCCAAGGAAATTCCTTCAAACGATTGGTTTGTATCAGAAAAATTGCTTCAAAATTTTCTCTTTTGATTCATCGATTGGCTAATATGTTCGTTTCATTTCTGCAGAGTCTTAAGGATGGACGTGGAAACTCAATTTCTTGAAGGCATCGAAGCAATACGGTTAGTTGATCAAATCTCATTATATGGAACTTTGAAGTTCTTCCTATTTATTACCCTTTTAATTCACGGGGCACCGCCCAGCAAAGCTGGAAGCTTTACTGATCCTTAACTGTCATCCTTTCTCATTAACTGTAAATTAAAATTAGAATTTTTATGTTGATTATTGTTTTTGTTACTTTAGTATCTCAGGCTAACTAACGTAGTCTGAACTCTGAAGACTAATTGTCAGGCTATGTTATCTTAGATTTGATGATTAAAAACAAAATTTTACCATAAGCTGGGCATTTAGTTGGGAATAATTGTTTGCATGGATGTAGCTTGTTATAATATCTGGATTGAGTGATAGGCAATGGATTTACTGGAGTGGGGCTATTTATCATTAAAATTATGCTAGTTGCATTGAATTCGGAGCCACTAAGCAAAAGAGGTTATATAGATATTCTTTTTGCATGCCAGCACATTTGTGACGATGTACTAAGTTTTACTTTCTAGTTTTAAATGAAGATCTAGAGAACATAAATAAAAGATAAAAATATGAAAACACAATTTCATTCATGGAAAATTCAAAAACAAAATTACAAAGTTTATCATAAATGAAATGATCCCTTGTGTTGATAAAAACTTCTGCTCAATTGAAGAAGATGCAATAAGAAGTTTTTGGCATAATATTGGATAGCTTGATCTCATGTGTTTGTAGAAGAAAATTTTGGAAAAGTGGTGATGGTGGTTACACTATAATAATTGAATGATGGTAGTCAAATGATGGCAATGATTGTGGAGAAATTGATGGTTTGATGATGGCATATAGGTAATGGTTGTTGTATGATAGCAATTGGGTGATATCATTTAAGTAGCGACGATCAGGTGATAATGTTTTAACAATGATAGTCATATGATAATGATTGAAAAATTGATTAGATGTTAATAGTCAGTAAATATCAGCTAGGTAATGATGATTAGGTGATAGTGTTCATACAATAGTGATCAAATGATGGTAATCAGATGATGACAAATGGATGACATAGATGGTTAGCAATGATTATTGTTGTCTAATGTCGAGTAGAGTTCTAAAATTCTTTAGATCTCCAAATTATTTCCAATCTTTAGTCCATTGTCCTTCTCTTATGAAGATTGAGAGTCTATTCATAATTTTTTAAGAGTATCAATAGATTATTATATCACTATTTAAGAACCTAAATGATATTAGAATTTAGTTATTTTACGCCATTGTATTACTCTCATCAGGATGCTTGATTTAATTCTAAGCATTGGAAGATGCAAATATCATTTGATTTTTTAGCTAATGTCATGAAGTTTATACACTTCCAAATGTCTAATTTGAGCATCATTTGATTCTGGATCAAATCAATTTTGATGTTGTTAGGCTCAATTCAACCATAAGTTTGTCGTAATTGAAAATTGACTGATCTTGATTTAAATTCTGTGTGTTTTTAATCTGAAAGATTGCATTGAGATTCATATTTAATTTGATGAATATTATAGTAATGTATTGAATGAATTTTTTGGGCAACATATCTATACGTTAGTGGCTTATGTTCATGTTTTTGTTTATGGTTTAGTACACGAATTGGTTGCGTGTTTTTGTATAAAGATAATACTGGAAATCAATAAATGGATTATGTTCTTTTAACAAATTCCCGATTTCATCGTGGGAAAATATATACTGTATCACAAACGAATTGAGAGTTCAACAAACTAGTCATAACTTGACTTTGATTATAATTTTTCAAGATCGTTTATCTTAGTGATTAAATAAGTTTGAGTATATTTTAATTAAATCAACAAATTTAAAGAGATATAATTATCTTAGTAATTAAATAAGTTTGAGTAATTAATAATTATAATATCTATTAATTAGTTTTTTCTTTTAAATTTGAACCAATTAGAGGTAAAATATCACATATGTAAACTACTTTAAAATCAAAATCTATTGATTAATAGTTAAAGTTCAATAGATCAAAATTATTTTTTATTTTTATTTGTTAGATTTTTGTATTCATTATCATTTACTGAAAATATAAATTAATGAATTGCTAGATTAAGGCTTGATATAATTGTTTGTTAATAAACTTAATAAGGCTTATTTGTTAAGTAGTGACATTTCAAAAATAAAACTCATGTCTCATTTATTTTATTTTTTAACAAGTTATTTATTTAAAGCTCAATAAACACATACAAATCGAACATGAGCCTAACACATTGAAAATTAAACATCTACTATTTTAAACATATTAAAATTGAACATAGAAAAAATAAACTTGAATAAACTATTAATAAACAAAAAACACGAACAAATATATGTTTGGCTCAATTGAAACAGAAAGAGAGCATTATTTAAATATCCATTTTAATGCACCATTTTTCGAAAAAATAAAAGGATTTATCCAAAACATTAAAAACTATCCTTCTGTTTACTTACTTTTTATTTGCATAACAATTAACCATTAACAACTTCCCTTTGCGAATAAATAATAATAAAACTCAACTCATCTTGGCCTTTTAATTGAGAGCTTAAACTACCAGATCTTAAATTTGAATCTTTGTGTATATAATGTTTCTTTGAATTTGCTCTAAATTGGCCTATATGCCTAAGGAAAGTTTATTGGGGGTACTGTGAGTTTTTGAATTGGAATCCATTGATTGCTTCCCCATCAATCTCTTGTTACAACTCAGACCAACTTGAAAACATCAAAATTCCAATGAACTGAAACTTAAATTGCTTGAATTTTCAATAATAGAGAAATCAAGAAAAAAGGAGTATAAAAACTGCCTTGAAGCCTCATAGAGAAGATTAGGCTTTTTCCACATGAATCTTCAGACATATGCTTGTCATGAATGAATTTAATCATTGGCCTCATATCACGAAATTGGATCCGAAGACATAAATGTAAGTCAAGTAAGAAAACTAAACACAGAAATAGACCTGATCTGAAAACCCTAGAAAATTTAGGGAAGAAAAAACAGGACTCAGAATATGGGTGGTGATATATCAGGATGGTCGGCAAGGCAGATTAGCCGTTACGACGAACGAGACCTAGAAATCATCATCGCCCTCTTCCCTTGGAGAAATTATTCTATGCAGACATCGTACGTAACTCTGTATCCGGAGGTGAATCAGAGAGCACCACATCACCTGGTACAAAGATGATACACAGCCCAAGTACATCGCAAGGAGATGACTTGGCGTGCTTTGATTTGACGTTCCGGACAACGTCCGATGTCTGACAGAATAATTAATCCTCCCCTTGGCAAAAGAATAATCATAATAATCTAAAGCTTTGTTTGGTGCGACTTCCTTGCTGCTTCTAAATCAACTTTTTAAGATAGAAAATTGCTCCAAAAAGAAATAAAAAATCGTCCCAAACAAAACCTAAGCCATGAAAACAGGCAGCAAGTACTCCCCGTCAGCCTCCAACTCACTATTTTAAACTAAAACATCACGTAATATCACCTTCCAAACAATAGAATTAAAAAAGTATATTTACTAATAGAACTAAAGATTGAAAACATTATAAAACAAAATTTGTCAATGGCTCAATTTCATAGAAAGTCGAGCTAAATAGACTGATGGAAGATAAGGGGAGGTCATCAGATAGGAGCGAAAGAAAACTAATAATTTAATCAACAATCTGATATGATTATCATTTGAACTATGCACAAATCATCATGTGACCATTCCCCATTGGCTCCCCTTTGAAAAACCATATTTAGTGAAACCAACAAGTGAAAACTTGCAATTGAGATATGAACAGATGGATGTCTCAGAAGGAAGGCAGTAGATTAGCTGTAATCATTATCTCAGACCAATTAAATAAAGTCTTCATCATTGACATCATCAAATTCTCAAAAGAATGCAACCTTCATTCCTTGAATTTCAATCACAAGAAAAGAAAACTAACCATAAAGTAGTGTGACATCAAGAAGACAATAAAATTCAAAAATTTCATGAAGCCTCATAGAGAAGATTAGGCTTTTTCAACAGGAATTTTCAGACATGTTTATTATTAAAAATCGGACATGAAACCAGAGAAAATTTGAAAGGGGACGTCAAAGACAAAAGGGGAGGAAGATAAGAAGACGTAAGAGAGAATTGTGAAAAACTGAATCAAATAAAAAAAATAAAAAGAGTGAGCATATTAGGTTGGACTCTGACAGGAAGTACTTGAGTTCTCAAGTAACCCCAAGGGGGGATACTTGTGTTCGCACGCAAACCTATCAACATTTGGTGAAAACAGCGAGAATTAGGCTGTTTTCAGAGAGAAATCAGCAAAACGATGCAGGAATTTTAAAAGAATGGAGAGAAAACACAATGAAAACTTCTTCTATTCAATCCACAAACAAGAAAAACAATACAAGATACAATTTTTTTCAATTCGAGAGGAAGAAATAACTCTCCAAATTTCTAGCAAAGCCTAGAGTCCAAATAGAACAAACCATAGATCTCAAATCTCTTCCAAATTCAAGATGAAAAACAAACTCTAACAAAAAAAGCTTATTAAAGCCAAAGGACTCTTACAAAAAAGACTAAACAGCCCTTAATTCAAACCTTCACTCCTAAACAATGATTACATTAAGCAATTGGGCCCACTAGGGCATCCGCCCCACCTGCTATAGCAGAGAACCGGTTCAGGTTGGACCAATTCAACCGGCCCCTCCTGGAGGGGCCTAACAGAATCTAGATCAGGAAAATCATCTTCATTATGCAAAACAATCAAGAGAAAAAAAAAACACAAATGCAATAAAAGTGCATTTCCTAATGAAGCAGCATAAAACATTCTTTTGAATGTACATTTTCATAACAAATTTATTTTTAACTAGATAGCCACTGGATGCCTAAACCCTAAAGTTAACTCAGCCCAGAATATAATTTGAGAACTCATCAATTAATGTCCATTTGAGAAAACTTACAGTTGCACTGCCTAGAAAACTAACGCTGATATCAAACGACATTCGGATAAGAAAGCTACGCAAACAAGATGTTACCCAAATTTAGTAAACAAAAAACAACTGCGAAGATCATAACAGAAGAGATGATGCACTCTATAGTCAATAGCAAAGACAAGGAATTTTTAAGCAAAGTAAGTAGAAGTTCACAACAACAACAACAATGTTTAAGTTCAAGTCTCTCCTAATGCTGAAAACTATGTAACGGATTCACCAAACTTGTAGCAGCGAAGCAAAGAAGCAGAGGTTTTCCTTGCATTCACCAAATTATTTGGACCTCTGCCGCATCTTTCTGCGCTTCCTCTTGAGCCTCCTCATTCTCTTCTTCTTCCACTGAATAATTAGGTCATGGGATATTTATAATTAATACAGAGAAACATGTAAATTTTAACGAAAACATCAAAATGAAAATAATATTACAGAGAACCCATATATAACTAATATATGAAAACAACTGGAAAAATAAATTGCAAAATGAAAAATCTTCAATTCAAGAGCAGTAGGCAATCATTAAAACCATTGATCTCAAATCAAAAAAATTTATTCGTAATGTTTTACAGCATTTCAATTATAAAAGCAGAGCAGAATTGAATTTAGAAGCTAAAGGTTACTGAGAATCAGTTTTATCAAAGGCATCAAATGCCCTCAAATTATATGACTACTAAATCTTAGGCACTGAGAAGGTGCACCCCCAAAGTGAGGTTCTAAAAGGGAAATGGATATAAGTTATCAATTGACCTTAGTAAGTCAGAATAATTTTGAAAAGAACAAAATAATGATTACATTAGCTTATGTAGGATAAAATAATTCTTACAAAATAATGATTACATGAGATTATGTTGGATAATTCCAAGTTACACTGCATTTCAAATAAAAATATCTTGCAATATAGCTTCTTAAATAAACAAACACGATTAAACTACTTTTAAATTTATAGCATCTATAGCTTATTGATAATCTAGTGTTCACTGTTATCAACTCCATCTGTGACATGTATATGCTCTCTTCCCAATCACTGAATTTAGGGTCCTCCATAGCATAGGCTACACTAGGTATTGCATTTATTTTTCCTGATTCATTTTTAACAAACTCTGGCCATCAAACTTGGTCACACCTCCCAAATTCTCAATGTCAATTCACTCTATCTAATAATGATGAATCCTCTGCCCTCTGTTTTATATGCAAAGAAATTGAAGTTTATTTTCACTAACATATCTTTAATGGATGAAACTCTCATTGCTCTCATTATTATAAATGTTTCTCACTATACTCTTTCCAATTTTACAACAATTCCACATTAGATTATCAACTTGACTTCTCTGTTGTTAAACTACTGGGTTTCCTTTTTCACTTTCAGGTTCCAAAACAAATTATTCTTTTTATATTATTGGAGTATAAATCAATCACATAACCTCCTGAAAACGCTGTTTGAATTGTACCATAACCCCTCCCCAAACTTGTAGGAGCTCAATATATTTCCCATTAACCTATATCGAAATCATATGTGATCAGATGAAGAACTTAACAAGTTTCTATTTAAGGGAAGCATATGCAAACAAATTCAAACTATCACCTTTATCATCATTCAAATTCCCAAACCTTAAACAAAAATTAGATAGAATCATCATTATCCTATTTTCTTACATTTAAATTAGCAGTAAATACATTACTTCAATGAATCCTTGGTCTTGCTCGACTATATTCAAACATTCAAAGTTGCGCTATATTCCACAAATAGAAACAAAGATACAATTATCTTACCCTAAATCTAAATATAATAAATTATCAATATTACTGGTACACAATCCAAAAAACAAAATGTTAGACCGGTCCAGCCGGTCCACGCGGGACCGGCCCAGACACGAAACGACGGAACTGGGCGGAGGCCGCGCGAGCCGCACGCCTTACGGGATGGGTTTAGGAAGGAATGTTGAGGAAGTTTATGAGGGAAATTGATTGTAGGGACTGTTTAGGGAATTCCTTTTGAATTGTATGCATTAAATAGTTGATTTTTCTAGGGTTTGGGTATCTTGAATTTGGCTGAAATTGGAGATCTCTTAGATTTAGGTTTTCTTTGGGCTCTAGCGGCCTCTAGAGATTTGGGAGAGATCGATCCTCCTCTCGAATTGAGGATCAATTGTATCTTTTCTATTATGTTGCATCTATTAGTAAAATACAAGTCTTTTATCCACTGTTTTCTCTCAGATTTGCTATTTTTCCACTGTTTTGGGGCTGATTTCTGCTGTGAACAGCAGGTTGTCATTGATTATTGCTTCTAAAGTGGTTAGGAAATACTTGAAATCAAGTATTTCCTATCACAAAACGTAGAAAATGACTATAAGATATGCAGTAAAACTAATAAATCAATTAAACGGGATACCAATTGTTGCATTAAAATCTAAAAACCATAACATCAATAATTAATTTCTTATTAATAAAGCTTCTCGACATTCTTCAGACCTTGCAACAGACATAAAGAACTGCTAGAGGATTCATGGCATAAAAGAATAAAAAACTGAGTAATCAGGAAGATTTCGTGGTAGTAAAAAGTAAACCCTAACTAAAAAAACGACATGATGATCTATATTTGCTCAGAACAATAGATTGTCTAAATTAAGTCTTCGTCTGGGACAGCTTTGTTACTGCTTTCTTAAGCAGCTTTTTAGAACAAAAATTTCTAGTTCAAGAAATTTTTGTACCAAAAACTGCTTTCTGCACAAAAGAAGCATAAAAATCAACAGATGCAATATGCAAAAACAAAATTTCTGCACAAAAGGAAGCCCAAAAGAATCAAATAGCCCGGAAAACGTGATCTAACCGAAGATAAAACATCAACAAGGGAAAAATAGAGGGCAACGAAATCCTTAAGAGCTTCATTTCACAAAGAATGTACAGGAGCATCTCACCTTTGCCCTCATCGTCTCCCTCTCAAAATCCGAAGCCCTATCCGATCGCTCTTTTCGACTAATAGATGGGCGGCTCCGAATGCCTCACTGCGAATTTATAAAAGTTGCGCACAAGGAAACCCTAATTCCGTCACAACAGGTTCCGCACAGGGGTTATTTTAGTCATTCTAGTAAGTGTAGAACCAACGGCAGTGATCACTGATCAGATAGGGCCGAATTTCCCATGCTGCGTAATTGATGAAATTTTCCCTTCATTAAAAAAAAAAAAAAAGAAGCTCCGTTTGAGACAACTTTTTAATTATTTTCTGCTGCCTATTTGTGTGATATATATTATGAGTTTATCAACAGATATTGTTATCAACAAAAAATTTTATGAATCAATTTGCATGTATGATCATTTTGAGGAGTAATGATTCTGTCAGATTACTGAATGCATTCGAAAATCAATAACAAAACGTCACGTCATTAAAGTGCTCGGTATTGTGCTCGGTACATGCTCTCTGTACACTCGGTATGCTTGGTATTTTTACCAGACGCAATAAAAATTCCATTTTGAGGGGGGTACAAACATGAAGACTTGGCTCTAAGAAATATCATCTCCTTGTATTAGTTTGAGGCATAGTTTTGATAATTTAATTTTATGTTTTTTACATAATATATTATTGTTACGGGCTAGTATATTCATGGAGATAGAATGAGAGAATATTTGGTCCTAGCAATGCATGGATATGAGCATACAGATATATAGTTGAGAGAGCGAGAAAATACCAGAACTTTTTACGTGAAAAATTCAAAAAGGGAAAAATCATGGAGCCTTGCTCGGGTGAGAAGATTCCATTGTAGTTGAGTAAGTTACAAAACTTGACATGTCCCTTAACTTGGAGACTGTGAGATTACAATAGGTTGGAGAGATGGACGGAAGTTCGACGATGGTCGGTCGGATGGAAGTACGACAATCGAGCAGAAGTTTGGAGCATTTGGGCGGAAGTCTGGAGCGTTTGGTAGGAAGTTCAGCGAGCATGCAGTGATTTGACAACAGTCGGTGATCGGGTGATGGTTGAAGACGGTCGGTCGAGTGGAAGACCGACGATAGTCGATGAATAGGTGGTGGTCCGACAATTGTCGGTGGTCCAAACACTGTTGATAGAGGTTCGATTACAGTGGTGTTGGAGCTCTTGAAACTTCAGAGCTCTTTCCAATTTCTAGTCAAAGGACCCTTTTATGTAGAATGTGAAGGTTTATTTATAGATTTATATGAGTGGAACACTCTATAAATATGGATAAATTCAAGGCAGGTTTGGAGTGCTCTATTGAATAACCCATATTGATTCCCCCGATCATGAAACTTTTTTTAAACATTTAAGTGCCTTAATATATCAGAATTAAGCGATCTTGGGCTTGGTGGATTCGTCTCATCGAGCCACTCAATTTGACTATAAGCATGTCATATTTAGAAATCATTTGGTCATCCAATTAAAGACTTGAACCGTCCAAACACTTTGATCCCTTGATTTGGACCTATTTGGACTCGGATTGGATCGATTTTGCTGTCACTGGGTTCGTTTCCCTGAGATATTCAATTTGATTATAAGTTTACTGAAGTTGGAGTTTCGATGGTCCCAATTTAATTTCAGAAGTTTCAAATTTGGATATGCCTTGAGATTCATGCTTGATCAAAACAATTTTCTGTGACATATCAATTATTAACCGGTCTAATGCTCTTGATTCAAAAAATGGTATGGGAAAACTTTTATTTTATAAGTGTTAATGCATTAGCTTGCTAATTTTCTTTTCAAAACTAGTTAAAATTCTTAGATACTTATATAAATCTTATAATTAATGGGGCTTAAGCTCCCCTATCACATATATTTAACAAAAAGAAAGTATATTGAAGTTTTTTTAGTCTAATTCATAATTTATGATTCATGATTTTTTTTTTCCTTTGCAAGAAATCATGATGTCGGTTGTATTAGTTGCATTAAAAAATCTAACACTAAGTCATTTTGCAATGGATGATAAATTAGGCTTCATTAATATCTTTTTTTTTTTTACTCATTTCAAGCATTTTCATGTCATCATATTGTATAAATATGTTATTATAAGATTGAAAAGAAATATAAAATACATTTTTATCAAAAAAATGTGATTTTTATGCTTGAGAGAGTCTGCTGAAGCAAAGCAAGATGAGGGACCATTCAAGACGATTTTATTATTATTGCTTTTTAAAATGAATTTTCAATCCAAAAATATTTAAATTTCATAAATTTTATACTAAAAAATTACTTTAAAAAATAGTAAGAAAATCATCCCAAACAAAATCTTAATTTAGCATAGCTTTTAATAACTATTTTTTCACCGTTTCTTTAAAAAAACTATATTAAAAAATTGCTATAAAAATAATAATAATAACTATATTGTTATAAAACCTTAGATATGGATACAATAGAAAAGAAGATTGGATATTATATAATCTTTTTTTGGTTTGAAATCATATGATGGCTCTCAGTTTAGACATCACAATCAAGACACCAATTAACAGATTAGATATCTAATCAACTCCCATTAATACAAATTTGATTGAAATCAAATCAGAAAAATGTAACTATTTCTCCAAATGTCCTATTTTTCTTTCATGTTTTAAGTTGTGACAATGATCTCCATTCTAATAACATTCCCCATTTATATTTTTGACAACTCTCATTATAATTTCATATGAAATAAATTTTTTCATGGTTTTAAAGTAAAATTTTAGTACAAAATTTCTAATTCAAAAATTTTTTTACTAAAAAAATTGCTTTAAAAATCAACAAAAACTACATATGCTTTGATTATGAGATTCAGGCTTCGTTTATGACGGCTATTTTACTACTTAAAGTAATTTTTTAATATAAAATTTTTAGTTTTTAAACTAAAAACTGCTTTAAGAAACAATAAAAAAACCGTCCAAAACGAAGCCTCAGTGTTGATTACATGAGACAGATTAACAATCATGCTTATATGATCTACAATCAACACTCAACTTTTAATTTTTAGATCATTTGATCCTTCAAAATATCATATTCTTCATATTATTATATTATCACCTATCAAATGAAACAAAGAATACGACTGCGAATAAAAAATAATTAAAAAAAAATCCTCACCAAAACAAATAGGTTACTGAAATAGAATGCAAAGATACTGAGATCACCATTACTCATCTTAGAAAGCTAACATTGCATTCAAAATTTAATTCATATAAACATAAATGTGAAATGTGAGAAAATTTGAATTTTAGATCTTTGCATTTCCCTAAGGACTATAATGTTATATTTTGAAGCCATCCCTGTCAATAAATCAAGCTTAATGTTTCATTTGGGACTGCTTTCTTCTTGCTTCTTAAAGCCATTTTTTAGGATAAAAAATAAAAAAAAAATATACTAAAAAGTAGCTTTAAGAAACAGTAAGAAAGTCGTCCCAAACGAAGCCATAAACACAACAAAACAAAATAAAGAGAAACAAAGAATGCAAAAGCAAATAATAAATATTCTCAATAAGCAAAGAATCAATTAGGAAAACATATTTGAAATTGTCATCAACTAGTCTAGTCATTCATCCTCTGCTCATATGGACATTCACCCCAGATAACATAAGCATTATTTAACACAAAAGAAAGAACTCAAAACCATAATTTATCTAAAGTCCTTAAGGTTCTCATTAAGGCCAAATTTAATTTATATCATGCCTGTGAAAAGAAAATAATGAACAACACAAAATGTATCAAGAAGGGTCTGGGTTACCTTATTTTGTGATCCTACAAAAAAAATTGTTGCTGAACTAATAAATTTAGAGCAACATTGAGGTTGGATTTTCTATGTAACCCTTGAATGCCTTGAGCCACTCTGCACCAATGGCACCTAAAACATAAAGCAGAGATTAGCACATCAAGTTTATTACAATGAGCGAAATTTAGGATTTGTTTGGGATAGCTTTTTTACTGCTTCGTAAATCAGCTTTCTAGTACAAAAATTAAAATTTTTGTACTAAATTGCGTTATGAAGTAGCAAGAAAGTCATCCACAAACAAAACCTTAATTTAACATATTTAACACATACCATCGACCACCCGATGATCGCAACTCAAGGTGACTGCTATGAAGGAACCAAATTCAAATTCGCCGGAACCAGCACCGGGAATTACCCTCCTCTCAGCTGCTCCAGAAACAAATAATCTTTCTAAATTAATATAGTTTATATTATTTGCTTTTGCTTGCAAAGGAGTAAGAAAATATTTTGAAAAGAGGTTTTTCCAAAGTCAAGAAGCAGAATGGGTCCAAATTTCCGCAGCAGTTAAAATGGCAAACATTAATTATACGCTTGTTTGCAAAAAAACAAATGCAAAATTGTTGTTACAGACTCACCAGAGCCCACAGCCAGAATGCATGATTGTGGGGGATTTATTATAGCACAGAATTGTTTGATTCCAAATGGGCCTCCCAAGTTTGAAACCGTAAAAGTACCACCCTGAATAAAAGCAATTTCAGTAACATACCGCAGACAGATTATCACAGGCTTGGAGAAATTATTCTGTGCAGACATCGGACAGGAGAACCGTCCGGTTTACGCTTAGGTATCGAGCAGTACTGAGCCTCAGTACCGCTCGGTACCAAGCTCGGTATCGGACATGGCGCATTTTCATTGGAGTCTGAACTCCACACAGAATAATTTTTCCCATGCTTGACTGTAAAGTATTGTATAATTCCTCACCTCATATTCTTCAGGCTTCAAAGTATTTTCTTTGGCCTTTTGAGCCAACTTCTTCACTTCTTCAGCAATTTTTGATAGTCCCTTTTTGTCGGCATCCTGCAACATAATTTCAGTGTTAAAAGGCAGAAGAAACTAGAAGAAAGGGCTGAGGACCACAGTGACGAGAATGCAGAAAAAACCTTGATAACTGGCACAAACAACCCGTTGTCTGTTTGTACGGCTACGTTAATATTCACATTGTGGTACCTGCATTAGTAACCAAGGTATTTATCTCGAAAAACAACTCTCTGAACTCCACAGAACTAATAAAGATCTACAATGACTTACTGGCGGATGAAGTCATTCATCCAGGAACTATTACATTGAGGAACCTTCTGAAGAGCCAAAGCAGCAGCCTGTGCAAAAGAAAAGAGAAAAAAACAACAAATGAAATGCAGAACTCCGAGGAAAGAAATAAGCCTCATTGGCACTCTGAGACTTCATAATTCTAAATAGAGGAGCATTGTAAAATATCATAAACGCAATTAATCTTCAAGATTGGCAATAAAACAATTTTGAACATTCATGGGATGCTGTAGCAAAATAGATCGCCCCAAAATGCTATGCTATCGGTTATAAGCCTGGTCTTTTCGTCAGTGCTAAGGAAAGGAAATGTTAGCAGAAAGTATAAGGTACACAAGTCAGAAAAACAGTAATGTTTCACAGTTCTCATATTAACATATCATAATTTTCTATGGTACTGAATCTATACTAGAAATAGTTTCTTTTGCATATGGTTCAACTATCACCAGACCTACAAAAACGAGTTCATTTGAAATGGCTATCGAGTTCCAACCTAGAAACCCATAGATTTACGATTCATTTGTGGCGGTTTATGATTTTTTGCTGAAAAAATTTACTTTTCCAATAAAAAATTTAATTATGATTTCCGAATTTTGAAAAATTTCTAATCCAAATGAACTACTTTTCAATGGCTATTTTTCCTACCACAAAAGACGACAAGAAGCCATCCATATATCAAGTTTGGCGCCTTTTTGAGACCGGTGAATTTACTCAATTTTTTTATATTACATACATATGACGATGACAACAATAACGACATCAAGTTTATCCCACTCCATGGGGTCGGCTACATGAATCCTTTTTTCCCAATATGTCATGTTAAGAGTCAAATTCTCATAAAGAAAGGATATTTCTGATATTTTCTAACCAAGTCTTTTCAGGTCTATCTCTACCTATCTTGACATGGGTCATCAAAAGGCCGCCGTTTTATGTGACCAAACTATCTAAGGCAACTCTCTCTAATATTATCTACCACTAGAGCTACTCAAACCTTTTCACATACATGCTCGTTTCATATTCCTGTCTCTAATAAAAGTAAAGCCACTCATCCACCTAAGCATCCTCATCTCTGCAACAGTTAACTTGATATTATGCTTCTCTTTTAATGGCCAACATTCTGCACCATAAAGCATTGTAGGTCGAACCACCATCTTAGAGAATTTTTTCTTAAGTTTGAGTGGTACTTTTCTATCACAATTCACACAACAAGCCCAATGCATTCCTCCACTTCAACCATCCAACTTGAATTCTACTAATAATATCCCATCTATTTCACCATCACTCTAAACAATAGACCCAAGATATAATGTGTACTCTTATTAATGACTTGATCGCTCAAAGTCACAAACCCCCACTAGATCTATTACTACTAAAATTACACTCCATGTATTCGATTTTAGATCTACTCAAACGAAAACTTTTAGACTCTAAGGTTGACCTCCATAATTCAAGTTTACCTTCAACTCCCTCTTTAGTCTTATAAGAAAAAAGAATATCGCCAGCAAAAAGCATACACCAGGGAAGATCCTCTTGCAAATCTCTAGTAAGAACATCCATAACTAAAGCAAAAAAAAGATATGGGCTTAAGGCTGATCCTTGATAATCCAACTAAAATTGAAAAATACTTGGTCAAAACACCTTGTGTTTGAACACAAGTAACAACTCCAGCACACATATGCCTAATGACTCAAATATAAGCATTATTAACCCCTTTCGTTTTTAGAACTCTCCATAGCACTTCTCTCGGAACTTTATCATATGCTTTCTCTAAATCAATAAATATCATATGAAGATCCTCCTTATTCTCGCTATACTTCTCCATCAAACCTCTCAATAAATGTATGGCTTACATAACATATATATGAATGGAATATTAAATTTGCCAAAATTTTGTTAACTATAATAATTTTAATTCTAAAGAAAAAGTTAACAAAATATGATTGAATTCAAAGATGACAAGTTTTAGTACACAGTAAAAATAAAATAATCCTAGGTAATAAGAAAAATAAAATCATAAAAATTGTATATTATGAAAAAAATGCATACAAATTAAACATCCTAAATACCTTTTGTATCCTCCCAATTTGGATACATTCGATCTAACTTACGCCAGAAATCATCAACCAATGCTTTGAACTCATTTCTATTTACACTTTCTCTGGGTTTTTCTCCATTTTACATCCAATACGTCATCTATATATTTTCTAAACAATCATGCTATTATAATTCATGAAGTTATTATTGGAGAAGAAATTATGCCCACTAGGCCACTATTAATGAAGAATATCTAAAATAATCTTATAAACTAATCTTATAAAGTAGAAAGAAAGACCAATGCATTTACGCCCATTGCCAATATCAACTCTACAATTCGTCAGCCAAATTCTCCAAGTCAAAGGAGAATTAGTAACGTAAAAGCTTTTATATTCTATTCCTACAATTTCTACTCCTATGCTCGGGATGTTATTCTTATCCAGTTGGAGCAGTGCAACACCTCTTATTCTTGCAACTATTCCAAGTGGGCTCATAGGTGGGTTGAAATTCCTATTCATGGAGTCGTTCCTGTGCTTTTTGCGGGTTTCATCTATGTCAATTCTTGCAATCCCTGCTGGTTTTGCTCATCCTAACGTTATGCCGCTTAGCTTTGCAGTTTATTCTCCTGTAGCAAATTGTTCCCCAAAGATTTTCTGCATTTTCACCTCTGATGGTTCTATTTCAAATACCATATACCATTCTATTTGATGCTACATATGAGTAATAAGAGTTATGAAGCATGATGAAAAAGTAAAAAACAATTCGTTTCTTGAATTAAAGGAGTGTGTAAACCATTCTTCTTCAATGAGCGAAACAGATACTTCAGGAGACGATCTTGCTTAAGCATAAGATTTAGCTATTTGTCAATTCTTTCCCCCTTTCCTTTCTCTCTCTTTATCCCTCCTCTTATACAAATTGTTGAAAGTGTGATTAGTTTCTTCATATATGTTCCAATCTAGTATCTTTGTAGCAAACAAAATTTCAATCACTTGTGTGACTTTCATTATCTTTAAATAGTTGTGTAATTAATAGCATCTTGTTCTTTGAAACTTGCATGTCGCTGCAAAGTTTGGCTTTGTTTGGGACGGCTTTTTATTGTTTCTTAAAACAGAATTTTTAACGCAAATATGACATGCAATACAAATATGCAATAAAGGCTTCGTTTGGGATGGCTTTTAAGAAGCAACCGTTCACTTATTCGGTATAATGAGTGTCATTTAAAAATGTGTAAACTTATCATGTATCATTAACATTTGCACAAAGCCAAGATTGACAGCATAAAAGTAGCAAATACGACTCTCAATTTCAGTCGGGGAATACAATAATTTTAGACAGAACATAAACCTTGATAACGAGGTCATTGACAGAAATACGTTTTCCCCCAGAAGCTTCTTGCAAAGCATTAAGCTCGCCACGTAGTCTAATAAGAAGAAATGAAGGTAAATGATTATTTCTCAAGTGCAAGACTGACACAAGGCACTAAAAGAGAATATTTAGCTACACAAGTAGAAAGAAGATTCATACTGCATAAGTTTGTCAACACAAGTATCTACTGTGAGATAGTAATGGGGAATAGTTTGCTTGGAAAGCAGCAAACGTGATGCAGTTACCTGGAACAAGTACAGTTAGGCATTAAAAATAAGATAAAAGCCCATCCAATAAAGATTAAAATTGAAAGCCTGAAACTGGAAGTAGGAAGATATTACTTTTCTTATCTGGGAATTCGGTATGTCAGAATAGTTCAATGCTTGAACTGTTCCAGAAACACCTGCCTTAACATGTGGCACAGTCTTTGCAGCGGATGCTGCATGGCATACAATTCACCATCACAATTCACACGAACGGAAGCAGTGATGCATTAAATTAAGGAATTCAACATTGAAGATTGAAATTTACAAAAAATAAAAAAATTCATTCAAAATAAGATTTGGAAAGCCCCAAGTGCTCAGAGCTGAAGCAAAAGATCTTTTATCAACAAAACACTACTGGCAAAATTAGAATTATTAAAATGAATTTCACAAAATTGAAACCGCCTTTTCTACAAGAAACAATGCTTTTCTTTGCTGCAAGAAGGCTTTAAGCTTTAAGCTGGTTCTCCAAGGGAATGACTTTCTGAAAGTTATTATCTCCTAATAAGCTGATCATGGCTCTAATAGCACTATTAATTGGATCAGTGGACGTTTATTAAGGCACATGGCTTTTTTCCACTTTTTGATATGTTATAAACATTTCCAATGTCAACACTTAAAAACATGTGGCCAGATTCTTATTATTAAGCAGAGACATAAGAATATCCCTTAAAGCTTGTCCACACCTCTAGTTAAGCACAGCAATTTGCAGGAAACAAATGCCCCTACCGATCAATTATAACTGCTCTATGCTTCCAAAATAAACTGAAACAAAATAATAAGCCCCAATAAGTTTTCCTTCCATGCATATGGAAGCTCATCTTTACATTTCACTTGAATAAATCTATAACTTGCTAACAACTACCATCCATGGATCATACTATCATACAGTAATACATTTTTTTTAGTTTTTTATACCAAACCAGAAAGGGCATTGCACTGCAAGAGCAAATAAGCTATATATATATGGGCATGATAAGATACATTCCTTCAGTCAACTTATGGAATCAAAGTTCAATTGGGTGCGGAACTCAATCACTCATTGTTGATCCTATCAGTCATCTCATTTAAAACTCATTTTGTAAAAGTCATACAAGTATTATTTCAGTTTTTGTGATTTTGTATCTCACTTCTGTCTGTTTTCCTCATTAACAAAATATCAATCAATATGAATTATAAAACATAATATTACAACCCCACAATATTAGAAGGCCAAAATGACTTGAAAACAATGTAATAATATTCTCTAAAAATTCCAATTAAATTATTTTTAAAATAATTTTGAAAATAGAAAAAATATCTTATCCAATAATTTTAATTTTCAATGTTAATTTATAAGATGCTTTCGCTCTCTTTCAAATTTTTAAAAACTAAAATAAAGAGAGCATCATTTCCCTCACACTATTCATATTTTCTCTCCTCATCTTACCTTTATATAACATATAGATTAAGAATGTATTATTTGAGATGGTATAAAACCAGCATTCAACAGTAGCAGCAGAGTAAAAAATATATCCCAACTATTTGGTGTCATCATTATTAAACTTTCTTTCCACTCATTTCTATTCAGTGTTGCATATCTAGTTAATTCTACTTTGAACTGATCATTTTCACAATTTATAGTCATAATACTTTCAATCTACAATTTTCCTTCCTACTCCACTCACCTACATTGTTTCCCTGGTTCTGCAACTACAATGTAAAAGTTCTCTCCCCACCGTACTGGTTCAACTATCCATTCAATACCTAAGCCACCTAAAGGCTTGTTAAGGGGTAGTTGTATGCCCCAAACAATGTATGCATGGGTGGGCAGCTTTCCCTCTTGCCCATGCGTAAAAAACCACGCCAAATATGACTTAGGTCTATTTCATAAAACCTCATCTTCAAATGAAACCATCCCCACGTCCATCATAATATTATCACAATGACCTATTCAAATCCATAACTACAGATATTATTTCATGTACATCACCAAATCAATAATCAACCTTTCTCAGTCAGAGTTAAGATTGACAACAATGAATTTTGAAAATATAATAAAGCATTCAATATGCTTATAAGATGTGTTACAAGATCTTAGAACTCCATAGTTATGAATGTCAAACAAACTAAAATTTCTTACACATTGAGCAAAGCACCGGGGGGTTGGGAAGGAGGGGTGAGCAAGATCAGTTAGAAAGAGAGGAGATATGATGCATACGAAGATCGATAGACCATTCAACCAATTTAGCCCAAATAGAACCAATTCCTTAGAGGCTAAACAAACTAAGTCAATACAAGTTACAAATGGAGAGGAACAGACCCATTTTCAAGCCATTTTAAACTTATCCTTATTTTTGGGCGAATTTTGAAAATTATTTTGATTGATTAAATACAATATTGATAAAATAATCTCATTCTTATTTTAAATAATAGAAATAAGGATAATTTAATCATTATATTAGGGTTGTTTTTCTTTATAAATATGATTGCTTGTATGGGCTTTTAGAAGGATTATTGATGAGGACATCGTCATAATTTTCGACGCCGGAGATCGACGGCCACGAGCATGACTTGTATTTTTTTCATTTTTATGTAGTAGCGTATTTTATTTTGATGTCTTTCCGTTTTTGCCCTTATGAGCATTTAGTCGCTTATGTAGCTCGGAAGGGCATTTGTGTCATTTCTAGTTTTTTCATTTTGGCCTATTTATATGAGGCCTCATACATTGTAATTTTAGTTTTGATGAATGAAAATTATTTGCCACTTATGATCTCTTTGTGAGCTCACCCCTCTCGATCTCTTAGTGAGTTCGTCGGAGGATCTAGATCTCTTTGTGAGTTCTAGATTTTCCTTGTTCTTCAATTTTCTTTCCTTTATTTCTCAAGATTTCGGCGTTGTCACGAAGGTTCGGGTGAAAGCATTGGTGGAAGATTAGAATTCACTCTTTGGATTCAAAGAATTTCCCCCACACATCTCCCCTCCCTTGCTCTTGCCGCCGGCCCCTCCCTGGATTGCCCAGGCCGCCGGCCTGCAGCCCAACCGCCGGCCACAGCCACTGGCCAGCCCTTCCCCAGCCCGCTGGCTTCCTCCCCCTTGCAGCCGCCTCCTTCCCCCTCCATTCTTCCATCCCAGCATAGCCAGCCGTGAGCACTTCTCCCCTCCCCAGCTCACGATTTTTCCCTGGCAGCTTTCACAGCCGTTACTGGCTGTGTTGCCAAGCCGTGGAAATCAAGCCTTTAAGGCTTGATTAATTGCTTCCTTAATTAACCTTAAGCCTTGAAATTCCATCCGTTAACAGGAATTTGAAATTCCAATTTATTTCTTGCCTACAACCATGAAAGGAAACTTCCTTTCCTGTGAGAGCTGAATTAATTCAGATTTTATTTTAAAACCTGTTATGTAATCAGGTGGCCCCCACCGTTTAAAATTTCTGCCCTCTCTCTCCTCTCCACAAGGCCGGTTATGCTCTCCTTTAATTCCCTTTTAATTCTCTTGATTCTCTCATTAAACTTCTTTCCTAATCCCACCTTCAATTTCAAATTCTGAAATTGAATTTGGAAGGTGTAAATTGCTGAAAACCTGAGACAAATCTCAGGAACGAATTCCCTTCCTTCCCTAGCCTCACCCGCCCAGCCATCTTCCATCTGCGGCCTGCCTCCTCCTCCCCACCGTGGCTTTCTGCTATTCCCCAAACGCCTCATGCAGCCACCGAATTCCTGCATAAGAGTCTCACGTTCCAGCTGTCCTAGATATCCCATTTGCTGGACGTTCCCTTCTCAACTTGTTGCCAAGAGAACCCCACCCAGTTTCTTCACCGTTCTGTGGCCTGAAGCCACCCAGGTTGCTGTCCCGAAGCCCTCCAAGGGTTGTTTCAGGTTTTCTGCCATTTCCAATGCTGTACAGTGAATTGGAGAGTTCACCATTGCAGCCCGCTGTCCACTAGCATCAAGTTCAGCACGCCTAATTGTCCGGGATGACGTCGTAGCTGCTGTCCAACAATTCTGCAGGTTTCCTTGCACCACCCCTTACCCGGGAGGCCCCAACCGCTGTCCAGAATTCCCTACTCCGGCCACCTATCCAAGAACGACGATCCAAGGTTCCTTCTTCCTCGGAGCGACCTCGATTCTAAGGTGGAGACTCTTCTTCCGCTAAAGCCTAGATTAGTTGAGCGTATGGGCTCCAAAGGTGAAAGTTCTCTTTATTAATTCGTGGATTCTTGTTACCATCGTAGTTTTACAATATTCTTTGTGTTTCTTGAATTGTTTGATTGATTGAACTTGCTCTACTTTGCCCCACCAAGTTAAAAACCACGAATTCAAAGGATCAATCTTTTGCTATAAGTGATAAATTTTGCTTTGGGATTATTTGTTTAAATTGTTCTCATTAATTTCTTAAAGTAACTCCATCATCGCATGTACGTTTCACATCAATTATCTAATGAATAAATTATTTAATGAGACAAACTTTGGTTTTCTTTTTTTTTTTCTTTGATCCAAGTTGATCACTCTGAATTATGTACACGAAGTTCATTCATCCTCTATTCTTCCTCTTAAAATTTTATACCTTGTTTTGCAACAATTTTCCTACTTCAATTTTGGTAGAGTGATGTAATACCAAAAACTCAGGTATGAAAAATATAAATTTATTTAATTATACTTTTAAAATTTCAATTAAAATTTACTAGCCGCCAGTTGTTAAATTAAGATTAATTGTAATTAATAGAAGTATAATAGTTAAGTAAATAATAGTACAAGATGTATTGTCAAGTAATTTACTTTGATAAGCCAAAATTCTAAAGAAATGCTTTCTCTAAAAGTGTAAATGAGATAGCAGTTCACGGCAACCATATGATTTGGAAATAAAATTTTCCAATGGATAAGTATTAAATAAAAATAGATATATCTCTATTCCTGAAAAGGTGTTATTAAAGGATGTGAGGATAATAACAGTTACATAAGCGTGTGGGCCCATTCTCATTTATTCTTATGTTTGAAGTTTGCAAGCCAACAGAGATTTCTCTGTTCTGTTTCACGCAAAGCAAGTGAAGGAGTTCGGCAAAGTGATTTGCAAAGGGCGGCATAGTGAAGGCTGAGTAGACTTCTCGGTATAGTGCAAGGAGCAAAGAAGTAATCGGTTCAATACAGGAAGAATCGGGTAAGCATAACAGCCGTGGAGATTGGAATCAAGAAGAGAAATTGAATAAGGGTTTTTTTATGAACGTGTGAAGCATCAGCAAAGTTAGTACTTCAGGTAATTGAAGAAATTTATTAGAGATTGTTATCAAGATTTAGAGATTTGCTCTAAAAATATATAAAAAATTATAAATCTGTGTAGATATGCAAACTAATGGTAGAAACAATGAAGAAAAGTAAGAATATAAAATAGCGAGGACAATAGAAGTTGGTTCTTATGGCAGTGTTGTCAAATTCCAATTAATAGTGACAATCTTAAGGAGATTTTATCTTGTGATGTCTTAAGATTTATCTGGTTATGCAAAGAGAAAGCTTCGGAGTGACTTACAATCGTAGAAGAGTTCGTGGTAGAGAATTGGAGGAAAATCATCAAGGAAGTAAGTATTGCCAAATTAATGTTTAAAGAAAGTTATGTGTTATGATGAATTTATTTTCTTTAAAATGTTTTCTCCAAGCTTTTGAATATGATATATTGCTTATACCTTTTGCTATCATATAAGTTCACATAAGGTTTGGTTACATCATTCAAATGGTTCTATGTAAGAATGTTGGGAGGAATTTAAAGTTTCTTGAAAATTTATGCATATTACTTATACATAAGATGTGTCATGAATGATAATGAAGACGGATATGATATGAATTATGAAAGAATGTTGAATACTAAATTAATGTAAAGTTTGGCTATGAATAATGTATGCCTTATCATTGTAGTTGGGACAAAAGGGTTCCCATATCAGAACTACATGATAAGTGGGGCAAAAGGGACCCCAGAAAATTATGAAACCTGCATAGCAGGTGGGGCAAAAAGGACCCAAAGAGGCAAAAGGGACCTCTAAGTAATTCAATGGCGATAATGCCAGGTTTACCTGGGCTCCATTGAATAATGTTATGAAAATACAGCCAAATCTTTCACATAAAATTTATATTCAACAAATATTCAAAAGATAGCAAAGCATAATATTGATCAAGACTTGCAATGTTTTAATAATACTTTTCAATGTTATAATTCATTCATGTTATACTATTTTAATTGCTAATTAATTCTACATTACTTGCTGAGCCTCACAGCTCACCAAAACTTTCTTCTGGCTGTTGTTACAGGAAAGGGAAAAGAGAAGATTGATGCAGACTAGTTTATGCAAGTGTTTCTTCTTTTCATGTTAGGTTACCTTTTGTTAGTCAGTTTAATTTTCAAGGTATGAAAGCAAATGGGACATGTATTACTTTGAAAATTATTTGGTTTTCCTTAGTGGCTCTGTACTGGGTTTTGGATGAAACTTGGAAATTGGTACATGCTTCCTTTATAGTATTAGTTGAAGTTCATATAATCTTTTAATGAAGTCTTAATGGAATGAAATCATAATGAGATGTTTAGTGATAGAAATGTATGTTTATTCTTGTTACACTCTACCTTACTGTTAAGGGGTACTGTGGGGTGTTACAAAAGTGGTATCAGAGCAAAAGACTTAAGATTCTGAGGATTTAAGTAAGGAAGCATAAGAAAAGTGAATTATTTATGAGGATAAGATTGAAGGTGATGGAATTATTACAGAGCCTAGGAGAGTAATAAATCTAAATCATAATGAGTCTAATTTCATTGATTTATAGGTAGCCATGTTTAATTTTCAATATGACTAATATGTCAGTATATTGAAGTAATGTCTAAATGGAGATTAATGATTATATAAATGCATAACTCTTAATGTAATGTGTTTCAGATTTAATGGCTGAAAGAATACCTGAAAGAGAAGAAGGTCAGTCATCCCAACCTATTAGGATCTCTGAAGATCCTGAAAATGTGGCACCAATAGGAGACAGTGCACCTAGTTTAAATCCAGCACCTGTAGGAATGGAGGCTATGAATGCAATGTCAGGAAATATGATGCAACTGCAGATGATGAATATGATGATGCAGATGATGGAAAAGATGCAGTCTATGGTGGGATCTATAACACCTGGTGTTCCACCTGTAGTTACACCAGTTACTCCTGCCACTCCTGGTAGTAGTACAAATATGGAGGCAGGTGATCCTGTTGGTGCAGAAGTGGATAAACATGTAAAACTTTTCCAGACTTTAAAACCTCCATTGTTTAAGGGAGGAGTGGATGCCAGAAGTGCTGAGGACTGGATAATCAGAATAGAGAAAGTTTTAAATGGAATGAGATGTTCGGAGAATAGAAGAGTATCTCTAGCAATTTTTATGCTAGAGGGTGAAGCAGAAAGATGGTGGAGAGGACAGCAACTGGAGAAATTCAGAGGTAGATCAAAGGAACAAATCATGTGGGAAGAATTTGAGCAAGTCTTCAGAGAGTGGTATGTTCCTCCATCAGCTAAACAGGCAATGCAGGAAAGTTTTGTGAACCTTAAGCAGGGAGCAAAGACTGTTATACAATATGAAGCAGAATTTACAGCTCTTTCAAGATATGCACCACAGCTCATTAGTACTCCAGAGGAAAAATGCTACAGATTTTTGAAGGGGTTGAGGGATTCTTTGAGACAGCCTTTAATCCCTCTTCGCATAAAGGAATTTTCTAAACTGGTTGAGAGTGCTAGATTATTGGAGAATGACATAGAAGTGGTTAAGCAGAAATGGGAGAATAATGATAAAAAGAGACAGAGTGATCACAGAGGTGGAGCATCCAAAAAGCAAAAATTTCATCAGGGGCAACAACAACAGTTTACAAGGTTTCCTGCAATACCTGTTTGTACAACATGTGGAAAATCTCACCCAGGCAGATGCCTGATGAATTCAGGAAAGTGTTATTTATGTGGAGAATCATGTCATATCAAGAGGAACTGTCCAAGGAATGGTCATAGAGCCACAGAAATTAGAGGCAGTCAAAGGGCAGATCATTACAGGGGTGCAAGACCACAGATGAATCAACCTGCTTTGAAGATAAAAGGAGAAACCTCAAGTGAAGCAGCCAGATCAGCACCAGCTAGAGTTTTTGCTTTATCTTCCCAAGAGGCCAAAGACTCTTCTGAGATGGTAACAGGTACTTTAACTATCTCAGATTTACCTGCTAAAGTACTTTTTGATTCTGGGGCATCGCATTCCTTCATAGCTGAAATATTTTGTAAGAAAGTGTACATGGAACCTGTCATTTTTACTCCGGGGTTAAGTGTTAGATTACATGCGGGTAATTATTTGAATGCTAGTACCATATGTTCAGTTAATTTTGAAATAGCTTGTAGAAATTTTCAAGCAGATCTGATAGTACTCCCATTAGTAGAATTTGATATAATTCTGGAAATGGATTGGTTAGTCAAGCACTTTGCAACTATTGAATGTTGGAAGAAGGTCAGATTTGATTTGCCTGGAGAAGAAGTATTTTATTTTCAATGTGAAAGATGAGTAATTTCTTGCTTGATTACTTTTAGTCAGGTGCTTAAAAATCTAAGAGCAAATGAATTAATTTTCTTAGCAAAGTTAGAAACTTCAAAAGAGGAAAGTAATGATATACATTCAATTCCTATAGTAAATGAATTTGTAGATGTTTTCTCAGAAGAATGGAAAGATTTACCTCCAGAAAGAGAAGTGGAATTTTCAATAACTTTGCAGCCTGATACAAATCCAATTGTAAAGGAACCATATAGAATGACAACCAAAGAATTACAAGAACTGAAAGGTCAGTTGGCTGAACTGATTGAGAAGGGTTTTATCAGACCTAATTCATCCCCTTGGAGTGCACCTGTGTTATTTGTCAAGAAGAAAGATGGTTCAATGAGACTTTGCATTGATTACAGAGAATTAAACAAGGTGACCGTTAAAAACAAGTATCCTCTTCCTAGGATTGATGACTTATTTGATCAGTTGGCAGGTGCTTCTGTTTTCTCCAGAATTGATTTGAGATCAGGTTATCACCAGGTTAGGGTGAAAGAATGTGATGTGGAGAAGACTGCCTTTGGAACCAGATATGGACATTATGAATTTTTGGTTATGTCTTTTGGGTTAACCAATGCCCCAGCAGTATTTATGGATATGATGAACAGAATTTTTAGACCTTATCTGGATCAATTTGTTATTGTATTTATTGATGACATATTGATCTATTCTAAGAATGACAAGGATCATACAAATCATTTGAAGGTGGTACTTGAACTACTGCGACAACATAAATTGTTTGTCAAATTTTCTAAGTGTGAGTTCTGGTTGAAAGAAATTTCATTTCTGGGACATATTGTCAGTGGAGAAGGAATATCTGTTGATCCAGAAAAGATTAAAGCTGTAGTAGAATGGCCAAGACCAACAAATGTGGTAGAAGTCAGAAGTTTCTTGGGATTGGCAGGTTACTATAGAAGATTCGTTAAAGGTTTTTCTCAGATTGCATTGCCTTTATCCAAGTTAACTAGGAAGGATATTAAATTTGAGTGGACTGATAACTGTGAGCAGAGTTTTCATGAATTGAAGCAATGCTTGACAACTGCACCAGTGCTGACAATTCCTTCTGGAACAGAGGGATTTCAGTTATATAGTGATGCTTCTTTAAAAGGATTGGGTTGTGTGTTAATGCAGAACATAAAAGTGTTTGTCTATGCTTCTAGACAGCTTAAGCCACATTAAAAGAACTATCCCACTCATGACTTATAGTTGGTGGCAGTAGTATTTGCATTGAAAATTTGGAGACACTATTTGTATGGGGTAAAATGTGAGATCTTTTCAGATCATAAAAGTTTGAAATATATTTTCACTCAGAAGGAATTGAATCTGAGACAGAGAAGATGGTTGGAATTAATAAAGGATTATGATCTAAACATCCAGTACTGTCCAGGAAAGGCTAATGTTGTAGCTGATGCACTGAGCAGAAAGAACCAAACATAGTTGAATTTGTTGACTAGTGAGGAAAGATTGATCAAAGAAATGGAAACCTTACAATTAGAAGTCAGAATGCAAAGAGATCAGAATACACTGATAATTAATCAAATAACAGTGCAATTATCATTAGAGGAAAGAATTAAAGAAGCCAGAAGAAAAACACTGACTATCAGAAGTTTATGGATCAAATTCAAGAAGGATTAAAGAAGGAAATCAGTGTTGATGAACAAGGAAGAATCAGGTGCAATATGAGGTTGTGGATACCAAAGGAGTCAGAATTGATTCAAGACATCTTGTTTGAAGCACATAATACTAATTACTCCATTCACCCTGGAAGCACAAAGATGTATAAGGATTTGAAAACTTTGTTTTGGTGGCCGAGAATGAAAAAGGATGTGGCAGATTATATGGCGAAATGTAAAAAGTGTCAAGTTATTAAAGCTGAGCATCAGAAACCAAGTGGAATGTTACAATCTTTACCAATTCCTGAAAGGAAGTGGGAAGAGATAGCTATGGATTTTGTTACAGGCTTCCCTAGGTCAAAGCAAGGGCATGATGGTATTTGGGTGGTAGTTGACAGACTCACCAAGTCAGCTCATTTTCTACCTATTCGTCAGAATGATTCAGTGGAGAAATTGGCCAGGTTATTTGTGAAGGAAATCATTAGATTGCATGGAATCCCTAAAGCTATTGTTTCTGATAGAGATGGAAGATTTACATCCAAATTATGGAAAAATACACATGCAGTTTAGGCACAAAATTGAAATTCAGCACTGCATTTCATCCACAGACATATGGTCAATCAGAAAGGCTAATTCAAGTGTTGAAAGATTTGTTAAGATTATGTATTCTGGATTTTGGAGGTAGCTGGGAGGATCACATTTCATTAATAGAATTCACTTACAATAATAGCTACCAATCCAGTATCAAGATGGCTCCCTATGAAGCTTTATATGACAGAAAATGCAGAACTCCTTTAAGCTGGTTTGAAGTGGGAGAAAGACAAATATTAGGTTCACAGTTAGTAGACCAGGCGACTGAGAAGTTCAGACTCATTAGAGACAGATTAAAAGCAGCTCAAGACCGTCAACAGAAATATTATGATTCCAAGCATAGAATGGTAAAATTTGAAGTGGGAGATTTTGTATTTTTGAAAGTGCGACCAATGAAGGGTGTTTTTAGATTTGGTCAAGGTGGAAAACTCAGTCCAAGATTTATTGGGCCATTTGAAATTATTGAAAGGGTAGGACCAGTTGCTTACAAATTGGAATTACCTGCGAATATGTCTGATATCCACAATATTTTTCATATCTCAATGCTCAGAAAGTGGGTTACAGATGAAAGTCAAAAGGTTCCTCATAATGATATTGAACTTCAAAAAGATTTGACTTATGTTAAAGAGCCAGAAATGATATTAGAAAGGGATGTTCGTAGATTGAGGAGCAGAATGATTCCTTTTGTAAAGGTTCAGTGGAAGCATAGATCAATAAAACAGGCTACTTAGGAAAAAGAGGCTGATATGAGACATAAGTTTCCTAACTTATTTGAAGATAAATGAAAAGTCAAATTTCGCAGACGAAATTTTAATAAGGAGGGAAGACTTGTAATACCCAAAACTCAGGTATGAAAAATAAAAATTTATTTAATTATACTTTTAAAATTTCATTTAAAATTTACTAACCGCCAGTTGTTAAATTAAGATTAATTGTAATTAATAGAAATATAATAGTTAAGTAAATAATAGTACAAGATGTATTGTCAAGTAATTTACTTTGATAAGCCATAATTCTATCATAATTCTAAAGAAATGCTTTCTCTAAAAGTGTAAATGAGATAGCAGTTCACGGCAACCATATGATTTGGAAATAAAATTTTCCAATGGATAAGTATTAAATAAAAATAGATATATCTCTATTCCTGAAAAGGTGTTATTAAAGGATGTGAGGATAATAACAGTTACGTAAGCGTGTGGGCCCATTCTCATTTATTCTTATGTTTGAAGTTTGCAAGCCAACAGAGATTTCTCTGTTCTGTTTCACGCAAAGCCAGTGAAGGAGTTTGGCACAGTGATTTGCAAAGGGCGGCATAGTGAAGGCTGAGTAGAATTCTCGGTATAGTGCAAGGAGCAAAGAAGTAATCGGTTCAATACAGGAAGAATCGGGTAAGCATAGCAGCCGTGGAGATTGGAATCAAGAAGAGAAATTGAATAAGGGTTTTTTTTATGAACGTGTGAAGCATCAGCAAAGTTAGTACTTCAGGTAATTGAAGAAATTTATTAGAGATTGTTATCAAGATTTAGAGATTTGCTCTAAAAATATATAAAAAAATTATAAATCTGTGTAGATATGCAAACTAATGGTAGAAACAATGAAGAAAAATAAGAATATAAAATAGCGAGGACAATAGAAGTTAGTTTTTATGGCAGTGTTGTCAAATTCCAATTAATAGTGACAATCTTAAGGAGATTTTATCTTGTGATGTCTTAGATTTATCTGGTTATGCAAAGAGAAAGCTTCGGAGTGACTTACAATCGTAGAAGAGTTCGTGGTAGAGAATTGGAGGAAAATCATCAAGGAAGTAAGTATTGCCAAATTAATGTTTAAAGAAAGTTATATGTTATGATGAATTTATTTTCTTTAAAATGTTTTCTCCAAGCTTTTGAATATGATATACTGCTTATACCTTTTGCTATCATATAAGTTCACATAAGGTTTGGTTATATCATTCAAATGGTTCTATGTAAGAATGTTGGGAAATTTAAAGTTTCTTGAAAATTTATGCATATTACTTATACATAAGATATGTCATGAATGATAATGAAGACGGATATGATATGAATTATGAAAGAATGTTGAATACTAAATTAATGTAAAGTTTGGCTATGAATAATGTATGCCTTATCATTGTAGTTGGGACAAAAGGGTTCCCATATCAGAACTACATGATAAGTGGGGCAAAAGGGACCCCAGAAAATTATGAAACCTGCATAGCAGGTGGGGCAAAAAGGACCCAAAGAGGCAAAAGGGACCTCTAAGTAATTCAATGGCGAAATGTCAGGTTTACCAGGGCTCCATTGAATAATGTTATGAAAATATAGCCAAATCTTTCACATAAAATTTATATTCAACAAATATTCAAAAGATAGCAAAGCATAATATTGATCAAGACTTGCAATGTTTTAATAATACTTTTCAATGTTATAATTCATTCATGTTATACTATTTTAATTGCTAATTAATTCTGCATTACTTGCTGAGCCTCACAGCTCACCAGAACTTTCTTCTGGCTGTTGTTACAGGAAAGGGAAAAGAGAAGATTGATGCAGACTAGTTTATGCAAGTGTTTCTTCTTTTTATGTTAGGTTACCTTTTGTTAGTCAGTTTAATTTTCAAGGTATGAAAGCAAATGGGACATGTATTACTTTGAAAATTATTTGGTTTTCCTTAGTGGCTATGTACTGGGTTTTGGATGAAACTTAGAAATTGGTACATGCTTCCTTTATAGTATTAGTTGAAGTTCATATAATCTTTTATATGAAGTCTTAATGGAATGAAATCATAATGAGATGTTTAGTGATAGAAATGTATGTTTATTCTTGTTACACTCTACCTTACTGTTAAGGGGTACTGTGGGGTGTTACAAGTGATGTGTGATGATTTCTTTGTATTTTCTTTAGATTCCCTCGATTTCGCCACACCCTTGGTCGATTCCCTCATCCTCTTTTTTCCCCCATTTTACAAAATTGAAACCACATTCCTTAATTTTATTTTTACCCATAGTTGTACACATTTTATTTTACCTAAAAAAGGAAAAAAATATTAAAAAATAGAAAATAAGAAAAATAAATGAAAGAGAAAAAAAAAAGTAAACATAGTTTAAATTCTTCTTAACGGTTTAACCTCATCGAAACACAAGTTTTGCACCTAGCCTTATCCATAAAAAAAATTGCAACTCTCACATCTCATGGTTACTTCCGTAAGCACTCACATAACAAACACATTAAAATTGTAACCTAGAATCCCAAAACTCCTTCAACCCATAGACCTACAATATTGAACCTCCACTAAAGCTTAAATCAATAAAGACCTTAAGATTGAATCCTTAGACATAGTTGTAACCTCGCTTCTTTTTCCTAGTCTGATGTAGACAAAGGGGGGGGTCAACTCAAGTTGAGTTTTTTTTGCCTAGTGTCTTTTCATATTTCCCCTCTCCTTTTTGTCTTTTGGGTGTTTGCTGATTTCATGTGGACATTAGCTGTTTTGGTTTGAGCTTTAGTTGTTGAATTTTTAGTTGGTGCAAGCTCATTAATATCTAGTAGAAGTGTAGCTCATTATGAGCTAATGTTTAGCTTTGAAATTATGAAATGGGAACTAGATTTGGAGGGTGGAATTTGCCCTTTCACATCCTTCTTGAAATCAAGTTACTGCAGCCTTTTCTTCTCTGGAAAACTCCCTCACGGCTGGCTGCTTTGGGCGTGTGGTACCTCTTCGGGTGCTGTCTTCTTTTCCACCTTGGAATTCCCTCTGTTGACCGTGCATTAACCTGCCGCCTGGTTTCCTGTGCTGATTCCACGGTGTGCTGTCCCTGGCTGGTTCCGTGGCTTTGTTCTTCGGCTCTTGGGATTTAGCAAATGTACCTCTTGGCTTTTCATTTCTTTTAATTTAAATGGGAATATGAATAGTATTTGGACTGAATTTGGACAGTTTTTGGGGCTGTTTGGTAGCAGTTTTGGGGAGAATTCCAAGAGTCTTTCCATTGTTTTCAGTGCAGTTTTTCTGCTGAATTTTTCACTGTTTCTGACCAGATTTATGGACTTTTGGGCTGCTGTTTTGGACAGCTGGTTGGGCTGTTCATTAGTGGTCTCTTGACCTTCTATATTCTCTTTTAAGTGATTGTTTGGTTCCCCTCTATTGCCTATATATATGAGATGTTTGGGTTAAAAAAAAAATGAGAGAATGATATGTAATTTTTGGAGAAAACCTGAGAGGTTTTTCTTGGAAAAAGCTTGAGAGCTTTGTTCCACTTCTTCTCCTACTTCGGAAATCCTGCGGGCTCTTTCCAACCTTCGTCTCGACTTCTAATCTCTTTCCTCTCTCCGCAAGTTTACACCCCACCTGTATCCTTCTTTTTCTGGAAAGCAAGTTTAGGGTGTTTTGTTGAGTCGTTTGTTTGAGTCATTTTGTTTGTGTCAAATTGTAAGTGTCGAGTCCTTTGTAAGTCTTGTCTAAGTTGTAATAGTTTTTATATTATGAAGTAAAGTTCTTTCTTTTAGTTTATTTGTCTTTTTATATCTTTATTTTGTTCTTAGAAAGAGTAGTTGTCTAGTTTCTTTTGTGATCAAAAATTTGGGTCCCTCTCCCAATTTTTTGATTGCATCAATTTGGTATCAGAGCAAGTTTAGAAAGTCCTAGGTTTAGCTTTGTAGTTTGTCAAGTCTTTATTTTGTCTTCAAGTCAAAGTCAAGTTGTGAGTCTAGTAAGTCTTGTTGTCAAGAGTCTTAAGTTGGGTCTAAGTCTATTTTTTGGTGGAGTCTTTTGAGTCTTTTTTTTGTCAGTCAAAAAAATGGAAAATAACAAAAAAATGGCTTCAATCATGGAGGAGATTAATCAAGAAAATCCTGATGTCCCTCTCCCGTTGGACAGATGGATTCCTACCGAAGGTGATTCTACTGATCCGCTTCAAGACCGTTTATACAAGCTTCAATATCACATGTTCCTATGTGATCAAAAATTCGAAAAGTGGAAAAGATATCTACAACAACAATTTGAAAAAGAACAAGAAGAGATTCTAAAAAGATTTGGCGAAAAACTCGAAGAGCTGGATGATCTGTATGCACCGCCTCAAGGAAATCAACAGCAAATAATTCATCAGGAGCTGAATTCGCAAGTAGGGGAGTTTGATGTAGACAAAGGGGGGGGTCAACTCAAGTTGAGTTTTTTTTGCCTAGTGTCTTTTCATATTTCCCCTCTCCTTTTTGTCTTTTGGGTGTTTGCTGATTTCATGTGGACATTAGCTGTTTTGGTTTGAGCTTTAGTTGTTGAATTTTTAGTTGGTGCAAGCTCATTAATATCTAGTAGAAGTGTAGCTCATTATGAGCTAATGTTTAGCTTTGAAATTATGAAATGGGAACTAGATTTGGAGGGTGGAATTTGCCCTTTCACATCCTTCTTGAAATCAAGTTACTGCAGCCTTTTCTTCTCTGGAAAACTCCCTCACGGCTGGCTGCTTTGGGCGTGTGGTACCTCTTCGGGTGCTGTCTTCTTTTCCACCTTGGAATTCCCTCTGTTGACCGTGCATTAACCTGCCGCCTGGTTTCCTGTGCTGATTCCACGGTGTGCTGTCCCTGGCTGGTTCCGTGGCTTTGTTCTTTGGCTCTTGGGATTTAGCAAATGTGCCTCTTGGCTTTTCATTTCTTTTAATTTAAATGGGAATATGAATAGTATTTGGACTGAATTTGGACAGTTTTTGGGGTTGTTTGGTAGCAGTTTTGGGGAGAATTCCAAGAGTCTTTCCATTGTTTTCAGTGCAGTTTTTCTGCTGAATTTTTCACTGTTTCTGGCCAGATTTATGGACTTTTGGGCTGCTGTTTTGGACAGCTGGTTGGGCTGTTCATTAGTGGTCTCTTGACCTTCTATATTCTCTTTTAAGTGATTGTTTGGTTCCCCTCTATTGCCTATATATATGAGATGTTTGGGTTAAAAAAAAAATGAGAGAATGATATGTAATTTTTGGAGAAAACCTGAGAGGTTTTTCTTGGAAAAAGCTTGAGAGCTTTGTTCCACTTCTTCTCCTACTTCGGAAATCCTGCGGGCTCTTTCCAACCTTCGTCTCGACTTCTAATCTCTTTCTTCTCTCCGCAAGTTTACACCCCACCTGTATCCTTCTTCTTCTGGAAAGCAAGTTTAGGGTGTTTTGTTGAGTCGTTTGTTTGAGTCATTTTGTTTGTGTCAAATTGTAAGTGTCGAGTCCTTTGTAAGTCTTGTCTAAGTTGTAATAGTTTTTATATTATGAAGTAAAGTTCTTTCTTTTGGTTTATTTGTCTTTTTATATCTTTATTTTGTTCTTAGAAAGAGTAGTTGTCTAGTTTCTTTTGTGATCAAAAATTTGGGTCCCTCTCCCAAATTTTTGATTGCATCATAGTCGAAACCTCGTTTCTTGGTCCTAGCATTCACAACTGTTGAACTTGATTAGAAATGTTGTTTCTTGCTTTCCACAATAGGAAAACCTATAACAAAATCATCTTCCTTTGTCACACGCCTTCATTTCAAACTCGTCGACTCTCAGAGGGCAAGAGAACCAAAAGTTGTAGCCTCCATCCTATTCGCATCAACTTACATGTTAACCAAGACAAACAATAATAGCCCATCACTATAATCCACCTACTCCCCTCGCCCAAAAAAAAATATACAAAATAAAAAACACCATAGTCTCAATGACTAGATAAAGTAAGAAGCTCTTGCCAAAAACTTTTAAAGAAAGCTCCACCTCTAAAGTTTCAACGAAATCATATTATCTTAAACAAATAACATTAACATATTATGAGCATCATCTTTATCATTCTCATATTCATTAGAATGGAGCTTATGATTCTAGATGTTGATCTTAACCTTTCAAATCTCTTTGCTAATACACATATGATAATGAATATAATTTCCATCCTCATATTAGGATTTGTAGGCCATACAATTGTAATGTTGTATAATTATGTTAATCATTATCATTCTAGATCACATAAATCATCTTCTAATATTTATGGCTATCATGATCCATCTCCTCTTCAACAAAAACAACAAGAACAAGAACATCAAGCCTTTTGTCCTACTACGTGGGTTGGCTATATGAATCATTCTTCTCCATTATGTCATCTCAAGAGTCAAATTCTCATTTAAATCTAATTAAAAAATGTCATTTTTGATATTTTCTAACCAATTTTTTTTAGATCTACCACTACTTTTTAACATATGTCAAATCTAATACATTTACTCTCCTAACCGGTCATTAGAAGGCTGACATTTTATGTGACCAAATCATCTAAGGTGACTCTTTAATCCTTATCTGCCACTAGAGCTACTCCAACCTCTTTGTCTATATACTCATGTCACATTTTGTCACAAATAGGGATGCCACTCATCCACCGGAGCATCCTAATCTCTGCAACACTTTACTTAATTTTACGACTCTTTTCATGGCCAACTTTATGTACCATAAAGAATTGCATGTCTCACCACCATCTTATTAAATTTTCCTTCAAGTTTGAGGGTACTTTTCTATCACACAACAAGCAAAGTTTTTAAAAATTAACCTCTACAAAATCTTTCATTATGATGCACAGACACAGACACGACGACACAGACACAAGGCATGTCAATTATTGAAAATATAGGACATGGATAAAGGTTGGACACGGAATTATAATTTTTCTATTTTTAATATAAAAATTAAATAAGAAAAATATTAAGAATAATTGAGAAATAATAAATTAATTAATTAAGATTTGTGCTTAAAATATTTAATATTATGATGTTGAGAGTCAGACGTCGATGTCGTGTTAGGCATCAAAAGGAGAGACGACAATACTCTAGACAGTCGAGTATCATTGTTGTGTAAAGGGCAGTGAATTGATGTCAAGAAGTCATCGATTGTGTCGATCTCAAGATAATGTTGGATTTCGATATTAAGACGATATTGGACCAAGATGAGATGTCAAGAAGGCACAAGGGTATGATTGTGGGTGTAGAAATTATAGACGACATCAAACTTTGATGTTAAGATGTTTTGAAATACTAATGTTGGGATGACATGGAAGTCGATATTGAGATAACATTGAGCATTGTTGTGAAACCCTAACCGCAACCTACGAGAGAGAAATGAAAATGGGAATACTCATCAGAATTTTAACTTTTATTTTTTACTAAAAAAATTTTGAGATGTAATAAATTATATTTTTAAAAAATCATAAAATATTCTTAATTTTTAACATTTTTTAAATAGACACGTCGGAGGCGTGTCGTGTCAAATACATGTTGGACACTACATACATATTTGAGGAGAAATGTAGGTGCATCATAGATCTTCCATAATACTCTTACATATAAATCTTCCAAAGAAACTTTTCCCTTCAATCCTATATAATTCACTACATATGTTCCACATATTCCTTTGACCCCACAAATCTTAGAACAATTCTCAATTCAATAACATAGGCCAAAATTTTAAGCTCCTTCCCACTTAGATGATGATCCTTATAAGGATGTATAATGAAATTCTTATTACTGATGATGAAATGGGACACTTGAGCCTCATTATGAATGACCAACATCTAAATTTGTTAATGTGCCTAAGGTTGAGTATGAGAAATTATCATATGTTAAGCTATAGTTTATTTTTCATGAAGTGTTTGAGCCTAAGAATGTTGTTGAGCAAGAAAAAATGTGCCTTGCAGTGTTTGTTGATTATGATGTTGAGATAACTTTAGATTTACAAAAACCTATTGTTGATCTTCTCCAACTCCAAGTATGGATTCTTTCTATAATTCAGTTGCCACTATCTTAGTATACATTCGTTGACTCTAAATGACTACAACTTGCTTTAGTCGTACAAACCAGAGATTTTGTGATGCCATTATCACAATTGTCACCAAATCCACTCTTGGTCTACATTGCAGAGATCTTGCTGAAGGAGCCTCCCAACATCTAAACCTCCAAATCTATGTATGCTCTTTAGACTTCTTATTGCTACTCCCTGTACTATAGGAGGTGGCAAAGCAGAGAAGGTGGCCCCACTAGATCATCTACTCTAAAGGTTTTTTATGGTCCAACTGAATTGATGCAATTTAATAAAAATTAGTTCACATTTAACCCATTTATCCCAATAAGACTGATTTCTCACACACCAACAATAACAATTGGGTCTGCACATCCAATATGAAGTGTACACATGACAAATGATTATTAATATCAAAAGCCAACACAAGAGAGCTGCCTACATCAAGGCCGACTAAATCTGGTTACTCTGCCCAAGAATAGCTCCCAATAAACAACCCTATGACCCTGAGATGCTTTGCTTGAAAATTTTTCTCCTTTTTGTCACCTTTCAAGTTGCTGCCCATTGGCGCCCACTAATCTACGCATTAGGTAATAATAATAATAATAATAATAATATAGAATTAAAATAGAAACAAATATATACCAACATTTCCTAAGTTGCTCCAAGTTTACCTATTAGACTCATCAACCTCAAAAAAAAAGAAACATTGAACCACGTAAATTATGCTTGGAAACCTGAATTGAACGCAGTCAGCAATTATTATGAAGTGGTTTTAAGTTCAAAACGAGTCTACAAAATAGGTAAAATAGATAAAGTGTCAACAAGTAGTGCAACAGGAGTAAAGATTGAGATAGAATTTTGACTACTGGGAAGGGAAGAGTTAGAAAAAAAACTTGTGAGATTAAGAGGAGAAGAGAATTGAGAAATTAGAAGAACGAATGACCCAAAGAAAGCAAATCGAGGAGATGGAGAGATAAGGCATAAAAACCCCTCAAAGAGGAATCAACCCCGAGTGAGGACACCTAAAAGATATATATACATATATATATATATATATATATATATATATATTCCATCAACAGCCTTCTAAAATATTCATAAATAAAGATTTGAAACACCAAACAAATCAGTTTATTTATGTTTGCTCCTATTATGTTGCTTCGGGAATAGTTATAGCCATATGAACAAAGTTTTTTTTTTCAAAACTGGAAAATGAACCGCAGTGATTGATAGGTTTTGCTTGGTTTCATGTTTTAATAGTTTGATTCAATTTCATTATTTAATGGTTCTGTTTTGAATTGTAGAAGACTTCAGTTCAGTTTCAAACACATTTTGGCTTAGAACCAAACGGAATAGTGCCCATCCCAATTAATAAAACTTCTAGTTACTAATTGACACTCTTGTATAAGGGTCATAAAGGTTCAAAACATGCCAAATTATAGCTAGAAACTGTTAAGAGATTCATTTCATCTTAAGGTCATATATACAATAATAATAATATGCCTAGTAGATGGAGGGGCAAAGAAGGCCTCCGTACAGGTGGCCCGAGCCATCAATGAGATATGGCTCTGAAAGAGCTAGAATTCTAACATTGTGTCAAAACCTACGGGCTTAGGGACAATCTTAAGTAGACAGTTTTTATGGAGCATAGATCTCCGAAAAAGTAACGGAGGCATGCAAAGGTTTCCTCGAGTAGGATAGAGATTGGCCCTCGAGTACACTTCATGGTGATTTCATCAGGAAAGGCTTCTTGTAGTATTGTCAATATACTAATAGAGCATGCTTAGATTAGCTTCGCAGAAAGATAATCCTATGGTCTATATTTTGTTTCAGATGAAGTAGTGAAAGGCAAATGGAGTTCCAGCTGAAAGAAACCTTCTCTCTGTCTCGCAGATATGTATTCAGGACTGAAGAATTTTAAATGTATGTAACAGTGAACATATCACTCTCCAACATCCTACTTAATCGTGGAGAAGTGTTCTCCCACACAGCCTTAACATTTCACTGCTATTTCTAGGCTCCATTCCCAAATACGCCTCTATTCAGTCGCTCAAAATTTCAAATAATTTTCTTCCAAAGTAAGCAGGGAAAGGAGATCATATTTCTTTCAGATTCTTATTCATTATAATTATTTCAGTTTCATTTCATTACGAATGATTTAATTTCAACAAAGGAGACCCTTAAGGTCTAGTTATGGGTTCAAGCGCATGCGTGTATATTCTTCAGCAATAAGAAATTCCTCCCATACTAATGTAGAATAAACTATTTGACTTGCCTTAAGGAATTTTGTTATATAATAATATCAATCGCAAACCAGCCCGTTTAATTGATTTGAATGGATTAGGTTATTCATTGGCATAGCATGCAACTTTTTGACTAAATGTTATGGCAACTCACCTAAATATTCTCAGAAAGTTTATGACAAATTTATACAATCAATGATGGTTAAATTTTGTATTTAAAGAACTAAAAAGAAAAAAAATTACCTAAATAATCCTCAACATCAGCCTTCACAATGCGTCCATCAGGACCCGTGCCTTTAAGGCTTGAAAGGGGAACCTACATGGTCGAAGAAATTTTTTCTTATTAAGATAGGTGATATTATAAGAAAAAAGATATTTTGTTCACTAATATTATGCACGCTAGATTCAAAACCATATAAAGTTGTCCTTGGGGTTGCAATATTTAAAAAGGTAGCATAAAATACACTAAATGCATATCTTACATTGTTATCCTCTGCTAATTTTCTTGCTAAAGGACTCGAGAAGATGCGATCTTCTGAATGTGGAGTAGCTTCAGCCTGTGAAACCCTTGGCTCAGGAGCTTTAGCTGGTTCCGGCTCCTCAGATGAAGCTGTAATTGTCTCAGATGGTGCCTTTGCTTCAGCTGGCGGTGCGGAAGAAGCTGAGACTTCGTAATTTTTAAATTCTCCAATATCTTGCTCTTCCTCCACAGTTATAGCAATCACCTGATTGAGGCAGGAAACATAAAAAAGAAATCCAAAAAAAAAATAAAAAGTTAAAAATAATCCCTCAATTATTCGTATGTAGCCAATTTAATCTCAAAGTATTGTGTTCCTCTAATTTAGTCTCTTGACTTTATAAACTAGGCTCCAAAAATCCCTTAGGAACTAAATTGAATCAATTTTTAATAATTGATGAACTAAACAGACCTTCCAATGACCCGGTTATGAAAGTTGAGGTATTAGATTCGACTTATGCTAAGAAAGGTAGAGGTAGACCTAAAAAGACTTGGCTAGAAAATATTAGAAGTGATCTTTCTTTATTAGATTTAAATGAGAATTTGACTTTTAATCGGACACAATGACGAAAAAGGATTCATGTAGCCGACCTCACATAATGGGATTTCTACCTGAGAGACTATTTGGGATCAATTTTATATAGTCAAGGTACAAAATTAAAGAAATGTGATACTCTAGGATTAAATTGACCACATACAAATAATTGAGAGACTATTTTGTGCTTTCTCCAATTAAAAATAAAAAATTGAAAGCCAAACTTCATTAGAATGGCTGAAAATGGAACTTCATCAGAATAGCCAATCAACAAGCCTCAATAATGCTTCAAGTAAAATTTTCAGTCACTACAACAATATTTCAAAAAAAATTGAAAAAAAAGTACAAATTACTTGATAAAGCAACTTTACAAAAAAGTTATGAACAGACAAATAATGATCAATTCCCGTAATTTCTGGCGTTGAAAGCCCTGATGTGCAACAGATGTTTCTGGTGAAAAGACATATGCGCATGTTGCAACAAAATCTCGTCTTCATTTGCATGACCTTTGCAGAATAATCATTCTTTTCATTAAATACGCCTTTTATTGGCAGCAAATGGCTCCTCTAATAATCTATTGATTAATCTTGGTTGACCTAAAGATAATGAGGTGTTGGGCAGCACAGCAACAGAAGGGAAAAAAACTAAAAAATCCACATCAACTTGCAACTGGCGAGGCAGTTGATGGGACATAATAAAAGACACTGCCATTTTGAGTAACTCTAATTCAGTTCTCAATCTGTTAAGGAAATATTTTATCTTATTAACCAAGAATAGGTGCCTATAACTAGGCAAACACGAGGAACAAAACTAAAAAATTAATAATTATAAAATATTCATATTAATGATGATATAAACAGGTATTGCTCTAATAAATTTTTTTCTAAAATATGAATTTCTTAATATGCCAATGTTCCCCTTAAGTTGAAGCATATATATTTACTAGCTCAAATTTATAGTATAGCCGAGAAAACAAAGATTTGTTAGGGTCATGATAAAGATATCTGCAATTGTCAGATTTGAAATGTTAGGTGTAGTAATAATTTTGGAAAGCATTGCATCTCCTATGAAATTTCATAACAATCAACTTTAACATGTTAAGTACATCCATGAAAAATAAGACTACTCATAATATAGATGACATCATAATAGCCACAATATAATGTCATAGACTAACAGAAAGAAAGACAAGCTCTTTTAAAAAGAGTTTTTACATCATTTCACATGGTGAGTCATAGCAGTGCATTAAGCCTCATCTCTAAACCTAGCCAGCATAGTTTCTTTTTTAGATGCCTAAGCTATCTCTAACAAAAGCATAATATCCTGCAGTAAACTTGATGTCTTAATCAAATTTAGAGTAATGAAAAAATACTTCAATATTAAAGTTCTCAATATGAGTATGTAAATTTTTTATCTCCATTCATTCATGTTGAATGCTTCGGATGCTAACATTAGTGCACGCAACCAGCGGCTTTAGGTAAGTTATACATTTAACTTGACAGCATAAATGATTTTTACCAATAACAACAACAACAAGCCTTTATCCCACAACATGTGATTGGCTACATAACTCATTTTTTCTCCATTGTATCCTATTAAGAGTCAAATTCTCATTTAAATCTAATAAAAAAAGATCATTCTAATACTTTCTAACCAAGTCTTTTTAGATCTATCTCTACCTTTCTTATCATAAATCAAATCTAATACATCTACTCTCATAACCGGGTTATCGGAAGGCCAACATTTTATGTGATCAAACCATCTAAGACGGCTCTCTATAATCTTATCTGCCACTGGAGCTACTCCAACTTTTTCACAAATATAACCATTTTGCATTGTCTCTAAGTGAAAAATCATTCATCTACCTAAGCATCCTCATTTATGCAACACTTAACTTAATTTTATGCTTCTCTTGTGATGGCAAACATTCTATTCCATAAAACATTGTCACCACCACTTACAGAATTATCACTTAAATTTGAGGGTACTTTGCTATCATATAATAGGCCCGATGCATTCCTCCACTTCAACCATCAACTTGAATTCTACTAATAATATTTCCATCTATGTTACCATCACTTTGAACAATAGATTCGATATATCGAAAACGTGTACTCTTTTTAATGACTTGATTGTCCAAAGTTATTGTCGCCCCCTAGATCTACTACTACTAAAATTACACTCCATATATTCACAATTTTAAATCTGCTCAAATGAAAATCTTTAGACTCTAAGGTTGACCTCCATAATTCAAGTTTTCCTTCAACTCCCTCTCTAATCTTATCAACAAAAAGAATGTTATCAGCAAAAAGCATACACCACGGTACATCCTCTTGTAGTAAGAACATCCATAACTAAAGCAAAAATATATGGGCTTAAAACTGATCCTTATATAATCCAATTGAAATAGAAAATACTTGGTCAAACCACCTTGTGTTTGAACACAATAGCTCCTGGATAGATATCCTTAATGACTTGAATATAATCATTATTAACTTCTTTCTTTTCTAGAACTCTCCAGAGCACTTCTCTTGAAACTTTATCATATACTTTCTCTAAATCAATAAATATCACATGTAAATTCTCCTTATTCTCTCTATACTTCTCCATCAAACCTCTCAATAAATGTATAACAAACATAAAAAATGTAAAGGGAAATACCCCCAATGGATTCATTATTGAATATGAAGGAAAAAAAATACTTAACAAAAAAAACTATGCAAAGTGTGTGAATAGACAATTTGCATACAAAAAGTACCTTCGAGGCAATGACCGAAGGTTTCAAAGTTAAAAAGAAAATCAAATTTGTTTATACCTCTCCCACTTTTATGTTCTGGGCACCATCCCCTTTAATAATCTTAGCAAGATAGCCTTCTTCCATGCATTCCATTTCCACAGTGGCTTTATCCTGTAAAGAGAAGATGTAACAATCAAGATATATAACAGACAATGTATTGAATAATAAACATGTTCACAGATGCGCTAGTATCCTACAGTTTCAACTTCACAGAGCACTTCACCAGGAGAGATTTTATCTCCTTCCTTCTTCAACCACCTTGCAATGTTTCCCTGTTGATGATGTTGTGGTAAGCTTAAAATTCATGCCATAAATACTTGGCATTTGGCAATACAACATATATGTACCTCTGTCATGGTAGGAGAAAGGGATGGCATTCCAATTTCCTGATGTGGAGGAAGGTCTGAATTAGGATGACAAAAAGCACCTTGAGTACTCTCATGGAAATCGATAGCCAATAGTAATAATCAGAAAGGAGTGACTTTTGTCATGTAGATAATTTAGACTTAGGAGAAGAAATGAGCAAAGACGATGACAACGACAACAACACATCAAGCCTTTATCCCACTATGTGGAGTCAGCTACATGAATCATTTTTCTCCATTGTGTCCTATTGAGAGTCGGATTCTCAGTAATAAAACATATCATTTCTAATAGTTTCTAACCAAGTCTTTTTAGTTCTACCTCTACCTTTCTTAACATAGACTAAATCTAATACATCTACTCAAAATGAGCAAAGACATTAAACAAAAAACCAAATCATATTCCATGGACTAGATAGTTACATATAAACAAAGTAAACTATCTTCTCCATCAGATGACCAATAGCACAAGATAGAAATCAAAATGAGTCGGGCTTGCCTGCCACATTGTCATATAAAAACTAACTTTAACTATTAGTGATTACAAAACATTCAAAATATTCAGAAAAAGTAGCTCATCAGGAAAACTTAGCACATAAGAAGATGAACGTCAGGCTGCATGTCCTTATTTATTCACTCCGTTATTGGGTACTATAAAAAGATAGTAAACAATATCTAAAAAATCTTTAATATTCTTCTCAAGTAGTTAAATTTTAGTTATTGATGTACTACTTTGACCCTCTTTTCTGTTTCTTCGCACCATAAATAAATAAATACAAATAAACAGCTTGTAAATTGGTATTTTCATTGAGAATTTGAGCCATTAGAACTTTAATAAAAACGATATTTGATTTTTCATGATCTGATGCCCAAAGCATAAGGATGCTTCTTCTTTAGTCCTACTTGAAATTAACGGTTAGATTAAATATCCACTTCAGGTAATCGTAACTCTATTAATTGTATCATCAACAAGAACCTCATATTTTGTACGATAGAACTACAATACCAAAACCTACAACTAACTATCAATTAATCATTTCTCATCACTAAATGACCATGATCATTTTCTAATTTAATAAAGTTGCATCTCATGACATCAAAATTTTGGTCTACTAAGCATATAAGCCCCTTGACATCTGAATTTTCCTATATTTCCTATTGTTTAAACACCTATTAACACCATTTCAAGTAAAAACATCATGCATTTTGAATATTTGTCCTAAGCACATCAAAGACAGCTAAAAAAGTAACTACTTAATTTTTATCAACATTGCCAAAATTATAAATTCTTTAGTCATTCTTCAAATCATTGCTACATCATACATTTCTCTAAAAACTTCAATTTAATGCCAATCCATGCATTTTTCAGCTCAAGCATGACAAATAAATTATTGAGTTATACTATCACATGCAATTTCAAGGCTAATGAAAATCATATGAAGAAAAAAAAACAATTCACAAAATTGCATTATAGCATGCGATCATAAAAGACAAGCCTCTAACTGTGACATTTCAGTAGAAAATTGTGCTCTGGTAGTAGAACGAACCAGTATTTAACTGATAGAGAATCGTTTTTATCAATCCTTCTAAGCAGTCTTATAAAACTCATAAAAACAGCATCCACAGGCTGCCCAGACAACTTCATCTTATACAATTAATTGTCATGAAAGATATAATCAACATACGAACCTGATTTGGCTGAATAGTTTCTCATTGATGCTGCATGTGGACTGAAAAAATAGAAAGTGATCAACATTTTACCAAGGAATCAGTCCTTCAATGAAATGATACATGATGACTTACCCTGAGACAATACTGATGAAATGAAAGCTAGACACAGGGATTCTCGTTTTAATTGTGTTCCTAGTCAAATGAGATATAGACAATACTGTGGAAGAAGCCTGTATGAAGCAACAGCAAAACATACAAGTTAAACATTAAAAATATGGCAAGAGAAACTGCGGAGAGGAAAATGTGATGTCATGCAACTAGCAGCAGTCATGAATGCAGTAAGATACTAAATTAATTATGTTGGTGATAACCTTGGTTGTTGGTGAATATCCGACAGCTACGCTGGCCTCAGCATTTCCTTTTCCTAGCAAACCATATCCACATCTCCTTAGCAACTCAAACATAAACTACTGAGCATAACATGACCAGTTAAGACACATGTACAAGTGTAGTGTATGGTGCATACTAGGGTATCAAAAACCACCCATCGTCCATACCCACACAAAAAGCCAATAGCTTAGGAAGGAAAAAAAATCAATTGCAGCAAAATGTACGTGCACATGCATGAATGTAAGAAAGAGAAAGATGGACTTGCAAAAAATTTCAACACAAATTGGGCTACAAACTATAATCATCTAGATGAATATATGCACAAAAAACTCAAAATTTAAGGTCCTTCTGCAATGAAACATTAGAAAGGAAAAAAGAAAAAACTGCTCACCAACTCCTCTGCTAACAAAAGCAGCAGCAGCATCAGAGGAAAAAGAGACAGCGGAAAAAGGCCTATTTTGTAGAATATTTTGAGCATTCTTGAGCTGCAAAAGCATGAGGTGAAATTATATACAATCTAGCACAAAAAATAACATAATAATAATACTAAAATAATTCAATTGCACGTTTAAGGAAAAAATGGACGGTTATAATAGTGATAGAGATTAATGCTTAGCTCTTTGTGATGCCTTGGAGAATGGCTATTGTCAACGGTGATATTTTAGCTTTACATAACCAACCAAACCATAGTTTCATAAACCAACAAGCAGCTTCAGAGAACAAGGATAATATCCAAACTCATAAACCAAAAAGAACGCAGGATTGGGAGGCTTTCCCAAAGAAAAAGAACAAGGGAATTCATCATTACTTCAATTTTTGCCTAAGAAAGAATGGGAGAACAAAGATAATAGTTCATAATTTTGCTGCACTATCTATGAACCTTCTTGAACAGTATTGGTGTGATTTTGACCTAATAGCAACACAGAAATCAGCCCAACACACACAGGATAGGTTAATTAGAACCTGCTCCATAAGCATTTAGAGAAAGTTGTGGCTGTTATTTTTCCAAAAACCAATTATTTGGGTTGGTTCTTGTTATTGGGTTCAGTTCACCCAAACTAACCCGCAAGGCTCCTCTAAATTTCGCAAGCAAGTACGGTCCAATATAAAGCTATTGACTTGAGTCACATGTGTACAAGATAAGAATAGAAAACCAATAAAAAGTTTTGCATTTGTATTTTGTAACAAGTCAACAAACGATATACAATTAGTACATAATTTATCAATACACTAAAAACTTGAATAAGTTTTAGAAAACAAATTATACCCCAAAAATGAACCAACCCAAACTGTTACTTTTTAGACTAGCATAAAGAAGCCTCCTAGCAAAAATACTAGCCATTTTCATATATGTTTTTATCTTTTTTATTTCATAAACCATCCGCATTAAGTTTATTTCCCAGCTTGTTGACATCTTAAGTAGCCTATTGTAAATGCCCAAAACACCTAATTTTATCCTCCTTTATATTAACCATAATAAGTGCTACTCTTACTGAGTTACCATCCTCCAATATAATCATTTTACTTTATAAATCCCTATTGCATCAAACAGACATCTTAATATCCTTATTTCTACTATACTAAGCGTAACAGTGCGCATTTTTTGGACAACATTCGAAGTCATATGGTATGCTGAGTATCTTTGTGATATTTATCTTTAAGGCTTTGTCTAGCAATGTTGTTTAGTTTTTGTTTTGTGCAATTTGCTACAAATAAAGCCATAGTAAAGCTTATATGAAGAACATGATGCTTTTTATTGTGTTAGTCAATATTATATGTAATAACCCAAACGTGTGAAATGAATTTATTTGAAAAACATGAAAATTCTGAAGTAGAGCGCTGTGGTGCTAGGCCACTAACAGTATTTTCATATATTTTTTATTATAAATATCCCTGACCCACCCAACTGCCTCCCTTACTTTGTTGCTTAGCCAGGAAGAAATTGAAGTTGGAGAAGAAAAGGATAGAGAAAAACCTTTGGGTCGTATTTGTCCTTCATTTCTATTACAGATTTTGTTCAATTCGTTGTAAGTAATTATCTTCTTAATTTTGTTTTCAATAATTTTGATTTCTATGAATTTATCTATCCTAATTTTGTCAAAAAAGTATTCTTCTGATTTCATAAGCTTTCACCATATAACTTTTGATATGTTATGGATTTGATCATTCTGAATAATATATGAATAATATGATATGATTTTATTGTATTTTCACCAGTTAAATATGTGTATAGGAATTTTGGGATTAAATGAGTAGGGAAAAAGACATTGAAAATAGCTTGAAAAGTGTTGTACTGTGATATGGCATGATAAGTCGGCAAGGTAATATGTACTAAAATGATTAATATGATTGAGTTATGCAAGAATGTAATATTGCTACAAATCTGAATCATATATGATATACTGATATATAACATGATAACCTCATGTGATATCCTCAATATTCACATGGTTCACTGGAGAGAGTCAGTGGATGAGAGTCATAAGGAGCTGGAGATTAATTGAGAGTTATAAGGAGTCAGGGCGACTATCACGTATTTCAAGGGGAGTTATAAGGAGTTTTGATTGGGAATCATAAGGGGGGACTAACTGGGAGTCATAAGTGCAAAAGCAAGATCAAGATATCATCTTTTAAATATCTAAATATTATATTGATATTGTTTATTATCATTAATTACTCATTATTGTTATGATATTGTAGCTCACATTGTATTGATACTGACTATTGTTACTTATTAATGATTTTTGTTACTGTTACTGTGACTGACGCTGAGAATATTGATATTAATACTATTACTGATATTATAACTAACACTAATACTACCTACTGCTATCGTGACTGATGATGTAATTGACTAAGATGTGATGTATTATAAATTGATTATTGATACAGATAACCCGTATAGATACATTGATGCATATATGTCTTGATATGATTTACAGCATACCGTCTATTTTATCTTGCATTGATTTCAGTTGTAAGATTTTGGTTACTTGTCGGCTATGTACTCTTTACGTGATTTTATATGTTTTCAGGAAATAATAAGAATCCTATGATATGTGGCTTTGGATAGCGCGCATAATTCTTTTCATTGTTCACACAAATTTGATAAGCTCTAACTAATTGGCTAAAATGAAAGACAGATATAATTCTTCCAATATAGATCTCGGGGCATGATATATTATAAAACCATGAAAGAGGCATGCACAGTATAATACTTTATGTTACACATTCCCCACACAAATTAAAATTGTGGAACTTCAGATTTTTCAAAACAAAGCACTTCATAAATCATCATCATATTCCCTCATCACATGTAATCTCCGTGAAACTTCTGCATTTTAACAAAAAATTCTACACCGAAAATCAAATTTTCAACTACCACTCCATACTAGTTATAATAAATCTAAGAAAATTAAAACCATCACTTCACGTTCTAAAACTATTGATTACCATAATATTGCATGCATATTCAACAACTACTCTAATAATTGTAAGGTCTCCTGCTTCTCAAACAATTAGCTAATATCAATAAATCTCACTTAACAAAACAATTTCACATACAAATAGCATACACTAATTCCTCTGAATAAATCTTTTATAAATTTCAAGAATTAATCTTTTATAAACATATCTATAGCCATAAAAAAATAATATGGATTTGCTCATCCTTGATATAAATACTTTGATAGAAAGCTCATAATTCATTCCACAATCACTTTTACTGATGGTTAGTATAGCATCATACACAAATTTAATAACTTCAGCATGCCATTGATTCACTCATTTTTCCAAGTAACGCCTAACAAAATAATTTTTAAAAAAAGACTACATTCTTGTTGCTCTTTATTCTTCTCTATTAACAGCCGTGACACAAAAATTAGCTTAATAAGAGGTTACTTTGGTATAAAACCAAATTAATTAGCTAAATTTCACAAGGTTTTTTAAGCATATATTTCATCACCATCTCCCATAACTTCACTGTTCATAGGATTTATTCAAAGATAATTATCAAATACTAAGCATCTCCTTCAATCTTAAAACTCAATAACCAAATATTTTTCCGTAATCTTTTGGATTTTTTTTTTTTTTTTTGTTTATAGATTTCAATAAAAAAAACTACTAACCAAACTACTCCATAATATCATTTAACTCTCTAACTCTCATAAAATGTCTCTTCTAAACCAACATCTTTAAACTTACATATGCATTTCACAACCTATGCATTATATATATATATATATAACAACTACTCTAAATATTCTAATCAAATCTTCTCTTCTAAAAACCCTTCAAACCTTTACAGAAAAAAAAAATTTATTGATGAGTGAGAAAAGAGTATTTGCAATTTAACAAGTCAGCTTTTGAACTAGGTGATTATCTCATTTGTTAAGTAAATGTCATATTATCATAACTAATGCAAAATCAAGGTCATGCTTTGATGTGTTTTTAACGCATTGTACTAAATAAAACCAGCACTCTCATGTAGAATTACTAGCTACTCCAAAAGTTAGATCTCGTGTTGATGAAGTAAGAGAATATAAGCATGCAAAATATAAGTTTTCTAAGCATATTTTTCACATAAGCCAAAGCAACCTGTCAATTTTCAAAAAAGGTAACTCAAAATAAAAGTTGTACCAATCAAACAATAAGTATAGCTTCTCCCATATGTCAATAGTAGAACCTAACTGTTTATTTCAGCCACTAATAACAATTGCCATCTATTCCTCAGGCATATATTATAGTTTCATCCATTTCTCCCAGACTAATTATAAAAAATTTCCTCTAATCCAATTTAAGGTGCATATAAGCACTAAGCACATTTATAATGAATTCGCCAATAACTAACTAAATAGCAAACAACAACATCAAGCCTTTATCCCACTCTGTGGGGTCGGCTGCATAAATCCTTTTTCTCTAGTGAGTCCTACCAAGGGTCAAATTCTCATTTAAATCTAATAAAGAAGGGTCATTTCTAATATTTTCTAAGCAAGTCTTTTTAGGACCTCTACCTTTCATAACATAAATCAAATTTAATATGTTTACTCTCCTAACCAGTTCATTGGAAGGCCTCCGTTTTATATGACCAAACCATCTAAGACGACTCTCTCTAATCTTATCTACCACTGAAGCTACTCCAACCTTCTCACATACATGCTCGTTTTGTATCTTATCTCTAAGAGTAAAGTCACTCATCCACCTAAGCATCCTCATATCTGCAACACTTAAATTAATATTATGCTTCTCTTTTAATGGCGAACATTCTGCACCATAAAGCATTGCAGGTCTCACCACCATCTTATAGAATTATCCCTTAAGTTTAAGAGGGACGTTTATATCAATTATCACACAACAAGCCCGACGCATTCCTCCACTTCAACCATCCAACTTGAATTCTACTAGTAATATCCCCATCTATTTCACCATCTCTCTGAACAATAGACCCAAGATATTTAAAATATGCAATCTTATTAATGACTTGATCGCCCAAAGTCACAATCCCCCCACTAAATCTATTACTAGTAAAATTACACTCCACATATTCAGTTTTAGATCTACTCAAATGAAAACCTTTAGACTCCAAGGTTGAACTCCACAATTCAAGTTTACCTTCAACTCCCTCTCTATTCTTATCAACACAAAGAATATCATCAACAAAAAGCATATATCGGGGTAAAACCTCGCAAATGTCTAGTGAGAACATCCATGACTAAAGCAAAAAGATATGTGCTTAAGGTTAATCCTTGATATAATACAACTGAAATAGGAAAATACTTTGACAAACCACCTTGTGTTTGAACACAAGTAACAACTCCAGCATACATATCCTTAATGACTTGAATGTAAGCATTATTAACCCCTTTCTTTTCTAGAACTCACCATAGCACTTCTATTTGTAACTTTATCATAGCCTTTCTTTAAATCAATAAATATCATACAGAGATCCTCCTTATTCTCTCTATACTTCTCCATCAAACTTCTCAATAAATGTAAAGCTTCCAAAGTAGACCTGCCTGACATGAATCCAAATTGATTTTGAGAAACATTAATATCACGTCGCAATCTATGCTCCATAACTCTCTCTTGTAGTTTTAAAATATGACACATTAACTTAATTCCTCTATAATTTGCACAATCTTGTGTATCACACGTATTCTTAAAACTAGGAATCAACACACTCATTCTCCACTCATCTAGCATATTTTTAATTTTCAAAATAATATTAAAAAGCTTAGTAAGCCAAGAAATTCCTTCATCTCATAAGCATTTCCACATCTCTATTGGAATATCATCAAGTCCAATCGTTTTTCCACACTTCATTTTCTTTAACGCCTCTCTAACTTCGATTTTACTAATACGCCGATAAAACAAAATTCTTTATTTTCATTTAGGTGCTAAGATCACTAAAGTCAATCATATTAAATTGCATACCTAATAAAAATTTTAGGTTAGCTAAATAATTTCTTTTGGATTGGTAATTTCATATCAAATGTGCATTATTCCAATTTTCCAAAAAATATTAGAGCTCCTATTCCATTTTTCTAAAGTTTAGTAGAGTATAATCTTGATTTGAGCAAGAACCTACAAACTCACCCAAGTACACTTCTAATTAAAAGAAATTAGACCACTGAGTAAGAACCATATAGTCTCATGATCATAATCTTACGCATCATAAAGCTTAAATGATTCAATTATCATGGAGATGCAACAACCCTTTTTTTAAGCACTTGTAATATCACAATTTTTGGCATTCGTATACAACATTTTTTCCTTTTCCATAAACTAAATTTACCTTTCATTTCATATAGACAAAAAAAAAAATTTGACTACTACTCAATATAAAGGTGAACAACTAATAGCATCAGTGAAACATAATAAAAAACTCATCCCAACTTCACCAAAAGAGAAAGGAACCTTTCTAGTGTAGCGGAAAATTTGAGCCATAGTGCAAGATCTGATGCAATCTTAGTCAATCACGAGAAGCTGGCGATCTCTTTGTAGCCGTCAATTCAAAATCTGTCAAAGGAAAACATGGAAAAATAGTTAAGCCCATTTACACCACATCTTGTTAAAATATCACCATAGGAACATAAAGAAAAGTGTAAATCATTAAAAAGAAAGGGGATTAACCAAAGTGTTGTTAGGTTGCCACTACTTATAATGCATTTATTTTAAAAATATGAAGTAACTGCAATGCATTCTTCTTACTTGAAGATATGTAGTCATGGGTGTAATATAAATGTAATTAAATTAGGTTTTTTTTTTTTATCATGCTGAATCTAACGTTTGGAGGCTGGTATTTCAAACGTAACAAGAAGAATGGATGATAAACCTAAGTACACAATCTGTCAATCTATTTTGCTAAATTAATCACAAGATATGCTTATCAACAGCAAACCCACATAAAATTGCAACAAAAAATAGAATAAGGCTTCCATATTGGCCAATAGTAATGGAGTGCTCTCCCTAATGGGAGGTCATATTTGGAAGTTTAGAATCGGTGGTTGTATCTGGTTTGATAGTTAAGAATTGGTGGCTGTATGTGGTCAAAGGGCTATGTTGCAACGAAATTCAAAATATCATAAAGCAAAAGGTAGCATTTTTTAGATTTCCTCTTCTACTTTAAGGGGCTGTTTGGATGCAGGATTTAGGCCGGACTTGAAGCGGATTTGAGCTAAATCCAGCAAACGGCCAAAAAAGCAAAACCAAATATCACGGTAAATCAAAGCCGCGGTTGACGGAAAATTCCCTCTTTTTCATTGGATAATCCCGGATTTACGAAATCCTTTGGTTTGGCGGATTTACGGGATTTGGCCGAAGAAGCGCGCGAAAGGGAGAAAGTCAGCTTCACAGCAAATGAGCTCCCGTTGCTGCTTCCGATCAAAAAATGTCGTAACTTCCGCTCCAACAGGAAGGGAAGCACGTGGAAGGAGCGAAGTCGAACAGCGACGAAGAAGAACTCGTGCAAAACTCTACACTTCTGCGAAGGAACGAAGCCGAAAGAAATAGAGAAGGTAAAGGCAAAACCTAGACTCCTCTTAGTGTGGGATAACATAATTAAAACCAGTCAAACATCTAAAAATGACAACTTAAATTCCTGCATAATCTCAAATCCCGTTTCTCCTCCGTTCAATCGGCATCAGGATTTAGGCAGGATTTAGCATAAATCCGGCCAAATAGAATTTCGACTCGGCATAAATATCACGGCGGAATAAACCTGTCGTTGGCGCCAATGGGAGAAAATGGTTACCTTCGCAACGAGCGAGCTCCCTCCCGTCCTCGTCGTTACTTCCGATCCAACAAAAGAACGTCCGATCCTGGCATTGGGCGGATTTAAATCCGTAATCTCACAAACTCCGCGCCGCTGGTCTCGTCAATGCGACAATGCCTTCTCCAGCCAGCTCGCGTCGCGACTTCCTCGCTCGTTGTCGTCACGCTTTCGGTAACTTTGGGGAGTACTCGGGGCAGAAAAACCAGGGTTTCGGATTTTAAAATTATTAATATTAATAAGATATAGTAATTAAATTAATTATTATTATTTTTATTTTTATTTTAGTTAACTAAAATATTAATTTAAATAAATTAATTATATTTATGATTTAATTTATTTAATTATTTTTCTTAAATAATTCTTATTATATACTTTTTATAAGTTACAATTTAATTATTAATTAAGATATTAATTTATACTCAACATAATTTAATTAGCATACTTATAATTAATATAAATATTATTAATCAAAATCATTAATTTCCAATCATATATATATAATAAAACTAAAAATATTATTAATTAATTAAATTTTTATTAATTTAAGTAACTTGATTTTACTTTCATTTTTTATTTAATTTAACAAACTAAATTTTATTGCTTGATTAGCTTAATAAATTTTAATTAATGATTAATTGAGAAGATAAATATAATACCATATCACATGAAATTTTTTCTTTATATGCCATAATAATTTAAATTGGATAAATAAGTTCATTATTTATTTTTATAAGAAATATACTCAAAAATTAACGGTTAACAAATAGAGTTGAAATTATTGTTGAGCATTACATTTCAACAACCATTAGTAAGAGCTCCTTAACCTTTTCCTCTTTGTATCCCATCCTTTATTTCGGGTTATAGCAAAATGTCCATCTTTGATGTGTGGCAAAGTTCACAATAGCCTCTCTCTACTCATAATCTTCGAAGGTTAGTGATATTTTTAAATTTAAAATAGTCTTCGCATTCTAAACCATAAACCCCATTGTCGCTTGACTTCAATTACATATTAGTTATCATGTTTGAGCCATCTTCCAACCACCATTGTCTTTAAAATGATAATTAAATCATAATTGAGCAACATCAAAAAAAAGTCATAACATTATCAAATTTTATTTGAACGTTATTTGATCATTTTCAAAAATGATGTCCTATATTGCTGAGTGTACATAATTTCATTAACCTGCAATTTAACAATATTTGAACCAACTTAAATGCATTATATCTTTATCCAAACTTAATTGAACCTTATTTACATACTTAAATTCAACTTCAACCCTTCATCAATCATATCAAATTATCTTCCAAAAGGATCTGAGAAAGTTTGAGTGAGCATTGATGTGTTGAAGTTATATTGAATCTTATTAAATAACGGGTTAAAGATGTTACAAAAATTCATTGAATGGGTTGATTATTTTGGTCAATCATAATTCAAGATGATTCAACTATTGTTAAAAATGGTTCTAACATAATCCAATATTATTCAATAATTGTTAAAGGTGATTCAAATATAGCTTTTTGCCTATATCACTTCTTTTAAGATTTACTTGTTTTAGTTTTTATAATATGATTCTACCAATTGAGAGGTATTATAGTGCTCAGGAAGTCAAGACTTGTGGAAAAAATAAGTTAAGCAATTTAAAGCTAATGTTCTAACTGCCCAGGTTGAAAGTTCTCCCTTTAGACACTTCTTTAAAACTCATAAAATGTATTTTTTGGTGCCCTCATTTATTATTTATTATTGAGGATGGTCAATGATGATGCTAATGATGAGTATTCTTTTGTGTGTTAACAATAAAAGGAAGAGTAATGCCTTCAAGATTATTGAGTTTGTTCCAGCAATTTGGTTGTGAGTTAAGGAGTTCCTAACTCATAATGAGTTCAAGAGGATGACAAAAAGTAGAAGCATGTTGGAGAGATGCTTTGATAGGAATTCAAAAATTAAGAACATAGACTTGAAAATTATTTTCATGAAATGCCTTGATAAATATGATTTATGAAAGCTTGGGATGTTCTTCATTGTAAATTGTATCCTCGATTATGACAAACACAACATTATCTTCATTAAAATGATTTCAAGATAAGGATATATTTTTTAGATATACATGGGGTGGGTTGTCATGAGATAGGAGGTTATGAGAGCTAAAGAGAGGCAAGTTGTACTACGAAGGATATGCAATAAAGAAGAATAAAGTACTAGTCCAATACATTTTAACTAAATAGACAATATATACAATGGGCTTATAAGGCTAGCTATTTCATATCTAGAAAATATATTTGTTGAGTTAATTGGAGAGAAAGTACCAATAAATCTAAGGTTGAAGACCAACAAGATGCTCACAGGAAAGGATTTCTTATATGGCTTAATAATCAAGATGTATGCGCTAATTTTTAACAATTACTTATATTTAAGGAACTAGATATATAATTTGCTCACTATAACTTTTTTATCTTATTTATATATCTATTTAACCTTCTTAAACTACTGTATATTATAAATCCAATATATATACTCAATTTCCGCATATCTCGGTTAGAATTATAAAGAAGAAATAAGCACTCCTACTTTTAAGGAGAGAGAAGGGGAAGCGTAAACGGATAACTAGTTGCAAGTAAGTTCATTCCATCATATGAAGGGATGAAAAAACTTTCAACCATTATTCTTGAATTGAGAAGTTGCCAAATCAAGATGGAGAACAATTAAATAAGATAAGAGTAGAAATTGGATGCTCCAAATAATCTTCTGCAAAGTTTTTTTTTTAATATTAATGACATTAATTAAGAGAGGAGAGGTGGAGGAGGAGGAAGATAGTGAGAAGGTGCTTGCCACTAACCCAATCTGTGAAGAGGTGTAGTGGAGAAATATATAGAGTAGGAGTTGGAGGAGAAGGTGGAGTTTGGCGATCAACCCATTGCCATTATATGTGTAGTTAAGGAGGAGAAGAGTCATTGGAAGAACCTACTGACATTAAATACATAGAATATTGAGAGGGAAGACTCAAGGAATTAATCAACTCCTTGTCATTGAGTTGGAGGCTAGTCTAGTTGTTATAATTTAAAAAAAGAGTGATGCATAACATACAATGTTAACAAAAATTTGTGAAAGAATAAGTGCTTGACTAGAGTTATCACTAATCTATTAAGACAAATGCATAAGACCATGGATCATTATTCTTGTAATCCTCTCCACCAAATTGATGAGTAATTTTTCTCTTTCAAGTCTTCGATGTAGAAATGGCCGACAACTCAAATGAGATGAAGAAGTAGGCAAAGGAAGTGCATAGTTGTTCTAGTTATGAATGCTCCCACTACATTATTAAAAAGTAAGGTGACATGTCTTACTTTATTGAAAGCATGGCTATAACATTTGAATGATATTTTTAGTAAACTTTATTTTTTGTCTTTATTTTTATTTTACCGGCATATTTATTATTTATGTTGCTTAATAAGGAAGCAAACTTGGCGATACCCAATGATCTAGCATAATTGTGTTGAATAAATCATTTGATTAATATTATACAATAACAATCTCCATATTTGAGAAATTTTGAAAAAATAACTTCTTTTAAGTGGCTTGATGTGGCACTCATATACACTATTGCAAAGGAGAAGTTCCTAAAGTTATGGGTTGATGTAGAATTCATATATTTTGCAATGGACTAGAATAGCATTCATTGGATTACATGTGAGATCTTACTTACTACATAGTCCATGAAGTTAATTGTATGATTATGACTCCGGCCTATTGCACCACACACTAAAGATCTCATAGAGAATGATGAATCCAATATATAAATGTTTTTTAATGTTGCTTCAATAATTAGGGTTATTTGCTAAAAGACATGATTTTTCCTTCTAAATCTCCTTAGACGTAAAGTAGAGCCACCATCAATGTGGCTCTGACGTTACAATAAGGAAATTCATTCTAAATTTTAAGAAAATTTAACTTAAAAAGTCATTGCACATAGAGTATGATGATTGCTCAATATCTTATTTGTAATTGTGATCATGAACTGCATATAATATAATATATCATACATTTGATTTCAAATAAAATTCTTTAGAAATCACACATTATCACATGCAAATATCCAGAGACTATTTATTTGTAGGTTTATCTCACCATTATGTTGATTTACAAGTTAATTTATGATTCTAATGTAACAATTAAAATTTCAAGTATATTTATTCTTTCATTAAACTAATTTGTATAACTATGTTATAAATGATGTTGATGTTATTGTAGATTTTCTACATCAATTTCTCATAAGCACTATGTGTTATGACTGCTGTGTTTCCTTTCTTAAAAAATATTATATGCATATATAACTTGTGATATGAACACTATGCTGATTTTTTTATAATTTGCTCTATATGTTTACAAAACTCTGTGTTATAGTCGATGTATTTCATTTCTTACAATCAATTCATAAATTTGTGAAATACATTTTTTTTCATAGTTATTGTGATTGCAATCTATGTTATATCAATTTGAGATATGATTCATTATCATACAATGATTAAATATTTGTCAAACAATAATAAAACATTAAATGAAAACTGATTGAGTATTCTACGTACTATAACTAGATTTCCTTCAAACTATTTTTAATCCATGACTGAATAATGATTGCACCTTATTCGTAATACGATGGAATCATATGCAAACTAAATTCAAATCATCTTCAAACTATATATCTTCAAACAAATTTTAACCAATCATCTTCAAACAATAATCAATGATCGAATCATCTTCGAACATGTCTATATATTTCGACATCAAAAAAATAGTTTGTAGTTATCCCTTATCAAAGATATATTTGTTCAAAGTGAATTTTCTGATAAATTTCTTAAATAAATTATATATATACAAATTTTATTATTATAGAGTATATAAATTCAACTATTCCTATCACAATCATGTAAATTCTTACAAAATAACTCTTTGAGTTTAACACCATAACTATTATATTTTGATTTATAAGATTTATTGAACCCTACTTGTAGCCAAACAACCAAAGGGTTTTGGGCGAGAAAACAAATTTCAAATTGAGTTATTTATCCAGCTCATCTTAGTTAGAAGTTTTGGCTGTCAACTAAGAGTTATTGAGTTCGAAACTTATGCATGTGATGTATGTGCGAGTTAACTTAATTGACCTAAAAGTCCCCAAAAAATTTGAGTTATTTGCTTGGAACCGGGTCTATCAAACATAAAGGAAAATCTCAAGTGCTTCAACAAACATCTGACATGCAACCACATGGGAAAGAGTATATATTCATGAAGCAGATGCGTGAGAGGAAAAAGATCTTAAAAAATAAAATAAAGGGAATGAGGAAATTTGCTTGATTTTTATCTCGAGGGGGCCGGGTTTCGAGCCCTATATTGGGCAAGTCGGGTTCTGGACGGACCATATATTCCTTTCAAGTCAAAAATCCCTCATCATACTGCTATGTGAAAACCCGACCGGTAGTGCACTGGATCATTTGAATGTAATGCAGGGCTGTTAATTGCTTGGATGACTGAGGTTTATGATTGTTGATTGGTTTAGGGTAATTGAAGTTCAGGGTGAATGAAGTTTAGGTTGATTGAAGCTCAAGTGATTGCATGTTAGGTGATTGTAGGTCGGGTGACTGTAGCTCGGGTGACCTCAGTTGGAAGTGAGGTCAACATATAGTAAGAACATTAAGAAAGGAGAAATGTGGAGGAGAAGAAGGAGAATGAGGATAGTGAGAAGGTGCATGCCACTAACCCAACTTGTGAATAGGTGTGGTAGGAGAAATATATGGAGTAGGAGTTGGAGGACAAGGTAGAGTTTGGCGATCAACCCATTGTCATTAATTATATGTTTAGGTAAGGATGAGAGGAATCATTGGAATGACCTATTGACATTAAATATATAGAATATGAGAGGTAAGACTCAAGGGATCAACTCCTTGCCATTATATATACATATAAGAAAGTGGTTAGTCTAATTATTATAATTTACAAAAAAGTATTGCATAGCCAACAATGTTAACAAAATTTGTGAAAGAATAAGTGCTTGACTAGAGATGTCACTAATCTATTAAGGTAAAGGTATAAGTCCATGGATCATTATGCTATTAACCCTCTCCATGCACTAAATTGACTGTAATTTTTCTCTTTTAAGTCTTTAATGTAGAAATGACTGACAACTCAAAAGAGGTGAAGAAGTAGGTAATGGAAGTGCGGAGTGGTTCTAGTTCAAAATACTCCTACTACATTGTTAAGTAGTATGGTGACATGTCCTTTACTTTATTGAAAGCATGGTTCTAACATTTGGAATATATTTTCAGTAACTTTTATTTTTGTTTTCTTTTATCTTTTACCAACATATTGATTATTTATGTTGCTTAATAAGGAAGCAAATTCAACGATACTCGAAGATCTGTGATTTAGCATCACTGTGTTGAATAAATCATTTGATTAATATTATAGAAAAACAGTTTTCATCTTTGAGAAAAATTGGAAAAAATAACTTCTTTATGTGGCTTGATGCATTGACGTGGCACTAATATATACTATTGGAGAGGAGAAGTCCCTAAAGTTATTGGTTGGTGTAGAATTCATATATTTTGCAATGAACTAGAATAGCAGTCACTAGATTACATGTGAAATCTTACTACATAGTCCATGAAGTTATATGATTATGACTCCTCTTGCACAACACTGAAGATCTCATAGAGAATGATGTAATCCAATATATAAATGTTTCTCAATGTTGCTTCAATAATTAGGATTATTTGCTAAAAGACATGATTTTTTTCTCCTAAATCTCCTTAGATGTAAAGTAGGGCCACCATCAATGTAGCTCTGACATTACAATAAGAAAATTCATTCTAAACTTTAAGAAAATTTAACTTAAAAAATCATTGCACATAGTATGCTGATTACTCTATATCTTATTTGCAATTATAATCATGAATTGTATCGAATACAATAGATCATACATTTGATTTCAAATAAAATTCTTTAGAAGTCACACATGATCACATATTCACATGCAATTCTTCAGAGACCATTTATTTGTAGATTTATCTCACCATAATGTAGATCTACAATTCCATTTATCATTCTAATGTAAAAATTAAAATTTAAAGTATATTTATTCTTTAATTAAATTAGTTTGTATAATTATGTTATAGATGATATTGATATTGTTGTGCATTTTATACATCAGTTTTCTCATAAGCACTATGTGTTATGACTGTTGTGTTTCCTTTCTTAAAAAATGTTATATGCTTATAGAACTTATGATATGACCGCTATGCTGATTTTTTATAATTTGTTTTGTTTGTTTACAAAACTTTGTGCTATAGCTGATGTATTTTATTTCTTACAATCAATTTATAAATTTTATAAATTTGTGAAATACATTTTCTTCTGTTGTAGTTGTTGTGATTGTGTTCTATATTATATCAGTTGAGATATGATTCATTATCATACAATGATCAAATATTTTTCAAACAATAATAAAACATTAAACGAACAATGGTCGAGTATTCTTCGTACTATGATCTGATCTCCTTCGAACTATTTTTCATCTACGATTAAATAATAATTGCCCCTTATTTGTAATATGATGGAATCATATGCAAACTAAATTTGAATCATCTCCAAACTAATTTTAAATTAGTCATCTTCAAATCACAATCAATGATCGAACCATCTTCAAATCTATCTATATATTTCAAAGTCAAAAAGTAGTCCGTAGTAATTTCTTATCAAGGAAATTTTGGTTCAAAGTAAATTTTTGGATATTTTTTTTTTAAATAATGTGTATATTTCACAAATTTGTACTATTATAGAGTATATAAATTCAACTTTTTCTATCACAATCATGTAAATTCTTACCAAATAACTCCTTGAATTTAACACCACAACTATTCAATTCTAATCTATAAGATTTATTGAATCCTACTTGCAGACAAATAGACAAACAACCCCAAGGGTGTTGACTGAGAAAACAAATTTCAATTTGAGTTCTTTACGTAGGTCATCTTAGTATGTTAGTAGAAAACTTTGACTATAAATTAAGATGTTTTGAGTTCAAAGTTATTATATATATATCATGTGTGATACGTGTATAATTTGTCTTAATCGACCTAAGTGCAAAAAAAAAAAAAGGAGTTCTTTGCTTTGAATCAGATTGATCCATTAGAAATAAGAGAGATGGAGAAAGAGTATAATCTCGAGTGCTTGAGAGAACATATATTCAGAAAGGAGATGCGTGAGAGGACCGAGATATTAAAATAATAAAATAAAGGGAATGAGGAATTTTGCTTGTTTTTATCTGGAGATGGGCTGGGTTTCTAGACCTATATTAGGAACTTTTATTAGGTCCGGTGTAAGGACGTAGAGGAACGTCCGGTCGGAGGCAAAATCCCGTAAAAAAACTCTGTATTTGCTCAGTATTGCTAGGTATTATTTGATAATAACGAGGAATACTGCTCTGTGAAGACCAATACCGAGTTATACCGAGCTATACCGAGCAATACCGAGTTATACCGAGTTTTTTCTAGGAAAAACTCGTTACAACTTTTGTATAACTCGGTATTGCTCGGTATAACTCGGTATTGGGTCTTCACGTGATGATATTCCTCGTTATTGTTTGGTATTTGCTCGGTATTTCTCATTTTTTGGCGCGATTTGGCCTCCGACCAGATGTTCCTCTACGTCCGGTCGGATGACGTAATAATTGTTCCTATATTAGACGGGTTGGGTTCTGGATGGACAATATCTTCCTTTCGGGCCAAAAAGCACTCATTCATACTGCTCCATGGAAACCGGGCCGCAATCTCATACTCCAAAATTGATCAAAATTCAATTGCAAAAACCAAAAAAGATCAGAATATCATATGTAAATTATATTTGGACTAATTTAATTATTATTAAATTTCAAAAGATTAATTCATTAATTTTAATCTAATAATTTTAAATTAATTATTATATAATTTATATAAGAACTATATCCAATCCTATTGGCACACATTTACTTAATTTTTTTTTTCAAATATTTATATTTACACAAAGAAACAGAGAGAATAGATTAGATTGTTTTTCTTTTATATAAATGAATATATGCACCATTAAATCCCGGATTTACGAAATCCTTTGGTTCGGTGGATTTACGGGATTAGGCCGAAGAAGCGCGCGAAAGGGAGAAAGTTACCTTCACAGCAAGCAAGCTCCCGTTGTTGGTTCCGATAAAAAAATGTCGTAACTTCCGATCCAACATAAGTCGAACAGTGACGAAGAAGAACTCCTGCAAAACTCTACACTCATGCGAAGGAACGAAGCCGAACGAAATAGAGAAGGGAAAAAGCTAAACCTAGACTCGTCTAAGTTATTGTTGGCTAACTTAATTAATACTTAATTATTAGTTATTTCAAAATAATTAATTAGTATTAGGATTTAAACTTCACTTGTTGTACTTTAATTATTCTAGAAATAAATGTCAGATCTCTTAATTGCTTTAAATTTTGAATTGAATTGCCAAACAATTACACATGATTTATTAGGATTTATATTGAATGTTTTTTCTTTTATATAAATGAATATATGCACCATTAAGAAACTAAAAATATAATAATTTGATTTTTTTCATGCTTTTATTTTATTATTTTATTTTTAAGTAATGCCATTTAACTAGTGAAGATCAAGAACAACAATCTTTATCATAAATATTACACAATATAAAATTTCATGAATATTATGATTATTCAACATACTTGCAGAAATAACACTGAAGAACAATTTAGATAGAAATAAATGATAAAGTAATTTTATAATCTATGAGTTTCCAAATCAAATAAAAATTTTGAGCTTGAATAAAGAAACATTTAGAATGATTTTATATACTTGATTTCAACCAAACTAACCAAGTAATCTTTTAGGGTGGGTAACTATTAATCATTCATCTCTTCATCATATCTCAGCAACAATTAATACTTCAAGCCCAAGACTTCATTTGATATGGACTTTCTTGTTGCTTCTTAAAGCAGTTTTCTAACACAAAAAATAAAATTTTTTTACTCTACGAAGCAGTAAAGAAAACCATCCCAAACAAAGACTAAAGATTTGTTTGAGACAGCTTCATTGCTGCTTTTTAAAGCAGCTTTTAATAAAAAAAATTTAACTTTTCTACTATAAAGTTGATTTAAAAGCTGTAAGAAAGCCGTCCCAAACGAAGCCTAAGACTTATTACAACTTTCATACCGGCATACCGCTTCCTAAAATAATTTTGTAATACAAAAATCTCTAATTCAAAAAAAAAAATATATATTAAAAAATTGCTTAATATATAAAACCATATACAAATCTATGAAGATGCTTCTGCATTACTTGTACTTTCTTGTCAGATCCATGGAGATCTTTGCTTCTTATAACATAATGATCATATAAAATGCAAAGTTTTTCAGAGTTACTACCATCATATATATAATGTCCTCTCTTAATGCATATGCAAGTGAATCATCATTTAGCAAATGCCAGTTTCTTTGATCCTCAAAGATAGCAGTTCTGATAACATTAATCTCATTACTTTACAACCAAAGAAATAAAACACATATAATCCTGAAGCAAACATTTTCTTAATCATGCTAAATTGAACGAACTGGCTGCGCTCTCCACAAACTTCCTTGCCCCTTTGAACCACCTCTTGTCACCTGCCTGCGCTTTGCAAATGTAGAGCTTGCCATCTGACACAGCTGCAGAAATCAGCTGATGCTTGCCACCTTCATCACCATCCGCCGTCCTCGTCAACACTGAAACAAAATAGTATTGCTTCCCATCGATCACCGGCGCCGAAGATTCCAGTATATTAGCAGTAGCAACCAAGTTTTCATCGAACCCTCCCTAGAAAATCAATCATTTGAGAATCAAATATATACATGTGCCGTCAAATTGCGTGACTTTGAGAAAGAAATTTAGGCTTCATTTGGGACGATTTTTTTACTGCTTCTTAAAACAACTTTCTTTAAAAGCAGTAAAAAAGCCGTGTCAAATGAAACCTTAATGTAACTACCTCAGATTGTGTGTTTCCAGAGTAAGCCTGTTTGCCTAGCAAGAAACCAACCTGTGCACAGAAGCAAAGGAAAACAGGTAGAATTCTGTGACTTTGACAAAGAAATTTAAATGTGCAAATGATAGATAAAACAAATTGAAGTGGGAAATGAGAAGTAATTACTTGTGAGAGAAACTGCTCGGGTGGTCCATAATCAGTGATTGACTTTTTGTCTGTGGGAGTGATGATGACTGAAACATAGCTGTTAGAGTCAAAGTTGTCTTCATATCTGAGAACTTGACCAGGGAATTCTACCTCCTTGCTTGGGTTCCATTTGGATGGTATTAAGAGCTTGAATCCATTGCCATTGTAGGGGAGGAAGTCTGTGTTAGTCTTCGGCTTGCCAAAGACATTAGCTGCATCAAGTTCAGATATAATTGAGTGAGATGTGAAATGCTCTCTGGTTTGTGAAGAAAATTTGGCAGATAATGTCTGTGAGATGCTCCATATGAGCTTGTCTTGGGCCTAAGTCGAACTTGAAATTCATATATTAAACTAGACCAAATCACTTGAACACCTATTTAATCTTAGTAGTCCTAGACTTGTCTTGGGCCTGCTAAATCTTGTTTAACTAAAAAAAAAAATTTAATTTTAATCCATACATGACTTTCTTGATTTTGATTGGACAACAATTTTTATGTAAAGATAATTTGGAAGTGTACCATTCTCAGTCTTTTCTTTTGATGATGAGTAAGGTGAATTTTGTTATCATGCAAGCAAGCCTTCCTTGTGAGCATTTCAACTTATATACATTAATTATGATTGATTTAATTTATACAAATAGTTATAGTCATGAGAAAAAATTCGCCAAAAAGCCTACATGTATGTGAGTCGCCCCATCTAATGTATCATCGATGATTTATATTGGTTGTTAAGGAGAATTTGTAATAGGTATAACAGTTGGATGACATGTAGTTTTTTTATATATAGCTCCATGCAATCATTCATTAATCGCAAACAATGTATTAAATTGCGCAAATGGGCATTGAGTTATTTTTCATACGTGAGATGAGATGCAAGCCTCAAGGCATTTTAAATTGTAAACCTTATAATCAACGAAGTGCACAAAACAAAAAGTATTGTACACACATCAAAGCATGAAGTAATAAAATATTAACATCCTAACATAGTAAGAAGTAACAAATAGACAAGAGGAGGCAGTACTCGTAGCTAAAAAGAAGACGGTTACCAGTGTGTGTGAGAAGAAGTGGAGTGGACGAATGCATGAAAAAGATGGATGAGCTCAGGCAATCGAGTTAGGGTATCCTACAACCGAGAGGGCTTAAGCTTTGAGGTGTGAGGTGTGAGGCTTGGAGGGTAGGATTTGAAAAATAAAGGTTTAATTAATTCTATTTATTAATATTAGCTAAGAAAATCTAACATACATTGAGCATGCCTAACAAGGCCTAAGCACCTCACATTATGAGAGGTGTAAGTTTCACATGACTACCATAAAGCGTGCGACTCCTGTTTAGTTTTGAAAAAAAAAAAAAACATGAAAGTGCTCCTCTTATTGCGCAATATTTAAACAATGATTGAATAAGGATATGTAATCATACAACATGCATTAATTTCTTCTTTATTCCTCAGGAATGTTCAGTAGAAACATATACCATTATTTACTATCCTTAATGGTAGGACAGGGTATTGCCATCTATAATCAGGCATGAACATCAAACTACTTAGGTCAAATTTGCTGCAAAGTTAGAGAGAAATAAAGATAAATTATTTTGTGCAGCCTGGAGACCAATCAGAATACGGCACATTCACCCTTGTGTTTGGTAATGCGGCTATGTACTACTCGGTACCGCTCGGTACCACTGATGTGGCACATTCTGTTGGTCTCCAGACAGTGTTCTGCTTCCGGTTTCCACACATAATAATTTCTCAAATAAGAGCTTCATACTTTACATACACCATTTTACTGAAAAAATTACGGTATAAAGCAACACTTCAATCATTCTCAAGAAGGATAATCATACCTATATATCCGGTTATTTCATGTTTGATTATAAAGAAGAACTGGAATCCAAACAAAAGCAATCGTAGATAATCACAAAAGCTTCTTATTAAAAAATTCTATAATAGGAATAGAACTAAGAGGCTTGAAATAGTCAATTGGGGTTTAAATCCATCAATTGTTGTAAGAACTTGCCAGCTTCTCCATAGGCAGCGTCGGCCGGTGAGACCTTGGTGCTGATGGTGGCAGCGCCTATGAGGACAGTGACAGCCAATCTGCGTGAGACTGCAGTAGAGTTGTTCTCCTCCGCCATGGCTGCCGCCTGCCTCTGAGCCCGGACGACAAGATGGGTAGGGCGGATGCTTGGTACAAGGCGCGGAGACCTTGAGGTGGCGGTGGCGGCGGCGGTGGCCGGGGAGGGAGCATGGTTGTGGAAGAAGCAAGCAGTCGTTGCCATCTCTCCTCTTTGCCCTGACACTCTCCGAAATTTGTGAGATTTTTCAGGGAGAGACAATCAGGGCTTCAATATGCTGTGGTGGGCACGCGAGTGGATAATGGCGATGAGAGTCGTGGAATGGATAAGGTTCTAGCAGCTTTGATTGGTCCACGACGGACTGCATTTGTATAAACATCCCTCATCACAGAACCTCAGCTCTGATTGGTTCACGACGGCTGATAGGGTAATGTAATTATGTAAATGCAAAAAAAAAAAAAAAAAACGTTTTTTTTTTTATTTGAAAGAATTATTTACAGATTTAGACTTCATAATTCATGTACGCAAATCTGATTCAATACAAGCAAATAAATATATTTCAATGGTTGTATTTGTTTTGTATGTGTGCATTTTAAATATATTTTACATACAGATCAAAATACCCAAAACAGTTCATTGAACATTTTTCTGAGAAACGAGCAAATTCAAATTCTGCCTGCAAAAGGAACAATTATTACATCCTCCGACCGGACGCAGAGGAACGTCCGGTTGGAGGTCAAATCCCGAAAAACGAGTTTTTGTCGGTATTTGGAGTATTGTTAGGTATTGTTTGCCGAGCAATACCAAACAATAACGAGGAATACGGCATCTATTTGAAGACCCAATATCGAGTTATACCGAGCTAAACGAGAAATACTAGTTATACAAAAGTTGTACCGAGTTTTTTCTAGAAAAACTCGTTACTACTCGGTATTACTCGGTACAGCTCGGTATTACTCGGTATTTTGGTCTTCACATAATGAGCGGTATTCCTCTCTTAATATCAAAGAATACCTAGTTGGTATTGCTCAATATTTGCTTGGTATTTCTCGTTTTGTGCGTGCGATCTTAGTGCCGATCGAACGTACCTCTACGTACGTTACACCGGATGTAATAAAAGGTCCTGCAAAAGAGGCATATATGTGAAAATGTTAGAGTAGCTCTAGTGGAAGATAAGATTAGAGAAAGTCTTTATAAAACGGCTGCCTTTTCGATGACCCGATTAGGAAGAGTGTAGGATCTATTAGATTTGACTTATGTTAATAAAGATAGAGATATATCTAAAATGACTTTGTTAGAAAATATTAAAAATAACATTTCTTTATTAAATTTAAATGAGATTTTGATTTTTAGGTTTCGTTTGGGACGGACTTTTTTGTTGTTTCTTAAAGCAACTTTTTAATATAAATTTTTTAATTTTCATACTAAAAAATTGCTTTAAGAATCAACAAAAAAACTATCCATAATGAAGTTTTAATGGGACACAATGGAAAAAAAAAATTCATGTAATTCGACCTCATAACGTAATATGATAAAAACTTATTTGTTGTTGTTAAGCAAATTCTGCCTATGATTACAAATTTTGGCACCCTATATTTTAGTTTGTTAAAAGATTTATATCAATAATACTTTAAACATTTTTTTTGTCAACTTGTTAATCCATTTGACTTCGAAGCTGATTCAACGAAGGGATGATGCAAGATAAGAATTGAATAAGAAAAAAAAAATTAAGTTAAACTAATTCAATGAGAAGATGAGAGAAGAATTGGATTAGAAAATAAAGCTGAGAAAATTTATGCTATGATGGGCATGTTTTGAAATTAACAGTAATAAAAAATCATTAAACATTTGATAAATTCAATATTTTTTTACTCATCAAAATAAACATTATGCACACAATTTTTACATTATCATCTCAAGGTGACATGTCAGAGCCAAAAGCCAAAATAATAAATAAGTTAGTAGGGCAAGCCATCAACTTTTCTATAATGTCAAGGTTGTTGAGAAATATTAGACACTAATTGATTTTCTGATCTGTTTGAGGAGAAATTATTACGTACAGTGTCCAGATGCAAAGTTGTGTTTGGACTCCAATGAAATATTCACACGTTGTCAAAATATATATTTTTATATTACTGCATATTTGATGAGTATTTATTAAATATTTATTATATATTAGTTGAATATTTACTGCATATTTATCGAATATTTATTGCATATTTAATACTCAATAAATACTAAGTAAATACACATAAATATTCAGCAAAATATTCAATAATATGCAGAGTTCAGACGCAACTCTATCCGAACTCTACACATAATAATTTCTCCTGTTTGACACATGAAAAATAGTATCTTTCAGCAATCGAGGAAAAAAAAACGACTATTTCTTATCAACACAAAATCATTCCTAAGCCAATAGAAGTTCAAAGGCTTCAAAGCTTCAAATCATCAATGACTGCTCATAAAATCAGACAAAATATACAATAGATATGCTACAGTTACATTTCAAAGCTCAAAGGCTTTGATGGAATTTCAGAGCTCCCCTTCTCAACATAAAATCAAAAGTTGATGGAAGATGAGTTCGTTGCAAAAATCTGAAAATTTGCAAGTATTTCAAATCATTACATTACAACAGAAGTGGGCTATTTATCAAAGTTATCAAGTAATTAATTACACTGAAAAAAATTCCATCAAGTTGATCAAAACAATCTGAATTAATTACTAAAGAATGAATAAACAATATGTCAATGTTGGTGAATTGTGTTGGCTTCAATAGGGCAAATTATTAGGTCTGGTCACCGGACCTATTTCTAAGTCCGTACATCCACTAAAAAGTTGCTACGTGGAATGTACATATGTATGCGGAATTTTAAGTCAAGCGCATCAAAAGCACATATAAAGCGCAGGTAAAGCGCACAATCAAAGCGCAGTCCACGTGATAAGTATTTATTGGATGTCCGGACCTAATAATTTGCCCTTCGGGGCTTATCCGGACACCAATCCAGACAGGCCACATATAGGTCCGGTGGCGGATGTCGGACCGGATAATAATTTGCCCTTCAATGAAGATACCTGACCTCCTCTATTCGAAGTCTGTAACTGTACAGGCATATAAGAATAACCAATTAAAGACGTATATAACCTCCTCCTCCTTGAAATGCACCTCTTCGGAGTGTTCTTCTCAAGAAGGACTTTCTGTTAAAAGACCATGATCTTCGTAATGCAGCTCGGTTGCTCCAACCAGCGATATTTCTATAGATAGTTGGGAAGGTAAAGCAAAATAGAAGTAACAAGAACATAGCAGCACAGAGCAGTAAAACATTGCGAAAGCCATCTTTTAGTTCTGGGTCCTTCTGTCCTGTCCATGGCACTCCACCAACATTCATACCAAATACTGTCAAGAAAAACAAAATGCAGAAGTGAAGGAACCTGTAAAGTATTTGAGGCTTCGTTTGGGACGGTTTTTTTACTGCTTCTTAAAACAGCTTTTTAATAAAAAAAAAAAATTAACTTTGTATTGAAAAGCTACTTTAAGAAGCAGTAAGAAAGCCATCCCAAAGGAAGCTTGAATCTCGACATATCAATAGCAGCTAAGCTTACCTCCAGTGACAATTGATAGCGGAAGAAAAATCAGTGAGAAAAAGGAAAGGTAGTAAAGTTTTCTGTTTATTTGTTCTGCTTGCCAACTATCAAGACCAGCTTGAATGGCTGTCACCCGATTTACTATAAATCCCAGATTCTCTTTCAGTCTCCTAAGGCGACCGATCAGCTCCTCCAGAGCAACAATGTTTTCATTTAGGAACCAGCTTTTCCCCGCACATTTCTCTTTCACACGTGGGAATACTTGCTCACCATGAGCAACTACCTGCATTAAAGCAGGTTAAACTAGTGAAATCAAAACTGATAGGAAATACTTTAGTTCGCAAGTAATTCTATCGGATCTACTTGAGTTCGCAAGCAAACCAAACAATAATAGGTAAAAACAGCGAGAAAATGAAGAAATCGTGGTGGAAGAACAATCAAACGATACCCAATCTTATAGAAAACAAAGAGAAACAAGAACAAAGCAAAGATAGAAGAGATCCTCAATTCAAGAGGAGGATAGTCTCTCCCAAATCTCTAAACAAGAGAGTCTAGAGCCCAAGTCGCCAAGAAACTCTAATTCCACTCAATCAAAACATAATCTTCTCTAATCCTCTCTTACTCTTTAATACAAAAAGTTTTCCTAATCTAATTTCCCTCCCAAGTCCTAAGCCGCCAACTCCTTTTCAATTTGAAATTGCGTGGATAGGTGGGGCCCACCCTGTTGGGCAGAACTAGGCGGAACTAAACAGAGGAGACGGACTGTTTCCGCCTTTTGTACACCGGCTGGGCCGGTTCAGTGTGAACCGGCATATCAAAAACCTGTGTATATATATTATTTCTGCCTCAAACGAAGATTATATGGTATTTTAGTTGGATGCATAATAGTAAAATAGGGCAAAGAGGCTAAAAAATTCATAGAAGACTCAATTTGAGAAGCTGAAAATGACTCTCTAAAGGTAAGAGTTTGAATTTTTCTAGAAGAAATTTTACAAATGGTAAAAATGATTAATCACCTGTAGAAGGCGCTGCAAATCCAAATGCATTTTCGGAAATCTTCTATCATCTAGCATTTGTTTCTTCAGTGCAGAACCACCTATAACCAGAAGATATAGCGTGATTTTAAACAAGAAATCAAGTATAAATGCCACAATATAATCATCATTGTATAAAAATTTATTAACTGAATGAAGTGGCTATAAAACACAGCTTCATAAAGGTTTGAAAACGTTAAATGCAGCTAAAGGAACTAGCATTAGCAGAAACTAGCAACATTTCACTTTATTTGTTTCAAAGAAGAATATAAGGCCAACAATCTTTTGAACAAATCAACCGCAGATTCATCTATGGTTCAGGAGAGCACATTAGAAGAAATGCTTAGTTGAATATATTTGAAAATTTTAAGATTAAAAAAAAAATCTACTACACCTGTTTTAAGAGAACAGACTTGGATTGGTGATGATGAACTAAATGTTCATGCCGGTATTCATTTTCTATATAAACCACACTAAAACCCTTTTACACATTACACAAGCAAGTGTTTGCTTGTAATTCCACACCATGCACAGAAAGAACTTACAAAACAATTAGTATAGGATTCATTTTTTTCGCCAGCATTTCAAGAAAATGAGTAAGAAAACAGAAATCCTGAACAAGGAAACCTAACACTAGAATGCTTTGAATGGATTGTGATGCTACTCTAGCTTTTGTCCTTGTCAAGGAAAAATAATTCAAAGCTTGACAAGTTCCATGTGATTTGATTAAATAGCCGAATAGTTAATGAGCCAAACCTTTGAATCAGCCCATCCTTGACCATAAAAAACATGGCAGACTTAGGCCTAGGGGCGGAACCAGCCTTGATTCTTAAGGGGGGTAAATTTATAAATAACACATCTACACAATCTGTTTAACTTTGCTAGGGGACAATCACCTAAAGATCATAATATTTTAATTTTTTTAGAGGGGGGGGGGGGGGGGGGGGGGGGGGGGGGGGAATTGCCTAAAAACTCCTATAATAAATAGTAAAAAAAAGATGGAGGGGAACAAATTACCTAAATATCTATGTAATAAATATTTTTTAATTTTGTTAGGGGGGTCAATTGCCCCCCCTGGCACTAGGTGGTTCCGCCCCTGCTTAGATCCAACATGTGAATTCCCTCGTTTTTGACATTGCCGCCTTCATTGTACAAGAATTCCACCCATCATCGCCATCAAAAGTGAAAGTAAGGAACTGAGTTAGGGTTCTCCCACAAGTTTGTTTCACCGCTTCTCATAAACCAGCCATACACCGCATCTCTTCCTCTCTTTTCTTCCACCCAAGAGCAAGATCACCCCGCTCACGCTGCAAGTCTTCATTGCCTTGTTCCAGCTGTAGCATATTGTCACCCGAGCTTTTTCCCTTTCTCACTTTCTTTGACATGCATCAGCATCCACTCTTGAGTCATGATGTCACTCTCCATCACAATTAGATTTTCTTCTTCATCTCCTCCTTACTGTTTTCCTTTCCACTTCCTTTACATATCCATTATTATAATTCTTTATTATAGGTGTTGGATTGTTCTTGTTGTTTCCTTGAAAAATTCTCGTTACTACTATAAACATCTACGTCTTCTAACAAATTAAGACTTCTTTATTTAACACATTATTCCCCTGGATCTCAATTGAGAATTTGTCTCCATATTGCATTGTGAGGAAGGTAATTTTTATTATTGGAAGGATGAATGTACAATTATTTATTAGGGGCATTATCCTTGATACTTGCATCATATTTACAAGAATATTTAGTAGATTCTATGTCATAACTTATATGTTTAATGATGTCTTTCATGCTCAAAATTTTCTTACATATTTGTAAAAGCTTTATAGATACCTCATAATGCTATATGATGTGTAGATCACTTTATCATGATAATTAAAGTATAAATCTGATAGGAAATGCTTGTAAGAAACCAAGAAAAGATTGGCTGAATTTGAATTTCAGTGAAGGCTAAACAACAATTGAGAAGAACGATGAAGAAAAATAGGAGAAAACATTTATAATTGATGAAATATGGAACAAAACAAACAAGATATAATGGATCTTCAATTCGAGAGAAAGATCCGGCTCTCCCAATCTCTAGCCACTAGCTATAGCCCAATCAATCCTTAGAACAATCTAATTTCAGTCAAAAAGAGATAACCCTAACCCTAGGGAAAATATCCTATTAAAGTATATAATCATGAAGTAAATCCCAAAATAGTCCCTTCTTTGAATCTTCCCTCCTGAACACATTAATCCCTCTCTTAATATCTCTGTTGGACCCCACCCAAAAAGGTCAAGTTCTGCCTGTGATAAACTAAGCTGGTCCAGTGACCAGTCTAATAGATTTACTTCTATACATCCCTTTCTTGTTTTATGGACCTTCTCAAAATTCCAACACTTATTTCCCATTTTTCTTCCCATGCCAACTAACCAAAATCTATCAAAACCCATTCGCTCAATCTTCCTTAAAATCTGCACACAATAACTTTTATATCACAGACCCTAACAACTCTAGTAACCTCTTACCAACATCTTAAGCATTCCATAAAATATCTACACCCAATCTCCTTACCAAACCCCTCTTAAACTCCACTTAAAATCAACTACCAAAAGTAATCCAAAATCAGCCATCCTTAAATAGTTCTATATATAAACATAGAAATCCTTCTCAAAATTTTAAAAGACTCAAATCACTTCAAAGGTCCTTTTACATTCCCCCACGTTAAATAAATTCCTCGACTCAACCTCTCCTAAGTCCACCATATGTCAATGAAAAAAAAAAAACTAAAAAATAAAATCTTAACAAATTGGACCTAACCCCTGAATTTCTTAGATCTTGCAAAAGAAGACTCTTTTTATAAATGTAAGGAAAAATATATGGACTATGAATGTAAGGAAAAATTCTGCACCATGAACTTTGTACCGCACGCATCACTTAGTGGGGACCCCAGAAAGTAACTTGAGCAAGAGTGACAAAAAAAATATGAAATTTGAAATAAAAGACATAAGAGACGAAATGAAGAAATGCAAAATGATAAGAATAGAAGTTTCTTTGTACTGTGTTTGAAATACATCCTTTCTATTCCTATCGTTCCACTCTTTATTGAATCCTTTTAGCTAATTTTTTTTATCTATTAGATTTGAGATATATGCGAAAATTTTACATACATTTGGAATAAGAAAAGTATGAACAGAGAGGAAAAAAATATAAATGAAAAAGAAAGTAAAGAATATCTATCCTGATCCATTAGTTCGTATCAAAACTTAAATTTGGAATAGGCAATAAACTTCAAGAAACTTTAATAAGGGCAATCAATAAGGCTTAATAAGTGGCAACTACTTTCTGACTTGTCGATGACCTCCGCATCTTAAACTTAAATCTTCTTGCTTTGGTATTAATCCATTTACAATTTGGTTTAGGCGGTTGCATGTTTCAAGGCAAACTTAAGATATAACTTCATCCTAGTAGTAAAATCTACTTATAAGCTAAAATACTTTCCAAAACCCACCATCCCATATTTGTCTTGAGTGCTACATTGTGAAAGTGTGTTTTACTTCAATTAAATTGGTACGTATCTAGATTGCTATTATAGACATGGTTGGTTATACTATGAAGTTTGTTTGATATTAGTTTTTTTCTATTGTGGAATCAATTTATGATAAATAAAGTATACTTTTAAATTAATTTATCCGATGATTTTTCCTATGAATAGGCAATAATCTAGAAATAAATTCAATCTAAAATTCTCCAGAAGAACTTCCTCTCGGTTCCTTCTCCAGCAAAAGCAAGGACTTTATAGAATACTTTAGCATAACTGTAGCTATAGTGTTGTGCACTGAAGTACGTCATTGTTTTCTATTTGTTGAAGTCGTTGCTACCTCCATTGCTTCATTTTTGCCACTGTTATCCTCTTATAGTCGTCGTTTTCATCAACTTTCATTGTTGCTTTATAGTTTTCACAGAAAATAGGAGTCAAAACAACAATTGGTTGATATCTACTGCAAAAATAGCGAGAGTGCCTGCTATCCAAAGGAGTATAATCCAGATTGTTATTCCAACAATATAGGAGAAGAATTCAGTAGTTGGCTTGTTGTCTAGTGGAAGAAGACTCAAAATTAGAGAAAAAATATCGTCAACAATAAGGAGGAGAAAATAACAGAGAGTAGTTATCTACAGCTTGAAATAACACTTGTGGTGCCTTTGTTTGATTGATATATCAATAAGAAATCTCCAAAAAATAAATTTCTTAAACCATTCCAAATCCATTCTATTCATAAAATTAAGAAGTTGGCTACTTATCATGAAGCTAAGTGATTAATATATGGAATGTTTTAAAACTATAAGAAAAGAAAATACGATGGAGACTTAAAGACAACTTGTATAAAACCATAATTATATTGACTATGGTATAGACAACAAAAAGACACTAATAAATAAATTAGATTTTTACAAGTGCATAACTCCAAACATATGGATTTATTATTATGGCTCCTTAATATTTAATATTGCAAGTACAATACTCAATCTATTAACTCATATAAAGATGCATCTTGGTGTTAAACTAAAAGAAATATTGCATTTTTTTTTAAATTCACCTTAATTATGAAAATAACCGTCTTAATAATTAAGCCATAATGTGGATGAATCCTTAGAGACCATATCCGGGCCAAAAGTGCAATTAGGCTATATTATATGGTAGGTCAACTTAAACTTTTGTGCCATTAACTCAATCCTCTCAATTTGTGATTGGGTCTAATCAAGCTAGACAGGTCTCTAAGCTCATGCTCCTATAAGGGTTGATGGCCTATTAACTTTGTATGTATGTACCAAAAACATAGAACATACACCAAATATAGATATCTGAAGATTTAGCAAGAAAAGATTAATACAAAAAAAAATGCACAAAAATGAATTAAAATGAATGATTCATAGCGTCAATACTAAAATTTTAGGCTAAGTGTAATGATGATGGCAAGTTCAACAAATCGATCCTTCAAATATCAAGGGAACCCTTTCAGACTTTATCAATCTAAACGCCAAACCAGACAACATAATCAAATCATTTCATTTCATCAAACACCAGAGACATCCCATACCTTTATCCAATTCCAGCTCGACGGAATCGAGCTGCATCTCGAGTCTGGTCACAATATCCTGCACGTGATCGACATGCGTGTCTATAACGTGCACCACCAAATCAGACACAGTCCTCGGCACAGGATTATCTGCCTCCTCAGAATGATTCATCGTGAGCAAAAACTCGAGAACATGCTCACCGATAACGATTCCACTACCCTCGACCCTCTCCTCCCCATCCTCAGCACCCCTCCTATGCTCCACAACAGGGATCTCGGAAAGCAAAGACTGCCCGGTCTGAGAAAAACCCAACCTCGGCACTCGTCCAAGCGAAACAGTAATGACAGTAGCCTCCGTAACACGGGCGGCGAGACGGAGGGTGAAATCAGATGTGGCAGGGCCGGGTGAGTTCACGCGGAAAATAAGGGCGCCGTCGACGTGAGCACAGAATGGTCCATTAGACACTAATGAAAGAATGTCCTGTAGCTTGAGAGGAGGGCATAGGGCATCGATTAAGAGCTGAGCCGAAACGGAGAGCTTGTGGTTCCCTTTTGGGAGATCGACGTGGAACCAATTGAATTCGCAGGGTGAGGATTCGGCCTCGGCGATATCCCAATCGCGAGAGAAGAAGCCGCCGCGGCCATCGAAGCGGTAAGCACGGAGCCGGACGGCTCCGGGGGATGGAAAGGACAGCCCGCGGCGGCGATCGCGATCGGGAAAGTGGAGGGAATGTGCCCCGCGGACGCCAACGGTAGCTGCCTCGGGAAAGCGATCGCGATCGCGATCGCCATCACGATCCGCTTCCGAATCACCGTTAATGAACTCCATGGAAAAGATAGAAAAAGCTGAAAGACGGCGGAAAATGATTCGTTCTTCCGCTGTCGATGGATCTCGGAAGTCGCGTCGAGGACAGCGGATCGTGACTTCCTCGTTACCGTTCTCTTCTCTTCAACGAAGGAGAACGGGTCTCGCGTGCCGCATCTGTAGCGCGGGGAGAGAGCCTGTCATGCCAAGTGCGAACCAGACGAGAGGATGGCGTACTGTAGCAAGGCTATGTTATTTAATGGTAATGATGATTACTTTGATGCCCATTTATCAAAATATTCAACAAATTTAATGATAATTATATTTATCCTGACTTCTTAATATCTAAGCATTCTTTATTGAAGGGGGATTTGATATTTATTTATTTTTTTGGAAAAATTTGGGGCCAAAGCTCATATATTTCAAAAAGAAACAATGGTTACATGTAAAGAAGAACCAGAAAAAAGAAAAGCTCATCAACATAAGCAAACAACACAAAAATTTATGTGGAGCAAACTATAAATTACATCTATACCACCCAATATATTCCAAAAAATAAAATTTTGAGCAAAATTGATAGTAACAGATAACAACATCAACAAAAATGCCGCAAAATCTCCTGATTCTCCCCTGTAGAATAGCAGTTGAATAGGGAAAACAGTTTGAGCTAACACCTGCAATGGGACAAAACCTCCCAGATAACCAGTCCGAGCAAAAACCTGCAAGGAGGAGAGAAAAATAACTAGCTCCCATGCCAAGGATACTGGACTCAGAGATAACAGATATAGTGTTCCTGGTTGCCCAAAGGCCCTCCAAGGAGCACGCCTTAGGGAGCTTCATCATCGTCCAGACCCCAAAACCCCAGGCAAAACGAAGGCACGGGGGACCAATAAGAGCCAGCAACTTACAGTTTATCCAGCAATTCATTAGCATTCTTCCATTTCATCACCTTCTCAAACATAACACGTTTGATGATCATCAAAACAGTGGTAAAGCATTGAAAATTTCCACTAAATCTCCTGCCATTTCTTTCCTTCCAAATATAATATATAATGCAACAAACCGCCAGCTTGTAAAAGTTCAGAGAGTTCACATTAGCACAGAATTCACCATTGATCCAGTCAAACAATTGCATGATGGACGGTCTTAAAAGAAAGATACCAACCCCAAGAATTAGGCTTTTTAAAATGGAGAAAGAGTAAGTACAGTCAAAAAAGAGACGAGCAACAGATTCATCACAGTTATGGCATAAACTACAGACTCTGGGAACCATAATATGCCTAATTCTTAGCGCATCCGCTGTTTTTAAACCATCCCTTAAAGCCAACCAAGCAAATACCAAGTGCTTAAGAACATGCTTTTTATGCCAAATCATTTTAGCCCAATTGCAGTCAATATAGTTAGAATAAAATTCTTTAACAAAAAGCTTAAAAAGAAAGCAATTACTATCTTTCCAAAGCAGGCAAGGCCCAACACCCTCCTCAATTTTCACTTGATCAAAAAACTGGTGCAGCGAAGGCAAAATGACCCCAGAGTAATCCCAACCATTCACAAAAATGATTTCATTAAGCTTAATGTCCGGCACACCCGAAAAATCAGCCAGTCCACAGAAATTTCCCAGCGTAGAGTTAAAGCACCAGTGATCCCATTTCAAGGAGATGGGGAAATTTTTACAAATTCTAAACTGAAAACAATTTTTCACATTGCCAGCCGTGTAACAAATGGATTTCCACAACTTAGAAGCAAAAATGGGCGGGGGCTTCCAAGGGGAACAGTACTTGGTTAACAGCCAACAAGCAAGAGGAGTGACACTGTTATACATTTTTAAAATAACAGTACAGTTGAAGGCAAACTGCATAGCATTAAGTGAGTGAATCCCCAAACCACCTTTTTATTTTGGTAAGCAAATTTTATCCCAGGCAACCATATGTTATCTTCTTATTAGAGTTGATATTACCAAAAAACAGGAATCTAGAGCTGACTTTTTTGAAAACCTTGTGCACAAATTTAGGTATTATCGATCCCCTAATCCAGTAAGCAATGATATTTTGAATAGTAAATTTGAGGTATTGAAGTCTTCCCGCAAAAGAGAGAAGATTAGCTTTCCAACCATTAAGTTTCTTGGTTAAACTATCTAACAAAGGCAGATAGTCAGCAACATTAAGCCTATAAAAGGATAGAGGGATCCCCAAGTAGGTGATCTTAGTAACAATAGAGTGAAGGGAAAGCATTTGACACACCTCAAGATGATTTCTCAAATGCTTAGGAAACATAATGGAACATTTGTCATGATTAATAAAGAGACTAGAAGAGTTTGCAAAATCTCTAATAGCAATGGCAAGAATTTGACAATTCTCTCTAAAAGCCTCTCCAAATATCAAGACGTCATCTGCATAAAGCAGATGGGAGAGAGAAAAATTGCCTTTGGAGATACCTTTGAAACCTCTACCTTCCAACAAGTTTGAAAAAGCATCCATCACTATGCAGAAAAGATAAGGGCTAAGAGGACATCCCTGCCTCAATCCTGCCGTAGAAGGAAAATAACCTTCAAGTGCTCCATTCAATAGAATTGAGAAGTTGACATCAGAAACACAAGCCTTAACCCAATTAATGAAAAAGCTAGGAAAACCCTTTTGGGAAAGTCTAGCAAGAAGGAATTCACGAGAGACTGAATCAAATGCTTTCTTAATATCCAGCTTAGCATATAAAATGTTATCACCTCCTCTTTTACTAGCATGAAAAAGAATGTCATTTGCAAGCAGTATATTATCAGTAGACACCCTAGAATTCACAAATCCTGCTTGGTTTTCTTTAACAATCCAGTTCATAAACGGCTTGATCCTAGCAGCCATAATTTTAGGTATGATTTTATATGTAACATTACACAATGCTATCGGCCTATAATCAGAGATACTTGAAGCATTTTTATGCTTAGGAACAATAGCTAAAGCAGTAGACTTAACACCTTTAGGAAGATAACCTTTAATGAAGAATGATCTGATAGCCCTACAAATAGTAGGACCAAGAATGTGCCAGCCAGATTTGAAGAAGTGGAAAGTTAGCCCATCATGACCAGGAGCTGACTTAGAAGAGCCCGAGAAGACAGTCGTTTTGATTTCTCCATCCGTCACATAATAATTTAATGAGGAGGCATGCTCAACAGCCAAAGCATTACCCACAGGAAAGAAAGCCATATCTCGATTACTGGGAGGAAAAGGATTGTAGAGATCTTGAAAGTAATGAATGATGGAAGAACTAACTTCCTCATAAGAAGATTGAGGGTAAGAGGAAAGCAAATTGACCACGGATTTCTTGCTCCCCATTCTTATCCTGATTTTAGCATAGAGGAATTTAAGATCATCTTCACCATGTTTTAACCAATTAACCTTTGCCCGTTGTATAATCCAAGAAGCTTGCAAAGACATAAACTCAGCCAACTTAATATTATTCTCCTTGTAAGACTGATTCAAGGATAGGTTGGAAGGATCAGAATGTAGGGAACTCAACAGGGAGTTTTGATTATTGTGTAATTGCTCAATGTGCCTACTAACACAAGAAGAAGAAGCCCAAGGCTGAGATTTAATCTTCATTTTAAGCATTCTGAGAGAATTACAGAGATGAGCCAATGGATTTCCCGTAGACTGCAAATAAAGGGTCTCAATGAGGAGAGACCAGTAATCATCTAGCTTAGTCCAATAGTTTTTGAAGAGAAATTTGTGCTTTGACTGTTTTTGATTTCCAGAAAGTAAGAGAATTGGAGAATGGTCAGAGCAAGAAGGACTCTGAAAGGAACAAAAAGAATCAGGATAGGAGTTCAGCCAAGCTTCATTTACCAAAACTCTATCAAGTTTAATATGTATAGGGTTGTCCTGACGTTGGTTGTACCACATGAATTTACACCCTATCGAATGGAGTTCCAAGAGACAATTGTTAAAGATCATGGTATTGAAATCTAACAAGGCTGCCTGATTAATTTCGGTCCCTCCCAACTTCTCAGAGGCAAACCTACAACAGTTGAAGTCTCCTAAAATAACCCAAGGAGTGTGTGAAGCAGGAGCTTCCATACAGATATCATTTCACAAAGCTTTACGATCTTGACTACTATTAGAAGCATAAACAACAGTGAGTTGAAAGGAGGAAAAAGAGGATCCTGTAACAAGACCAGAAATCATTTGAGAAGTAGTGGTATTAGGAGTGAAATTTAATTTGAGTGGATCCCACTTGACCCAAAGAAGGACTCTGAAAGGAACAAAAAGAATCAGGATAGGAGTTCAGCCAAGCTTCATTTACCAAAACTCTATCAAGTTTAATATGTATAGGGTTGTCCTGACGTTGGTTGTACCACATGAATTTACACCCTATCGAATGGAGATCCAAGAGACAATTGTTAAAGATCGTGGTATTGAAATCTAACAAGGCTGCCTGATTAATTTCGATCCCTCCCAACTTCTCAGAGGCAAACCTACAACAGTTGAAGTCTCCTAAAATAACCCAAGGAGTGTGTGAAGCAGGAGCTTCCATACATATATCATTTCACAAAGCTTTACGATCTTGACTACTATTAGAAGCATAAATAACAGTGAGTTGAAAGGAGGAAAAAGAGGATCCTGTAACAAGACCAGAAATCATTTGAGAAGTAGTGGTATTAGGAGTGAAATTTAATTTGAGTGGATCCCACTTGACCCAAATTCTCCCGGATTACGCATGATCAAAGTTGTGACAACTAGATTCATTCTGAAAAAGAGAGTGAGAAGTCTCAAAAAACTGACCAGTTAAAGATTTCAACTGAATCTTGTTCTCCAAAACACAAACTAAATCAAGTTTAAAAGATTCAACAAGACGCTTAAAGCATAAAACTTTATCAGGACGATTAAATCCCCTGATATTCCACGCCGCAAAGTGTGGAGAAGGCATTAGGACTTGGATTATTTTTGGGTTTTTTTGACCTGCTTACCCTTAGCAGTTTTTTTAGAAGCCGCACTAGGCTGAGAACTTTTTGCCTTACTACCCTCTATTTGCTGAGTATCCCCACCTCCTACAACCTTATCAGCAGCAGAACAGTCCTCAGACTCAGCATTATCATTTGAGTGCGTCTGAAGTTCATCCTCAATATTCAGAGCATCAAATTTATTAGGCGAAATAATATCTTTTTGAGCTATATTATTTTTGGGGAGATGAATACTTGTGGAAGAAGACGCAGCTTCATTGGGGGAATTCAGGTTAGGGATGCCTAACCCGACATCGTCTTTGTCAGACAGAGACGCATTCGCAAGAGGGTCTGGATTTGGATCTTTAGATGAAGAGTCCAAATTAAAAGGAGGCGGAGAGTGAGGCTGGTAGTGTAAGGTTTGACCTATAACATTAGAGACTTCCTGACCCATAAAGGAACCACCATTGCAAGCATTTAAAGAACTAGAGGGAATTACCTGCTCAGCAGGAGGACTGGCAGGTTTATGATTTTTGAAAAAGTTGCATGAATTGGGCCTCCTACTGAAGCTTCTACCATGATTCTGATTAGGTTCCGCATTTTCCACATTTTTAACAACATCAGGCTTAGACCGACAAGAGGATGAAAAGTGCATCAGAGACTTACAGTGAGCACAAGGGAAAGGTCGCCATTCATATTGTACCTTCAAACATACAACATCCCCATCTAAAGAAACCTTGATGTCCTCCGGAAAAGTAGCTTTGCAGTCCACTAAAACACAGACTCGAGCAAATGTAAGCCGAGATTTCTGCTCCGTAAGATTGTCAGCCGCAATGGGCACCCCTATCTTACTAGCTATCCTTGAAATCCCTTCAGAATTCCAGCATGCAAGCGGTAAATCATGGATTTTGATCCAAATGGGAACAGTCTTGAAGTCTTCCTTCAAAGGTTTGAACTTGGGATGTCATTTTTGCAAAACGAACGGTTTCCCCAACAGGAACCATACGCCTCTGGACCACACCATTTCCAGATCTTCATTACATGAAAAACGAAGAAGAAAAAAACCCTCACTTAAAGAAAGAAGTTGAACTGAGCCTATCAAGCTCCAAGTCTTCTTAATTGCCCCTAGTAATGCTTCATAAAAAGGCCTCCTCCCTATCGAGTAACCAACCACACAAAGCTTCCAGTCTTCACCCCCCTGGAGCAGTTTCTCCCCAGAGAAAGGAATAACTTCCGGCTTCTCAGGGAAGTGTGAGAAATTGAGAGCTTTAGGAGAGTCTTTAACAGGAGGAAAAACCTGAGACCAATTTCTCAGAGAAGAGATAACTTTCCCATCAACAATCGAACCAAGCGGAGGAAAAGCAGAGGATGGAAGAGAAGCTTCCATCAGAAAGGAAGACAGATCCTCCGGCCTAGCCGGAGGAAGAGAGGAGAGAAGAAGTTCATAAGGCGCTAGAGGGGGAGCTGAAAAAAACCCTAGCCGCCAAGCCGGAATCAGGAGTGGTCCTCTTCGCTATGACGGATTTGATATTTATTATTACTCTAAAAGAAAATTTTAATATTTAGGTCTTAATTAATTATATTGGATTTTCTTTTTTAGGGTCAAAATATATCTTAAATCTTACCATCATTAAAAGATGCCTAAGTGCGTACTTATCACATAAATTGAGCGTATTTTTTAATTAAATGTTAATTATATCTTTTAAGTATACTAAAATTTAAATTAATTATTACAAGAAAAAATTTAAAATATATACAAGTATGTATTTATAAAATTATAGTTTTTCATATCATTTGATTTATTAAATTTATAATTCTTAAAAATAAATTTTAAAACTGAGATCAAATGATGAAAATTATAAAAGAAACAAATATTAAAATAAAATAAAAAAGAAAACTGAATGACATTTGAGGTATTAAAAAAAATATGAAAATTTATTTTCGATATTAAAGAATATGTTAAATAGATTGTCGTATTTTCTCCTTCCTCTAAATAAATTTTAATTACGCTCATTCCCTTTAATTAAATGTTAATTAAGGTTTTGTTTGGGACGGTTTTTTTATTGCTTCTTAAAGCGACTTTTTAGTTAAAAAATTAAAAATTTTATACTAAAAAACCGCTTTAAGAAGCAGTAAGAAAGCCATCCCAAACGAAGCTTAAGCTCCAGCCTTTTTTATTACAGGTAGTGAAATTGTGAGATGATACGGGTAAATTTTAATAACAAGCATTGTTGGCCCTAAAGAAACTTCTTGAATTAGTTGCGAAGTTCTACCCGTTCAAGAGCCAGCTATCTACAAATCACTTTGTAGTCGCCAATAATCGACAACAAGTAAGACTTTGTTTGGGACGGTTTTCTTACTGCTTCTTAAAGCGGCTTTTTAATATAAAAATTTTAATTTTTATACTAGAAAGCCGCTTTATAAAGTAGGAAGAAAGCTGTCCCAAACAAAGTCTAAGCTTTTGGCAAGCTACTCACAATAACTTGACTACCTATACAAATCATTAGAGACATCATCTCAAGTCATATTCCCTTCACTAATAGTGAAATAATAGAGCTCCTCTTCAATTTAAATATGCTTTTTTTTTCTCTTATTCTCTTGTTTTATTGCTACATATATGAACTTGTAAGCTTGGTCTTTGTATTGTCCAACTTACGACGGTGAATGAGTAAAACTGAGCTTGAGTCATCTTTGACAAGAGTTTGAGCTTGATTAATTAATCGAGTTCAAGTTCGAGTTTGAGCATTATTTAATGAGTTTGAGCCAAGTTATAGGAGATGATGATTATAATTTTAACAATTAGTAGAATATAATGATAAAAAGAATAAGAAATTAGAAGAAAAGTAATAAAAAATTACGTAATATAAAAAATGAAATATAATTTTTGGACATTTTAAATAACTTTGTATATTAAATCTTTAATTTTAATTTATTTTTAGAATATTTATATTAATATTTTTTAAATGAGTATAGCTCATGGAATGAGCCATGTTATTGAATGGTTAATTAGTTTTGTGAATGAAGTATTAGTTGTTAATTATTTTATTAATTTGCACTAGTACTTAAATTACAGATTTCTAAATCTGATTTTATGTTACTCAATGTGTAGCCTTGTATACTGCCTTTTGTATTGCTTATTTCATGTTTTTTCCTTTATTTAAGCAGATGGGTCCTTCGCTTGGCCAAAGCGTGCGAACCGAGCAGCTCTTCGCGATCCGGAAGCAAGACGGAGAGAGTAGGGAGGCGAGCGAGAGAGCAGTTTTTCTGGTGAGAGAGCTAGAGGGAGGAGAAGAATCGAAAGCCCGACCCTATCTAGGTGGAGCCGAGAAGAAGGTTCAAAAGCTTCGTTTTGCTCGATTCTTGCTCGTGACCAAAGCAAGAAGGTTTGGTTTGAGTTAGGGATTTTCTTCTTCTCAGTTTCTTTAAAAGATAATCAGGTGATTTCATTCCATATATATTTAGATAAAGAAATTTGGTTATGCTTTTAATGATTAACCTAGATCTAAAACATGCTAGGGATTTGTAACTAGTTTGTGCAAATTGATAAAAGAAAAGCTCCCTTTCTCCCCGTGGATATAGTAACAAATGTGCTCAATCACTTAAATTGCTCCTATTCATTTCTTTGGTTGCTGATCTTATGATTCTTTACATTCAAATTGTTTATTTTCGAGTTAGCAAGATTCTTGGTTAGATATTTATAATCTTGTTTACTATTTTTTATCAAAGATGATTGCTCTTATTGTAGTTTGGAATATATTCATGTTTATTTAATAAAACAACAACAACAACAACATCAAACCTTTATCCCACTATGTGGGGTCGGCTACATGAATCCTTATTCTCCATTGTGTCATGTTTATTTAATCAAATGCCTTATTATTACGAGGTTTGATTGGTTGCAAGTTGCTCCATAGTCATAATATTGTGCTAGTTTGTGTGAAAATATATTTCTAATTTATTAGAAATAATTAATTAGCTCATTGATTTTAATATTTGTAATTAAATAATTATTATAATTCTTTAATTGCCTAAATCTAGAATTCATTAGCTTGTGTGTTGTGCTCTAATTATAGGCAAACCAATTTTAAGTCTCTAAATCTTTCATTTAAGCTGGTAGTGAGTGCATATTTGCACCCTTGAAATAACAGGATCTTTTACTTGATCCAAACCCGTAGGTTAAAGTCTTAGTGGCTGTCATTTGGAATGATCTTGAGTCAATTGCATTACAACAATATAGTTTTAACAAGCCATTTATCAAGTCAGATCTAAGTCAGCTCACAAGTCGACTTAACTCACATACACCCCTCGTCCAACGTTATCTTTACTTAAAAAATAGCATAAATAAATAATCATACATAAAAAGGAAAACAAACACGGTAGATTAAAATACATAATATGTTCAAATACACAATTTACATTTTTTAGTTCTGATCTAATATTAAATTTTTTAAATGACAAAGCATTATTTTACAAAATTTAATTCAAAATTTAATTCATCCATCTAAAATTAGGAGTATAAAAGTAATATTGTTACATAGTACCCCATCTTATAGCTTAATTTTTTTTTAGAAATTCTGGCAGCTTATATATTGACTTGTTAGTTGTTAGCAATTTTATTAATATGCTCAGGATGGATTTAATATAAAAATTAGATTATTAATATGAAAAAAATGAATCTTTATCAATAAGAAATAGATTTGATAAAAATATAGGATATCATTTTTTATTTTAGGATAACAGATGACTTTGAGTGTCATTATCTTCATTAGCATTTTCTTTGTGTAATTTGGAGGAACCTCCTTACAAATTGATATAATCTATTTTTAATAGCGGGGCAATTATTATTTTTGGCCCACACACCTCCACCATATTCCTCATTGTACATAGGAATACCCTTAAATATCTATATATTTTGATTATAAATATATATGCAACATGCTAGAATTTTCGTAGCATGAGAGAAAGAGAGCTTAAAGTCTTAACTTTGTACAAAGATCCAATATCATGGATGAAATAAGGTTGCAAGAGATATCAAAGTTTTTATATGAAAAAACTCACTGGGAAAAAATCATAGGGCCAATCGAGTTGAAATAATTTTGTTAGTGTGTATTGTCAGTTACAAATAATGCTTCTTACCGTAATTGAGGAAGGCATTTGATGTGAAATAAAAAGGAATTGCAAGAATTTAATAAAAAAATTTAAGCTTCCCAATTTTAAAATTAATGTTTAACAAGATTAGATTCTAGGATTTCTTAGTTTGGCATGCAATTACAAAATAGATTAGAAGGACAATTATAATAACATCAAAATGAAAGTAAAGCTAGATGCGCAAGTAACAAAAATCAAGCGGTTAACAATTAAAGCATTCACCTTGAGTTTCCCTCATTCACACTCTTGAGGGCTTTAGTGGAAGAATAATTTGCGCAACAATAATGATGCTACCAAAATACAGAGGGCGCTTACAATTTTACTCAAGGAAGAGTTAAGCGGGAAGGAGGAGGTCGGTGGATGATGGAGGATTTGCCACTAAACGGGATGCCGATGTTTGTCGAGAGTTGTAGTCAATGAGAAGAAGATCCTGTCGACGTAGTTTCTGGTGGATTGGTCAATCTCCCAATTAATGTCGAAGAAGGGGGAGCGAAGAACATCCACTAGTCCTTGATTATCGTAGACTAATCCATGATATTGCTCGGGATCGGCCATACATGGGTAAGGAGGCCGATGGATGATGTATCTTCTTCCTTGAATGGTGTATGAAGCAAGGGAGAAGAGATGGAAGGGAGAAGGGAGGGGTTACGGGTGGTCGGCCAAGGCTAGAATATATTTTTTTTTTGCTAGGAGAGTTGCTTGCCTTAATTTCAGATTTTAGGGTTTAATGTGGGGAGGGGAAAACCAATTAAAAATCTGAAATTTAATTTTTGATTTCAAGAGGTGGAAGGAGGGAATAATTCGAAATTCGAATTTCCTCTAATTGAGAATATGTGTGGCGACACACATTGATGGGAGGGGCTTTGATTGAGAGCAATAAGGGGAGGAATTAATTAAGAGAATAGGTGGCCGGCCAAAGGAGGGAAGGGAGGGGTGTCCACATTCAACGAATATGTCTACATGTAATGAATGTGGGATTTGGAATCAATTCTACTTTAATTTCAGATTGTTGTGATTAGGGCAACTTCCCAAAATAGGTTTATTTTAATTTGGAAAGTTTTTTGAATTTCAAACTCATTTGAATTTGAATTAAGAGACCTTCCAAATTAGAATGATCTCAATTAGGAAAGTATTAAAGGGATGATTGGAAATTGGAATAAAGAGGATTGGTGTTTGACTTGTCTGACGGCTAGGATTGGGGCTAGGGAGGGGCCAACGACTATGGGTGGGGTTTTGGATGGAGTAGGGCCGGCGGGTGGGGCTAGGGCCAGTGGTTTGGGTAAGGGAAGGGGGTGAAATAAAAAGGAATTGCAAGAATTTAATAAAAAAATTTAAGCTTCCCAATTTTAAAATTAATGTTTAACAAGATTAGATTCTAGGATTTCTTAGTTTGGCATGCAATTACAAAATAGATTAGAAGGACAATTATAATAACATCAAAATGAAAGTAAAGCTAGATGCGCAAGTAACAAAAATCAAGCGGTTAACAATTAAAGCATTCACCTTGAGTTTCCCTCATTCACACTCTTGAGGGCTTTAGTGGAAGAATAATTTGCGCAACAATAATGATGCTACCAAAATACAGAGGGCGCTTACAATTTTACTCAAGGAAGAGTTAAGCGGGAAGGAGGAGGTCGGTGGATGATGGAGGATTTGCCACTAAACGGGATGCCGATGTTTGTCGAGAGTTGTAGTCAATGAGAAGAAGATCCTGTCGACGTAGTTTCTGGTGGATTGGTCAATCTCCCAATTAATGTCGAAGAAGGGGGAGCGAAGAACATCCACTAGTCCTTGATTATCGTAGACTAATCCATGATATTGCTCGGGATCGGCCATACATGGGTAAGGAGGCCGATGGATGATGTATCTTCTTCCTTGAATGGTGTATGAAGCAAGGGAGAAGAGATGGAAGGGAGAAGGGAGGGGTTACGGGTGGTCGGCCAAGGCTAGAATATATTTTTTTTTTGCTAGGAGAGTTGCTTGCCTTAATTTCAGATTTTAGGGTTTAATGTGGGGAGGGGAAAACCAATTAAAAATCTGAAATTTAATTTTTGATTTCAAGAGGTGGAAGGAGGGAATAATTCGAAATTCGAATTTCCTCTAATTGAGAATATGTGTGGCGACACACATTGATGGGAGGGGCTTTGATTGAGAGCAATAAGGGGAGGAATTAATTAAGAGAATAGGTGGCCGGCCAAAGGAGGGAAGGGAGGGGTGTCCACATTCAACGAATATGTCTACATGTAATGAATGTGGGATTTGGAATCAATTCTACTTTAATTTCAGATTGTTGTGATTAGGGCAACTTCCCAAAATAGGTTTATTTTAATTTGGAAAGTTTTTTGAATTTCAAACTCATTTGAATTTGAATTAAGAGACCTTCCAAATTAGAATGATCTCAATTAGGAAAGTATTAAAGGGATGATTGGAAATTGGAATAAAGAGGATTGGTGTTTGACTTGTCTGACGGCTAGGATTGGGGCTAGGGAGGGGCCAACGACTATGGGTGGGGTTTTGGATGGAGTAGGGCCGGCGGGTGGGGCTAGGGCCAGTGGTTTGGGTAAGGGAAGGGGGTGGCTGGTGGTGTGGGAGGAGGAGGAGGAGGGGTGGCCGGCTGTTTGGGGTGGAGATGGGGAGGAGGTCGGCGGCTCAGAGAGAAGAAAAGAGGGAGGAAAGGTAGGGGAGGAGAAATCGCGAGCTTGGACTCTTCTTACGCTGGGGGAGTTGCTTTTTCCTTTAACTATGGACTTCACCTCTCTCTAGAGCTCTCAACACTCAAGGGAACGAGAATACATAAATTTTCATTAATCAATCATCATCTCAATACAAAGATAGGGCCTTCATATATATGCCTCAAAGAACAAAACACAAAGACTAAATTATCCTCTGGGCTACAACATGAACCAATCTCTCTCAGGAGTACAATGATAAAAACTAGAACATAAATAAAAAAAATACATAAAATGCATCACAAGTAAAGACTCCTAATTATAGCCATCGATCGTAATCGATCAACGATGTCTCCTTTGATAAATACGTTAGAATCTCCTGATGATATCCTCATTAGCATTGATATAATATTATACATGAATTATGGAGGATGAATTCCATGATAAAAGTTGGAGAGGACTTGATAAATTGGTGTTGTCTTCATGTGATCTTTTGTACTATTTTCAATTGTTCTCTTTTGAAGAGAGGAGACCGACGTCCAAAAAATCTAGTATAAATGATTTGATAATAAGAGTCATAGTTGGTCCCCAAAATGATGCATCAGCCTTCTTGGTGATGGTCAGCGTCCATGTAATTGGCAATGGCCAGCAACAAAAGTTGGAAGGAGATGAAGAGAATGTGAAAAGTGAGTGAGAAGAAAAATTAACATACTACACACATTTATATATATATATATATACTTATTTTTTCATTCATACAACATTTAATTGGCAATTCTCTAGCTAGCTAGCTATACATAAATAGAAAGAAAAGTTAACATATCTATTTCTTATAAGAAATAAAAACATAATTTCTCATCTTATGATGAACAAAATTATTCTATTTCTTCTCAACCAAAAAAGTGGATGAAAACTAATTTCAAATCATTTTTAAAATATTTTCATCACATTCTTTCAACTCGTTTAAATAAAACATAGCCAAAATAACATGCCTTTACATAAGTTAAATATATAAGAATATATTATTTTCATTTGGTCATTCATACTACCCAACAAGGAGTAAATTTATTTGCATCAAGACCTACTAACATACTACTTATATATAGCCCACAAATTTGCATTCAATTAAGAAAATTCATAAGAAAAATTCTACACATTGATCTTTCATACAATCTATAACATATATCATACTAACACCATACTTAAGCTTCATTTGGGATAGCTTTCTTACTACTTTCTATAGCAATTTTTTGATTAAAAATTTGTTGAAAGTAGCTAAAAAGTAATTGTCAAAAGTTTTTCCAAACAAAGCTTTAATCTTGTCTCTACTTTGGATAATCAAGTGAATAAATGCTTCTTTATAAGAGTACTAATGTGCGTAAATACTTCCACAAAGCTCTAACACTTTTTATCCATGAACATATCAAAACTAAAACCAAACCTTTAGTGTTCCTTCTGCAAAACAATATTAAAAGTCCAAACATCAAGTAGGGATCAATGAGAATAAGGTGAGTACAAGCGAGAAGCAGCGTCCAGTCACCGAGGAGGAGGAAGAGGATTGGGAGCTAAGTAAGGTTCCTCACCAGCAAGATATGATATTTCTTTGCATGAAAGTCAGATGGTAGCGGGTAGATAAGAGGCATTGCAGTTGTTTTAGGCTTCATTTGGGGTAGCTATTTTACTATTTCTTAAAATAGCTTTTCGGTACAAAAAATAATTTTTTATACTAAAAGCTGTTTCAGAAGATGATATTTATTTGTATGAAAATCAGATGGTAGCGGGTAGATAACAGAGCCCTGCATTGGGTATCCAAACCCACACCCACTCACATACCCACCCATACCCAATGGGCATGGGTGGGTATGGGTACACCCATGGCTTCGTGGGTGGGTACTTAACATCAGGGGACAAATTGATTTACATTACTAATCACCATATGCATACAGTATATTACAATAATTCTTACTATGTAGTGTGCAACACTGAACCGCGTCGCGACCACGATAAATTTTGATATGTGACTTGAAAGTTTACAGTTAGAGAAAAGTGAAAAAACCTTAAGGCCATTAATCTGTGGCAGACTGCATTCAAGAAGCGTGAAAAGTGGGTGAGTATGACATCCCGAAAGTTACCATAGGTGGGCGTGGGTGGGCAAAGCTTGCCAGCGCAGAGCGTGGGTACCCAACCAGAACACATGTAGGGCTCTGGTAGATAAGAGGCATTGTAGTAGTTTTTGGTTTCGTTTGGGATAGTTTTGTTATTGTTTCTTAAAACAACTTTCTAGTACAAAAATTAAATTTTTTATACTAGAAACCCGTTTCAGAAGCAGTAAGAAAGCCTACAATTTTTTATTGCTTTTTAAATCAGCTTTCTAGCATATAAGATTTTTGAAAGTAGCGAAAAAAAATAATGGTGAAAAGCTTATCAAAGAGTCTTAAATATTTCTATATTTTGTTGTGATTAAAACCGTTACAATAGGAATTTATAACCACACGTCCACACTATATTGATTATAATTTGTGCTATACTCACAACAATAATAGCAGTAATTACAACTACATCCACTGAGAATATTTTCCAGCAATTCTTGATCTCTCTACAAGAAAATAATGTATCATATTACCTTCCCTAGTCGTGCCTTCACACTCGAACTTCTTGATCTTGAATGCCTTCTTTAATATCTCATTATCAACATCAAAACCTGCGCAGTATGAGACATCCAACTCCTCCAATTCCTTGCAACCATCTAATATCTCCATCAAATTTTCCTTGCAAATAACAGATCCGCTTATCACCAAAATCGTCAATCTAGGCATGCATCTAACAATGGCCCTTGTTTCTGTAGTATCAAACAATCCATGTAAATGCAGCCCTCTAAAGTTGGGACAGTTCATGCTGATTTGTTCAAATATTTCCAAGATTGAAAATGGTTTCTGTGCAATCTTTAGAATTTCAAGCTCTTTCCACTTGCTTATCAGTTCAGGAAGATGCTTCTCATCTTGCTGAAGAACGCCTGAGAATGAAAGCACTTTTAATCTTGGGCACCTGCATGTATAAATGACTAGTTTAATATAAGTAAAATAAATACTTTCCTTCAGAAGTTCTTCCAAATAAGTCCGTCATGTTAAGATGAACATGCATAACAACAACAACAACCTCAAGCCTTCAACATGGATAACAACAATAACAAATTTTTATCTCACTACATGGGATCAACTAGATGTATTCTGTTAAGAATCAAATTGTCATTTAAATTTAATCATTTCTTGAAGATGAACATGCATGAGAATAAAAAATAGGATTTTGTAGCATTTGTGATAAGTTTTTTGCAACAAGATCTGCTAGAGTAAAAGAGAGAGAGACAACAACATCAAGCCGTTGTCCCACTACGTGGGGTCGGCTACATAAATTCTTTTTCTCCATTGTGTCCTATTAAAAGTCAAATTCTCATTTAAATCTAATAAAGAAATATAATTTATAATATTTCTAACCAAGTCTTTTAAGGTCGAACTCTACCTTTCTTAACATAAGTCAAATATAATACATCTACTTTACTAAATGGGTCATCGGAAGGCCGCCGTTTTATGTGACCAAACCATCTAAGGTGACTCTCTCTAATCTTATCTTCCACCGGTGTTACTCTAACCTTTTCACGTATATGCTCATTTCGTATCCTATCTCTAAGTGTAAAGCCACTCATCCACCTGAGCATCCTCATCTCTACAACACTTAACTTAATATTATAACATTGGGCACCATAAAACATTGCAGTTCTCGCCACCATCTTTTAGAGTTTTCTCTTAAGTTTGAGGGTGACTTTTCTATCACACAACAACCATTCAACTTTGAATTCTGCATCAACTTTTAAAGAAACTCTTTTCCCCAAACAGTTCTACAGTTATGTTTGCAAACAACAGAAGCAGCCCCAAACTACTCTAAATTAATTTGTTATCAGTCTCTTTAACGAAGTATTTTCAGCGATTGGTATATTCTGAAAATCGTACCCGATTGAAGCAGTGATCAGATTCTGCAGAGACAAAGCAGTCTCAAAATCTGGGATCGAAAGCTCAACTGCTGATCCACGGCTGCGGTCAACGCAGAGCTTCATGAAAGAAGGAAAGGAGAACGTGGGGCTCATAAAACCATACTGTCGGTCGAATCTTCGTTCAAACTTTCTTCTGAAACGGAAATCAAATCCCTGGAAATCCAGCTTCTTCCAGCATCGAGGATCCAAAGAAGCTTCATACCAAGATCTACAGACAAATGGAAGAACAATCGTGAGTTCTTCCAATCCTACATAGCAGAAAACACAAACCAAGCAATCAGAAGCCAAATTCTCCCACTTTCTTTCTTCAACTTCCATGATCTCTCCGTCTCTCTCTCTCTCTCTCTATCTGTGTTTGTTGTCTGATCGCTATAATCTCTTCTTAATCCGATTATTTCATGGAAAGGTTCTTAATGGTCTGAAAGCTCGGAAACTTGGCGGAAAATGATGAGCAAATGTCGTGCTCATGAAAACTCAGTTAAGGATTAAATTAAGATGGATTTTATGCAAATAACTTAAATAATAATACTATGAACGGTAGGAGATAAGTGTAGTAAATAATCGATCACGATGATCAAATTGTATTAGTTTATTTATTTAGATTTATTTATTTAATATTATTAACTTATTAAAATATTCAAATTCTAGAGCTATGACACCTTAGCTTAATCTGCTGTAATTAGCTGTTTTTTTTTTTTTGGACATTTAGGCCTAATAATATAGACTCATACACATAACACATACACAATATTCAAATTCAAGACCTCTTATTTCATAGCCTAAGCTCCCAATTAACATCTAAGGTGAGCTGTATAGCTGATTTTTATTAATTAATTGAAATGTTAATCACCAGCTTGATGCATAAGATTACTAACCATATTTATGTAATATGAGAATAATCCTTTTGGATGACAATAACATGCTATATAACTAAAGAATTAAGAGGTAATTTAAGATTTCATTGGGGTTGGTTGACAACTTTTTATAAATGTAATTGTGAAGTTGTTATGGGGAAAATAAATTTTTTAAAGTTATTGTGCGATATTATAAATATATTCATTTTTGAAAATTTTAACAATAACTTTTTTAATTATAGCTCTCACATATATCAGTTGATTTCTAAATATGTTTGACATAATAACTAAATGAAATAGGCTATTTTCTTTGCTGCTTTTCTTTTTTAATTTATTTCAAATATATATATTTTGAGAGTTTGGGTGTTTGCATGGTGATTTTTTAATGAGACATAATTCATCATCTAATTTATTTATTTTTTGTGTACTTTAAAGTCATCCTATTTGATCTTTTTCTAAATGCACTGTGAATTCTTCACTATTTTTTATTGTAACCAGCCGCTAACTACCACAAATGGGCACTGCTCATCATCGGCCATTGTGCGATTTCACCGATTGCCTCCTCGCCACCGCAATCACCATCATTAGTCGTCGCACTCTGCCAATTGGATGCTACCAATGTCACCCATCACCCAACATTACCCCATCGAGCCATAGCCAACGCCACCTTCATCGGCCACCACTGCCCCTACTATTGACGGTCATCATCGTCATCATCATTTTATTACTTCAAACCAAAAAATTAAAAAAAAAATCTCTTGCATGTGTTTTATGCCCAAACAAAAAACTTTCAATTAAATATCCTAAATTTATTTTTTTACATTGAATTTATTTTAATCTCTAGTCTCTTACACCACATTAATTTTTTAACAAACCAAATGACTCTAAAGTAATTTTAATTTACTTCACAACAAATGTTTGTTACAAATTACCATTAAATTTTACTGAAAATATGAACTCCAATTTACATTTCTTCATAAAAAATTTATAATAAACAAATCCATGAACTCATCATCACCATAGTAATCATAGTAAAAATTAGTATAATTTTGTTCCAATTTGCAATCTCCACACTCAAACTTTTTGATCTTAGATGCCTTCTTTAATATCTCATTATCAACAACAAAACCCCTACACTTTGAGACATCAAACACCTCCAATTCCTTGCAACCATCCAATATCTCCATCAAATCTTCCTTACAAAGATAAGAAGCACTCATAACCAAAATCTTCAATCTTGGCATGCACTTAACAATAGTCCTAGTCTCCATAATATCAAATAATCCACACAAGTGTAGCCCTATGAAATTGGGGCAATTTACCCTAATTTGTTCAAGGATTTCTAAGAATGAATTGGGCTTCCATGTAATCTCTAGAATTTCAAGCTCTTTCCACTTGCTTATCAATTCTGGTAGTTTCTTCTCATCTTTTTCAAGTAGGCTTGGTAATGCAAGCACTTTTAGTCTTGGGCACCTGCATAAATATATGAAGGATTTTACTTTCTTCCATAAATATTTTCAAATGAATATTTCATGTGGAGATGTAAATAATAGTAAAAAATAGTTCCACATTATGGGGTAAAATAAGAATTAAATTTGGAATATATACTAAAATTTTCTTATTTGGATAAAGGAAATGAAGTGTTTTGTAAACACTACTAAAAATGATATTTTTTGCATCATTTACTAGTAGCAATTTAAAAACCGATGCGAAAACTCCTTAAAAACCGATGCGATTTTAGAACCGTTGCAAGGTTTTTAATGACGATTTAAAATGCTGGGAAAGCCCTTCAAAAGTGCTGTGAAAGCCATTTTTTATGGTAGGGAAAACTGGTTGAGAATTGAAGTTGCCATAACTTAGCTATTATGGTTGCAAAAAGTAGCTTTTTACCACATAAATTTTTGAAAAAACAGTCACCAAATGAAATTGTGGTTGCTTTTTAAGAAACAAAACAAAGAGAAAACTGTTTCAAATGGGTATAACATGTTGCCACGTGCTCTTACTCTTTACCGCATTGCCAGACGACTCGACCCAGATCGAAACCCGGTATTGCTATGTTCGGGTATTGTTAGGTATTGGTCTTGACATATTGATATTTCTCATTATTGTCGACCAATACTGAGCAATACCTAGCAATATCTAGCTATACCCCGATCTGCACAAATCAACCAATACATAGCAATACCGGGTTCGGGTAGTCGGGCCGCACGGTAAAGAGTAAGAGCACGTGGCGACATGTTATTGGCGTCCGGATGTAGAGCTATGTCAGGTGTCCGGACCTAATAATTATTCCTCAAACGGGCCCTAAATCTTAAATATATTTTTTTATATAAAAGTAAAAGAGAGAAGCTAGCCATGTGTTGAAAATCCATTCATCCATTCCAAGATTCTCATTTCCTAACCCTCATCTTAATTAAATATAAGCTCAAATAATGAGACGGTCTTTTGATCTCATCACCATATAGAATTAATTAAGGTAACGAGCATATTCTAGTTCGAAAATTATCAAAATAAAATATGCCATATAATTATTTTAAAACTTTAGAATTCAAGATTTGAATAAAAAATAAATAAAAATAAAAACCCTTAGAAAGTATATTTTGTCTCTTTCATCTCTTAGGCTTCATTTGAAATAATTTTTTTCTGTTTTCTAAAACATTTTTTTATACAAAAATTTTTAATTTAATAATTTTTTTATAAAAAAATTATTTTAAAATGCAGCAAAAAAAATGTCTCAAACGGAGGAACTTTTATTTGGTTCGGTTGACCAGATGCAGAGGAACATCCGGTCGTAGGTAAAATTCCACCTATACCAAGGTGTACCGAGTTTTTCCAAAAAAACTCAGTACACCTCGGTATAGGCAGTGTTTTGCCTACGACCGGATGTTCCTCTCCATCCGGTCGGAGGACATAATAACGGCTCCAAACGGAGCCTTAGTTATCATTCTATCTCCTACATTGCCGTATCTATTATAATTTATGTTATAAAAAAAGGAGCTTGCTTTGCCTCAATCATCAATAGGTGGCCTCAAAATAAATTTATTAGTAGAGCTGAAATTTCAGCCAAAAGAAGAATCAAGCTCGGCTACATTACCTCATCGTTTGTTACAGCTGAATGAGTGTTTAATTATATGTATATTTTTTAAAAAATAAAATTAATACTATTATTAATAAAACAATTCTGCAATAATTTTAAAATATGCAGCCTCAGACAGAAAAACTGTGAATGAAAATTTCTAAAGTGAATTTTAATTTTTTTTGTTAAAACTCTTTAAAAAGTTTTAAAACCAAAAGTACCAATCAAACCACACGTAAGGCTTCGTTTGGGATGGCTTTCTTGCTGTTTCTTGAAGCAGCTTTCTAGAACAAAAATTTTAATTTTTGTATTAAAAAATTGCTTTAAGAAGCAGTAAGAAAACCATCCCAAACAAAGCCTAAGTTTTTAAAATCGTCTCTATCTACCATCATTAAGACAAAGGATTCGTTTGCGACAACTTTAGACTACTGCTTATTTCTTGCTTTTAAGAGACTTTTGTATAAAAAACAACTTTAGAAAACATTAAGAAAGTCATCCCAAACGAAGTCAAATTCTGACTAAGACTTGTTAATAAGCATTATGTTTTTGCACAACTAGAACTACATACATACGGTTGACTAATGCTAAGGTTAAGAGTTTGTTTGTGATGGTAATAATTTTTTATAAATTTGATTGTAAAGCAATTATAAATGAAATAAATTTTTTATAGGCTTCATTTGGGACAGTTTTCTTAATACTTTTTAAAACAACTTTCAAGAAAGCTGCTTTAAGAAGCAAAAAGAAAGCCGTCCAAATGAACCCATAGTTAGTGTAAAAAGCAATTTTTTGATATAAAAATTTCTTAAAAGAAAAAAAAAAGCCAGATAGAACTTATGATTGTGATCTAAAAAATAAAACAGTAAAAAAAAAGCTGTACCAAACAGACCCATAATCATCATACAAAATTCTTACTTGTTTGAAGCATAGATCAGATCCTGCTGAATCGAAGCTCCCACAATATATGGGATCGTAAGCTCCACTGCTGATCCACAGCTGCGGCTAACGCACATCTTCATGAAAGCAGAAAACGAAAAGCTGCTTCTTCTAACACCATACTCCTGCCTGAATATTCGTGCAAAATTACTTCCAGAACTGAAGTCCAGTTCCCGGAAGTCAAGATTCTTCCAGCATCGACGATCCAAAGAAGCTTCATACCAGGATTTACACACAAATGGAAGAGCAATTGTGAGCTCTTCCAACCCTACAAAAGAGAAAATATAAACCAAGCAATCAGAAGCTAAATCCTCCCACTTTCTTTCATTTTTCTTCATCTCTCTTCTTTTTTCTGTCACAGTCTCCTCTTTTTGATCATTTCATGGAATATTTGTATTGGTCTCAAAGCTGGAAACATGTAGGAAAACGGTGAGTAAACGTCTCGCTCATGAAGGCGTTTACCTTACGCTGCGACTGCTCAGTTATAGCTAAATTAATTGCTATGGATTTTATATATAATATTTGGATAGAATGGTATCGAAGCTTAAGGAAGCTTCATGAGTGGTTTCCTTAGTTTAATATATTTTGGCAATTTGGCCCCTACATTTTATCATATTTGTTACACCTTATGCTGGTGATTATTGTTTATTGATTAGAGTAATGAGTTTTTTTGTTTTTTTTTTTGGAACGGGGTATCTACCCGCTAATCATCGACTGACCTAGAAGACATACCCACCAAAAAAATCTCCTAACCTGCACTTGATTGGGCCCCATTTAAGAGCCACTATCGCTCGAGGGGAATTGAGCATGGATTCTCAACAGTACTCGTCCACCAACCAAGCTAAGCATTTGCGTGTGATTAGAGTAATGGGTGGTTAGGTGTCATTAACCATTAATCATTAAGCTCAATGAATGGTTCTTGCTTGGATTAATATTTAATTCTCATTTAATTAATTGGTTAAATAAAGTTTCATATGTAATTAAATTAGGTTGAATAGTGTTCTCCTCATTTGTTTATTTATGTTTATGAATATATTATTATGTTTGATAGTTTGAGGGTTAAGAACTCATATATAATACTTATATCAGGTTTTTTTATATTATATTTTCTGTCAAGTTTATATATTTTTTCTTTATGTATTTTATATTATATTAATAAAAAGTAAATATAATGGATAATCATGATAATCAAATTATATCATTTTATTTAATAATTTTTTTATTTTATTAATATTTGTGATACATCATGCAAAAATTTATGTTGATCGGGCACGAATCTCGAGGCAAAAGCTAGTTGGAAACTTCAAAAATTAAATCCGGGAGCACATGAACTCCGATTTCAGCGAGCTTACAGTCAAACTGAGCGTCTCGGAAATACGAACCCAACGACACCAAGATCAACCCAATCCGAGCCCAAATGAGTCCAAATCAAGGGCTCAAAGCACTGTTGGAAGGTTCAAACCGCAATTTGAGTTATCAAACGGTCTCCGATTTTGACGAGCTTATACTCGAATCGAACGGCTCGACAAGACGAATCCAACGAGCCCAAGATAATCAAATTCCAACATCATTAAGGCCTTAAAATAACCAACGAACGGTGCATGATCAAAGGATTCGATATCGGCCGTCCATTCAAACCACTCCCAATTCGCCCTTGATCTCACGCCTATTTACGGCCTATACCACTCCAGAAAAACTATAAATAGAGCCCTCATTCTACACCAAAAGGGGGGGAAAGGGAAGAGAGAGAAGAAGAAGAGGAGAAAGGGGAAAAGGAGATTCCTCACCTCCTCGACCACCGCCGGAGCTCTTCCTGCCGCCTGAAGACGTCGGAACTCTGTCGGATTTTCAGGAAACGTCGGAAATTTGCACAACTTCCACGTGATGCTGAAATTCTTCTCATTTAACGATAGAGTTCCCTCATGACGCCGAAACTCCGCCCAAGGGAGGCCGGATTTCTCCTCTGCCACCAACAGACGTCGGACTTCTACCCGACGTCAGACCTTCACTCTTCGCCAAGTCTCTACCCGATGCCAGACTTCTACCGGTTATCGGACTTCGCTGGACATCTATGCGAAGATGTATTTCTTTTCATTGCTGGACTTCTACCTGACGTTGTCCTACTGATCTTCGTCGTCAGACTACAGTCCTTCCGACCTCCGTCACCAGCCGACTACGGTCCTCCTGACTTACGTCGCCCGCCGACTACAGTCTTTCCGACATCCGTCGCTCGTTGACTTCGGTCCTCCTGACTTATGTCGCCCGCCGACTACAGTCCTCCGTCGCCAGCTGACTACGATCCTCCTGACCTACGTCACACCCGCCGACTGCAGTCCTTCTAACAAAGTGAACATGTCAATAGTGATCCTTTGTATTTACATCATGTAATGTACTCCATAAGATGCACATCAAGCTAAGACCTTCCACCAAGGAAGGGCCTCATTTGTAATCGACTGCAATACTAGTGGATTCATTCAAATTGGGCTAGGCCCCGTGGTTTTTCCCCCTTTTACAGGGGTTTTCCACGTAAAAATCTTGGTGTCTCATAAATGCTAGACCCTCTCTCCTTATCTGATTGCGTGCCAGATTTTCGTACAATGCTAAGACGTTAAATATGATATTTCTCTACCGCCGCGAATACTCCTGGACGCAACAATTTGAATATTAAATAAAGAGAGAAGACATTAATTACATACATTTGTGTTGGATGAAGAAGCCATGAGTTTAAAATAATAATAGAAAGATTATTTATATGCCAACCATTCTTTTATTTAAATATTAAACACTCAAATAAAAACAATAAATTAATAAATTTATATTTTCTATCAAACCATCAATATTATATTTGATAAAAAATTTATGTCACAAAACATTTCAATATAAATTTAAGGATTGTGAAGGTCATCTTGATGTGTTTTATGTCAAAATATTATGAAATAAAAATTTTCTTGTACTTAATTAACCTCAATAAATAAAAATACATATAAATAAAAATAAAGAAATAAATAAACAAATATATATATACCAATTAATGTAGTATAATAAATTGCATAATTTAATGTAAGGGTGAGATAATTCTCTTTTAGCAAAGTTAGCTAATTTGTATCTTTTTAAACTTGGTCGCAGTAGGTATACTTTATTTTAATAAAAAATTTGAATTGGCAATGTTTTATTTTTTATTTAAATAGCTATAATATCTTATTTTTGGGGGACTTTTCATTAGATCCTTTCAAAATATGATTAAATAAATTTTTACTATGCCAGAATATTTATGATGACAACGAACTTTAATATATTAAGAAATATTATTTCATATATTTTACATCAAATAAAATATTCAAAATAATTTTTAAATAAATACTTTACTTTAAATCAATTTTTTATTCAACGTAATTAAATACTAGAAAAATAAAATATTTAAAACTATGATATGAGTAAGGATAAGGTACACATCATTTGCTTATGAAATATATTGAATTGCCAGTCATTTGTTCAATATATATATATATATATATATATATATATATATATATATATTTCAGCATAACAGTGATATGGCATTAAACCTAAGGGGACTTTACATATACATATCACAAAATTTATTTATTTGCATATGCAAAAATTAGATTCTTGCATTTACTAATATATCACTTTAATATTTAAATAATATTAAAATATATGCATAAAAGAGTATATTTTAATTTAAATAAATTAATGTATGTATTAATTTTTATAATATTTAGTATATATATATACCGAAATGATGCTCCTATAAGGTTTAGTTAATGCCTAATTAATTTTATTTAATTTTCTCATAGCTTATTATACAAGGAATAGATAAATAAATTAGAGGTGACAAAACTTAGATCTATTCTTCATTTGAGGAAGTTTTTTTACTGCTTAAATTTTAAAGTAGATTTTTAGTATATATATATATATATATTTAGAAAATTTTATATTATAAATATGCTTTAGAAAGTAATAATAAAGTTGTATCAAACAAAATCTTAATATTTGTAATTATTTTTCTTACCTACGATGGAGACTTTGTAATGATCACGCACTAATATAAATTTCTAGGATAGGCATAGACCTATATTATACTCTAAATATATTAATGTGCGTATCATGTATGCAACAATTAATAAAATAGTTAATGGGGCCCATCAAATATAGTTTGGAGGCTCTATTGATTGGTTATAGGGGTGCCAATATTTAACACGATCAGAAAATCCGATTCGAATATGGCCCAAAATTTCTAGTTAGGGCCAGGGGCGGAACCAGCCTTTCATCTTAGGGGGGGCAAAATTTTCTTATTAATAGACAAATATTAAAAAAAAACAAAATGAGAATATAATTCAAAATGAAGTCTTCTATTCCAATATGATAGATAAATTAAAAAAAAACATTACAATTTTATCAATCTATTTTGCATCTTTTGATAATATTGGATTACATCTTCATTGGGAATCAAATCAAACACATCTTTTTCAATATAAGGCACAAGACAATCATTCAGCCAATCATCACCCATCCTACTACGCAATCGATGTTTGATGATTTTCATGGCTGAAAATGCTCTCTCCACTGTAGCAGTAGCAACTGGTAAAGTTAATGCTAAAGTAATAAGTCTGTAAACTAGAGGATACACGCCATTCTTCTTGAACTTAACAATCTGCTTTGCAAGATCAGCAATGCTTCTTTGCCACTGCCACCAAACATAATTGTAGTTGATGCGCGAAACAGTGAACATAAAATGCTTGAGGATTATTTTTCAGAATTAGGGCCTTTAAACCATGGAATTCTCCTCGCATATTGGATGCCCCATTGTAACCTTGACCACGCATCTTTTGTATGCTCAACGAGTGTTTGGCTAGAATGTTTTCAATGGCTGCCTTCAGTGTAACTGCATTAGTGGATGTGACATGTTTGATGCCTATAAATCTTTCAATCACTTGGCCCAACCTATCTATATATCTCACAGCAATATCAATGGCTGCAGTTAACATGATCCTATATTGTTTTTTGTTCTTATCATCTTTGCTTAGCCATAAAGCTGGAAGACTATGTTCTTGATTCTTCATCAAATCTTCATATTTTTGTCTAGCCTTATTATGTATACTGTTGTGATCCCCAATGTGGCATAACAATTTGTCTTTCTTCTTCCAGTTTTTGAAACCTTCTCCAATAAATGAATCCCCACCACCTTGCCCTTTAATAATCTGCTCTTGAGGTTTAAACAGATAGCAGTAAAGACAAAAAATAGCGTCTTTCTGCACACTATACTCTAACCAATCAGAGTATTCATCAAACCATTTCGGATTGAACCTACGTGCAATATTACCATATAAAGTTTGGGGAAATTGATGACTTCTTGGTTGATGGGGTCCCTTCAATAGATATGATCTACGAATCTTATCTCTATCATTTACATCATAACTCCAAATAGGAAGTCGGAGTCCTGGATCTGCTGGGAGATTGTTAATATCAACTTCTACTCGCTCTTTTCTCTTTAAATAACGCTCCATTTTTTTAATCCTATAATGAAATTTAATTATAAAAAAAAGCAACCATTAATCAAAATATTTACATCATAACCTTAATATGAATTTTAACCCACAATAATATTAACCTACAAATAGAAACTCAACAAGTTTTTTGGAGCTATTGAAAAGAAAGAGTTCAAAACTCAACAAGTTTTCTGGAAATTTTAACCCACAGCAAATAGAAACTCAAATAGAACTTAAGTTGAAACTTGAACGGAACATCGACAAGCGACAACACATAAAAAATGTGAAAGGAATTTGGATGAAATTACTAAATGAAAAAAAAAAAAACTCAAGCAAAGCAATTCGGATAAGCAATTCGGATAAGATTAATTAATCAGCAAACTAATTAATGAGTTCAAAACTAGACAAACTAATTAATTTAACCAAACAATGAAATTACTGCTTGATCAACAACGGTAAACATAGACTGGAAGTGCGGAACAAAAAAAAAAAATTGCAAAGGAAATTACTGCTTGATCAACAACGGTAAACAAAGACTGGAATTGCAAAGGAAAATCTCAAAGGTAAATAGGAAGATGAGAACTAACAAGATTACTAACCTCTTCCAAAAATCAAAAGCCTTGATGGAATGATGGTAGCGACCAAAACCCCAAACCCCAGTGCTGGATAGATATTGGCTGCTCTAATGCTCTGAGACAAAGGATTTCATGATTTAATGATTCATTCCCCAAATAGTTTAGAATGCTAAAAAAAAAAATACAGGCGGAGTCGCCGGACTAGAAGTACGGAACAAAAAAATTACTTGCAGATCGGAGATCGGCCTGAAGGCTGAAGGAGATCTGGGGAGAAGCTAAACAGCCGAAGTCGGTGTCTTCCTCGCCTCCTGTGAGTGATCAAGCGTGAGAAACAGAAGAGAGGGAGATCCTGTCGATGGAGAGGGAGACTGGGAGAGAGCGGGCGCGGACGGCGGAAGATTGCGGGTCGGGCGAGCGAAATAGCGTGAGAAACAGAAGAAAAAGCTCGGCTTAGGGCAATTTTTAACATACTATAATGAAATATTACAAAAAAGCCCTTACTATAATATTATTTTTACATTTTTTTAGGGGGGGCAATTGCCCCCCCTGGCCATATACTGATTCCGCCCCTGGTTAGGGTCAACCCGTTTGAAAAACTGGTCGGGTTCAGATTTAAGATTCTGACCCGTTTGTAAAATCGGGTCAGGTTCAAATTGATCCGGAAACCCAAAACCAACCTAGGTTGACCCCGCATCTACTGTATCGTCAGTCATCTGATCAACACGTCCAAGTTTTCCAATGGCGTGAATTGTGAGCGCAATGATGATGTGTGAGTGCGACAGGCCTTGAGGATCGTAATGGCGTCTGACCTGAGTCAAGCCGGAGTCACCTCCTTCGACAATTCGGCGTTACTTGTTGTCACGCGACCCCGCTGTCCGTAGTCGCCTCCTTCAACAGTTTGACGTCACTCACCGTCTCTGTAATAACCCGTATTTTGAGTTTGCCAATTTTTTCTAAAGTCATTATTACTCCAAGTTGCAAGCTGTAATCACTATAGTATTTTGATCGAAGTATTTTACTTACACGTATTTTTTCGTAATTTTTGGGCACCCGTGAAAATCTTTAAGAAATTGGTACATGTCGGTACAAGTGAGAATTTTGAGACCGTCAGGTGTCTGTTTTACAAACCGATTTTTTTGATAATTTTTAAATAAAATGATTTATTTTATGATTATTTTTTATGTAATTTTTTAGGTTTTAAAATAATTTATTTAAATTGTATACTAAAGAAATTAATTATATAATATTATATTATTATTTTAATCCTAAATATCTAAAAGCATTAATAAGATTTTTTATTTCAATCCATTTTCTTATTTGATTTCGCATAACAGATAAGTTTTTAGGCAACTATGAGAGTAAAGGTAAGAGAGAGAAAAAAGAAATTGAGATTTGGAAGTCGTGGTATAATTTTTGTCCGTTGAGCCAGTTAAAAAATTTACTCGTCTCGCTGTAAGGAATCTTTACATTATTTTTTATTTCAAAGATTTTATATTTTATATTTTTCTGATCAAATTTATATTTCCGTTTCCGAAAAATTTGAATAACTTTGTATTGACAAAACTTTCACCACGAAATTTTTGTATGCTATAGAGATCATGATTAAGAGTATTTTGAATATTTATTTGAGATTTTTCACCGGATGATTTTAAAAATATAGCAATTTTTTGTCCACTCAAAATTTATTTTAACATCTAAAAATTGTAGTGTAGTAAAATAAAAGTCTTAAAACATCATTTTATACAATTCTTATTGTTTTAGTAATTTTTTTGAAAATGCTTTTTTGTATAATATGATTCTTTATTATCCATCGTTATTGGGCATTTTCTAAATTAAGCTCAATTGTATTTTATTGTTGAAATGCATTGAAAATGAATGTGAATATATGATTAAAATTAATGTTATAGTTGTGTGTATAAAAGACAAGTAAAGACTGGTTCACCCATTGGTTGAACACTGATTAACCTGTATAAGATGGTGGGCCGACGAACATTCATTTAAATACTGTGGTTTGGTGTTATTCTCTACTGATTCTTGTGATATTGATTTGGAGCAATAAAGAGATTATTACTGTGCCGATGGGCAAAGAGTGATGACTCTATTTACCAAGGCTTTTAAAATCGGACCGGACCGGCCGGTTCAACCGGTTGAACCGCGAACCGGCGGCTGGCCGGTTAAGGTTCAAATGAGAACTGCTTCAGCTGAGAACCGGGATAAACCAGTTCGAACCGGCGGTCCGACCGCCGAACCGCCGAACCTGTTCCGGTTTCTGATAACCGGCCGGTTCGGATCTAGATCCAACGGCAGCGATTTGAGGAGGGAAAACTAATACGACGGAGATGAAAAAAAAACCCTCATTCGCATCCCGCTCTCGACTCTTCGGCTTCGAGCGACAGAGGAAAAAAAAATCTCATTCGCAGCTCTCGACTCACCGTCTCCATTCTTCTCCTTCGCGAATCAAGAAGCCAACCCCATCTCCTCCTGCAGGCGTACTAGTTCGTGAAACCACAAGCCAACCACCGAACATCCTGGTTTGTTTCAGAATCTGAAGTCTTTAATTTGTATAGATTTCTTGCACATGCTTTTTTATGCATTTAGGGGTTTCTATTTTCTCTGATTTGGAATGTGAGATGATATCGTCAACAATGGCTACCAACCCGGAGGTTCGCTCGCTCCTTAGCAGCACAGCCGATGTATGGCTTCTGGTCATCACCGCCACTGCCGATCAAAGGCGAAGCTTTTCTGTAAGCAAAAATAATTATGATCAGCAAGAGCCCCATGATTTGCTTAAGCATGGAGCTGCTGAAGACTAGGTAAGTTCCTTTTGAGAATGTTTTTATTGTTAAAAAAGTTTGCTAAAAATTTATTTGATAATTTTTTGAATTTTCTGTGAGAAAATTTGTTGATGTCTTGATAGTTGTTAGTTGTATATATGTGCGTGAGCATAGTCAAAACACTATCTCAAATGAAGACCAAATATTGCCAATTATAAGCTTATAGATTTTAAATCCTCAGCTAGAATTAAATATCTGGTTATTTTTTAAATATAATAAATATTTATTACGTCATCCGGTTCGACCACGGTCGAACCATCGAACCGCTAACCTCTTCTTTTTCCGGTTCATTGCCCGGTCCGGTTTTCAAAGCCTTGCTATTTACTGAGCCAACAATTTACTGATACTGATATAATATTGAAAAGTATCGTGATAGCCAAGAATTTTACTTGTTGAGTGCGACTACTGAAATGCATGTTTTTGAGGTATTATTTTTATTATTGTACGGATTAATTGTTATTGCAAGAATATACTATTATTGCATTATTCTACTGGTCATATCACTGGATTATTATTATTACTGATATAGATATTGATATTATTTGATACCATTGATTTACTGTACTAATATTGAGTATGTAATATACTGAGCACGTGATATATAAAATTTGGATAGTATATATACACTCTTATATGGATTTACTACATTGACATGATCTTGATATATTTTATTAATATTTGGATTTGATGATTTATCTTATTTTTGTAAGTAGCCAATTATTACTTTATAGATTTGACTATCGTACTGGTTTATCACTTTACTGGCTTCCATACTTTAGTGATTTACTGATTATACATTCTACTAATATTGCATGTGAATTTTATTATTTATGCATTGATTCAATAATCATATGGATGCAACTGCTATGATCTGACTGTTGACATACATATTGCTCCTCTGTCGTGCTTTGATTTTAGTTATAGGTTTTGGTGACCAGTTGAACTTTTAAGCTCATTATATGTGATTAAATGATTTCAGGTCATGGCAGGGGAGCAGGAGTGTGAGACTGATCAGAATTCTTTAGGTTCTGATTCTTTTGATTTTTCTTTTATACTCAGGATAGAAATAATTATGATTTGATTGTATAGATCTTGAATATTGTATATGATTTTTAGGAATAAACACAGAAGTGTACATTGATGTTTTAAATTATAGAATATGTTTGCTATTTATTACTGATAGATAATATTAGATAGCTCTAGTTGTTTATTATTAAAAGATTAAAAGATAATTCTTCCAAATTAGATAAAGAGGCATCACAAATTAAACGACCGGAAATTTATCCGCATATGACTACTATGTCTAATTTATGTAAGATAGGACAGTTTAGATGAAAACATGTGAGAAAATATTATCAAAATGACTTAAATTCAGAAAAAATTTATTTTTTGTCCACCCTTTTTTTTTTTTTTTTTTACGTAGAGCTACTCTTAAAAATACCTGTCATTTTAGTAGCTCTGCCCTTTTTGAATTTTGATCTTCCATGTAAAATTTCTTTTGTTTAAGGAGCTCTTAGTTTTGAAGTATTTTGGATGTAAAATAAAATGAAAAAGTTAAATAAATGTATTTAATTTTCAGATGTATGATTTAAAATAAAATTTGAATATCTCATTAGTCTATTTTCATATTTTCGAATTTTGTTTGTATGCTAAATTCACCATAATTTACAATACATCACCTGACACGACCTCTCAACACTATTGTCATCTTTGTCTTCAATTGTATCGATTGATTTGACGTTAGGTTAAACTCACCAGTGTAATTAGAGGTGTGAGTCAAGAAGCTGACTTGTGAGCTGGCTCAAACTTGGTTGGATAAATAGCTCTTCAGTTGAGTTCGATATGCTAACGAGCCAAACTTGAGTCAGTCCCGACTAGACTCATTAGCTCGCAAGTCGACTTGTTTAAAAATATTAATATAAAATATACTAGACTTAGATTAGGAGTCACGATTTAAGTATATAGTTGTTGAAAATGTTTGAAAATTATATCTACTTTCATATATTAAGTCATTTTTTATTATTTTTCTCATAATTTCGTATTCCTTTTATCATTTTATTATAATAATTACTTAAACCATAATAGTTTTCTTTCTATTTTATAATAAATGAGCTGGCTCGTGAACCGACTCAAACTCGTTGAATAAAGATCAAGCTCGAGCTTGAACTCGATTAATTAATCAAGCTCTAATTCGAGCAAAGGGTGGCTCGAACTTAACTTGACTTGTTTACAATCTTAGGCACAACCAAGATACCCAATTCTACACGATCCCTCTCTTAATTGTGTCGACCTCTCACTATTGCACCATATTGAAACTCGTCGACCCTGCTCCCGCACCTCTTCGCGCCCAAGGGTGCCTCCCTCACCTCCATTGTCACTAACAACATGTCATGGGTTTTTATTTTTAGATTATTTATTATTAATTTTAATTAAATATAAAAAGATAATCTTGTAAGTTTAAATAGATTATGTTTATTTTCCTTGAAATGAATTCCCAAATAATAATAAAAAAAACCCTATCATTAAATAAGTAATTATGTGGATAGAATGGAATCAATGGTGGGGAAGCTGCGGGTGCAGGACGCTAATTGATTGAGCTGTGGGGCCCTTAACAACGCAGCAAACAAAATATATTTGGATTTGTATTAAAGGCTCATTTAATTACTTAGCTAAATGAAAATTTAAGAAGTATGATATCTTATTAAATAAGCCCCTTGGATATTAGTTTGCTCGTTTATTTATTTACAATTATAAATATTCTATGATATGTAATGGTTTGTTCGGTAATAATTTGAAATTGGAGGTGTCAATCTAGTTGATGGATCAGATTTGGATCTTGCTAGAATTCAACCAATTCGAATACGACCCATTTAGTTAACATGTAAAAAAAGCTCAATTTGAACTATACCCGCTAGCAACATGAACTTATCTTGTTAATTAGGGGTGTCAATTTCGGGTCACGGGTCGGGTTCAGGGTCGGACCCGGAACTGACCCGGGTTCAATCAGGTCGGCCCTAACCCGACCTAGGTAGGCCCTAACCCGACCTGGGTAGGCAAACGGGTCGAAAACATGGATCTGGACCCGACCCGACACGGGACGAGCAGGCGGGCGGACGCGGGGCATGCGACAGACTCGAGCGCGCGGCATGTGGGTGCGCGGCGGACGCGGGCATGGCGGGTGCGGGGGCGCGGCGTCGAGCGCGAGGGCTGGCGCGTGCGTGCGAGCAAGGCGGGCGCGTGCGGGGTCGCTGGCAGCGCGGGCACGACTCTCAAGCGGGCATCGTCGGGCAGGGGGCACGGGCAGTGTCGGGCAAGACGCGAGCAGCCACGGGTAGCCGGGGCAGCCTCGGTCAGCTCTTTCTAAGAGGGTTTCCGGGTTGACCCGCCAACCCGTCGGGTCAACCTGAACCCGACTCATTTTTCAAACGGGTCGAATCTGGGAACCCGAATCCGACCCGTTTTGAAATCGGGTCGGGTCCAACCCGGATTTTCCGAGTCGGTTTTTCGTGTCGTGTCAAATTCGTCTTGAGTTCGTGGGTTATTTCGAAAGTGAATTGTTAAAAAAAAAAAGGTTGACAAATTCAACCCGAATCCACCCATTTATTTAATGGGTCAAATTTAATCCAAAATTTTCATGTCAAATTCGAGTCAGGTCCTTTATTGACATTCCTATTCACAATAATGATCATTTGATACTTCTTCTTTCATAATTTTTTTTTTATCAAATTTATATTTGTGTTGCGCCCCATACCTATTTTAAGTGAAGCATAGCATTAAAATATAATTATAATGGATAACCCTAATAATCAAGTAATATTATTTTTATTTATTTACATATGGCTGTTTTACCATAGAAAAGATGGAGTCATTGACATTTCACACTATACCCCCGGGTTTACCCAAAAAAAACATTTCACACTATTTATTATGAATATATACATATAAATTTAAAATAATATATAAAATTTTTATGATATACATATAATTTTTTTCTTTTGCTTTTGTATTAAAATTATGAATATTTAAAACAAAATATAAAATATTGCCAAATAAAAGTTTTTTTTTTTACTTAAAGTATTATTTTTATTTTCGACCCGTGTAATATTCTTTAATTAATTATATATTCCATCATAAGTTGTATGCTTTTAATAACAATCTCTCTTTGTAAGAGGTACGGGGCAATTAGCCCTCACAAGGATTTATTAATTACTATCCTGGTTTTATGCTTACAGAGATCATCAGATGGGGTGCACCATATATAGCTATTCTTGAGAAGTGAATGAATGCAACAGGAAATATATTAGCAAAAAATATCTATATCATAAGCTACTGATATAAATATTATTTTTTATTCTTTTGTTTATATATTTATTTATCTTTTAATATAAACTAAAAATATATTTGATATTTTAAATATCTATATCATAAGCTATTTTATCTTAGTGAAATGATTTTTTTCATGACTCATCGTAAGTCCAAACTACAACATCTTCTTCATAGCATAGATATTGTAGTGTTTTAATCGACAAACTTGATATCAGAGCAATATTGTTGAAATAGTTGAATGATTAGATTAAGGTGTATTATTTTGTATGCATAATTGAATGACATATGATATAATGAATTACATGCATGTATGTTTTTTGACTAGTTTTAATTGAATGATATGTGATATAATGAATTACATGACATAGTTGAATGACATGTGATTTCTCTGTGTGTGTATTGAATCTTCACGAAAAATTAAGACGTAAAATCTATCTCTATTGTCGCAAATTTTCTAACGTGCAACAGTTTTACTTTCATATTTGTTACCATATAAGACGATGACAGCGAACGGGTAGAATCAACAAGTAATACAAAACAAATTAAAAAATAAATATAATAATTTTTAAACTCATTATATTCATATGAAAATATTCTAATACAAATTTTTTCCTTGCTAATAATCTCCAAAAATGAAAGCCAAAAACAAATTACCATATCCGTACAAACCATTTACATAATATTCCTCTACCTTAGAACCCTCGCACGCAAATTTCTTGATTCGAGATGAAGCCTTCTTCAATATTTCATCGTCGGCATCAAACCCCCTGCATCTTGATACATCCACCTCCTGCAACTCCTTGCATCCATTCAAGATCACCATCAATTCCTCTCTTCGGAGAAATGATCCTCTCATCACCAAACTCCTCAGCTTCGGCAAACACTTAACAATGGCTTCTGCGTCTTTTCCCTCAAAATGCCCGCACAGATGAAGCCCCATGAACTTAGGGCAATTAGCCCTAATTTCTTCAATCAATTCCAAGAACAAGATTGGCTTCCATTTCATCTCCAGTATCTCGAGATCCTTCCATCTTGCTATCAATCCGGGGATTTGTTGATCATCTTGGCGGAGCAGAGTCGGCAACGCTAATACCTTTAACCTAGGGCACCTGCAAGAGAAATAGGGCTCAAATTTCAACTTTGATTTGCTGCAATGAGATAAGAAACATACTCAATTGAAGCCAAAACCAGATCTTGGTAAAAAGAAAGGCCGAGCTTGGACGGAATGGTGAGCTTGATGGCCGATCCATGGCTTTTTGAAATGGAGAGCTTCATGAAAGACGCGAAGGAGAAATTAGGGATTTGGTATTCCTGATTGAATCTGGCGATGAATTTGCTGTTGGTAGTGAAATCCATATCCTGAAAGTCGAGAATTTTCCAGCATTCGGGATCTAAGGAAGCTCCATGCCAGGTTTTGCAGACTAAGGGGACTCCGATGCTGAGATCTTCTAACCCTAATTTGGAGAAGATGCAGACCAAGCAATCAAAGGTCAGTTCCTCCCACTTTCTTTCTTCCATTGCTTTATCCTCTTGATTCTTCTCCACGCGGCGACTAAATCCTTTTTATAGAGAAAAATGGTGGAACAAGTAGGTAATTTGTCACTACTTGTTATAGGGCGATGTCATCACTTGCTATATGTTATATACGCATATCATCGATTTTAATTCTCTCTGTAATTATCTTCAAGTAATATAAATACATAACATCATAGACCACTGTAAATTACAGCCATGAAAAGTTTTCAATTATTAACAATCAAATTTCATAAAAACTTACCGTATTTTTCATTCTCATAATTAATATTACATCATGAGCCCACATCATTTATCCAGCTAAGGGCATCTCCAATCGAAAAACTCATTTTTTTACTTCAAAATAATGCAGTAACTTATTTCCAATCTAACTCTATTTTTGAGAAAATTATTTTGTGCGGACACCAAACGTAGTTTACCGTCCGGAGACCAACCAGAATGCAGCACGTCAGCAGCTTCGAGCGGTACCGAACAACACCTAGCCGGGTATCGAGTAGGGGATGACGTGGCGCATTATGGTTGATCTCTGGAAGGCATTCGACGTTCACACAAAATAATTTCTTCCATTTCTGACACAAAAAAGAATATTATGTGTAAATTCTTTCTCGATCAAACTCCACGTAGAATTCCTCGTGTTTCTCTACTTCTACCCTTCTCTGCTTCCACCATTTCATGATTAAAAAAAAAATGCTTTTGTGAATAGTGCGGCGTCAATATTGACATTGCATTGTTCACGTCGCAAAAAGGAGATTGTAAACGATTATAAATGGCATTCGGGTGGAGCTTGAAGCAGATGACAAACACCTATTTACAGTTCAGTTGGAGATGATCTAACATACATACGAGAAACTTCCACGATAATATTCTAATTATGAAATTACTCGTGTATTTATTCAACAATTTATCCATTTTTTTTATTTAATCAATAATAATATATTGGGTACTTGGTGAACACAAGCCTTGGATCCTTATCAACTAAGCATATATTTGACTTTGTTAAGAATCTTTGAAGCTTTATCCGATTAACATATATGTGTGACATGCTTCACAGTATTACTTTATGCTTCTTATATTTATATATATTTATTAGATAGGGTCTTTCATTCCATCATAACAATAAAAAATATGAATTGATCAACTAACTTCCAATTTAATTTTAGTTTATTTAAATATTTTATTATTCTATTAAATTATAATTAGGGGTGTCAATTCGGGTCAGCGAGTCGGGTTTGGGTCGAACCTAAAATTGACCCGGAACTGTTTGGGTCAATCCGAACCCGAACCGTTTTTTAAACGGGTCAGGTTTCCGGACCCGAACCTCACTATTTCGGGTAAAAAATCGGGTCAATATTTGATTTTCGGGTCAAAATCGGGTAAAAAACGGGTCAATCTTGATTTTCCGGATCAAATAGGAGTTTTCGTTTCATTTTCGGGTCATTTTCGGGTTGTTGGATCAACCCGAACCAGACCCGATTTTTAAAACGGGTTGATTTGTTGAACTTGAATCCGACCCGTTTTGGGTCCGGGTTGACCTTAACCTGGATTTTTCCGGGTCGGGTTCGAGTCGTGTTTCGGGTCGTGTAAAAAATTGACACCCCTAACTATAACAAGTATAGTCATCAATGCTATGTTGAGTTTTAAATTACGGCGTTGTTTTAGTCAGCTTTCTTGCTATTTTACTTCTCAGATATTAATTATAGTTGCTGTTTGAATACTGCTTTATTTTTTCACCGCTTTCAAAAAATTTTTGTTCTAAGAAGCTATTTTCGACAGTATCTTTTAAAAAAGTTAATTTCTCCACAACAACTTTATAATAAAAAATTGCAACTATGTCAAAGGACCCCAAGTTAGATTTGAATTTAATTAGATCTAATGAAATTGAAATAATCTTGGGCATTTATTTATTTATTTTCTTTGTGATAAATATATAGCTTTTTTGGAAAAAGAAAAAGGAAAAGAAAAATTATGGATACCAACACTGCAACAGTGACCTATAAATGTTAGGTAAGCTTGATTGATTTTGACAGAAGCACTAAGCATTACAAGCTTTACATACCGACAAAAGAAATATTTATTTTATTTTATTTATTTTAACTGATTTTATTATTTTTGCTTTATGAATAGGACTTTGAAAAATGAAAGCTTATGTGTATGGATAATATCGCCCCTATTTTGAGTGGAGTGGCATTCAAGTTAGGTATGAAATTTATGATTTTTAGCTTAATTTATTGATTCGAATAAAATCTATTAATTTTATAAAATATTTTGAACTCATTAATTAGGACTATTAGTGTTGCGTGTCAGAAAATACGCGGCGGTAGAGTTTGTAAGTTCGCGTCCGAGCGTTGCACGTAAGTTTAACACACAAACAGAAAAGAGGGTGAACTCCGAGGGTTTTTACGTGGAAAACCCAAAAATGGGAAAAACCACGGGGCCTCGCCCAGTTGCAAAGTTCCACTAGTGATTTTGCAGATTACAGATGGCGGATTTCGTCCCACAAGTCGGGATAATCCAAATACAACTTGTTTCTTCCAGTGAGTTTACAAAATCCCTACGAATTCCTAGCGTTTCCTGAAAATCCGGCAGAGTTCCGGCGTCTTCAGTCGGCAGGAAAAGCTCCGGCGGCGGTGGTCGAGGAGGTGAGGAATCTCCTATTCCCCTTTCTCCTTCTCCTTCTCTTCTTCTGCGAATTCTTGGCGTTTCCTGAAAATCCGGCAGAGTTCCGGCGTCTTCAGGCGGCAGGAAAAGCTCCGGCGGCGGTGGTCGAGGAGGTGAGGAATCTCCTATTCCCCTTTCTCCTTCTCCTTCTCTTCTTCTTCTCTCTCTTCACTTGAGCCCCTTGGTGTAGAATGAGGGCCCTATTTATAGTTTTTCTGGAGTGGCACAGCCCGTAAATAGGCGTGAGATCAAGGGCGAATTGGGAGTGATCCGAATGGACGGCCGATATCGAACCTTTCGATCATGCACCGTTCGTTGGACATTTGAAGGCCTTAATGATTTCGGAATTTGATGATCTTGGGCTCGTTGGATTCGTCTCGTCGAGCCGTTCGATTCGAGTATAAGCTCGTCAAAATCGGAGACCGTTTGGTAACTCAAATTGCGGTTTGAACCTCCCAACAGCGCTTCGAACCTTTGATTCGGACTCATTTGGACTCGGATTGGGTTGATCTTGGTGTCGTTGGGTTTGTATTTCCGAGACGCTCAGTTTGACTATAAGCTCACTGAAATCGGAGTTCGTATGCTCCCGAAATTAATTTTTGAAGTTTCCAACTAGGTTTTGCCTCGAGATTCGTGCCCGATCAAGATGATTTTGCGATGCCGTGTCAGTTGCCCCCCTATTTTCGGATGTCGTAGCTTCAGAGGTCCGAAAATATGTGTTACAAATTTCGGAAAATTTTTCTGAGTGACCCAGGATTGATCGGGATTGTAGAAGCCCCGAACGGCTCTGAAAATGCCAAAATTGAGTCCGGAACGTCGAAAAACGGGTCCGGGGACCCCAAAAACGTCCGATTTGGTCTTCCCGGGACGAAATTTGGGCCCGGAAAGGACCGGGCGGCCGAATTGGCCGGACCGGCCGGCCGGCCGCCGAGTCGCCGGCGAGAACCGCGCGCCCGCGCCTGCGGGCGAACCGCGCGCCCGCGCGCCTGCGGGCGAACCGCGCGCCCGCGCGCCTGCGGGCGAACCGCGCGCCCGCGCGCCTGCGGGCGAACCGCGCGCCCGCGCCTGGGCGCACCGCGCCCGCGCTGGGGGCGCACCCGCGCCCGCGCCCGGGCTAGCCGCGCCCGGGCTAGCTGCACCGCGCGTGGCTGCCGCGCGTGCCACGGCTGGCCAGCCGCGATCCGCGGGTGCTGGCCGCGGATTGCTGGCCTGGCTGCGCGAAAAGGTGCAGCCGGTTGGCTGCACCGCCAATGTGGGCCCCACATCCGTCCAAAAATTGGTTTTTTGCTATTTTTGGGCCCAAAAAATTCCCAAAAAATTCCTAAAAATTCCGAAAAATCCGGAAAAAATTTAGAAAAATAGGGAAATTAAAAAATGGCAATAACTTCCCTCCTTTCTCTCCAAAACCTATAAATAGGCCTCCTAGGCCCTTAGGAAACTTGCAACTCCTCCTTCTTTCTCCCTCCGGTTTACTGGCGATAGAAACCTACGGGATTTCCTTCCTCCCCCTCCGGTTTTCTGGCGATAGAAACCTACGGGATTTCCTTCCTCCCCCTCCGGTTTACTGGCGATAGAAACCTACGGGATTTCCTTCATTCCCCTCCGGTTTACTGGCGATAGAAACCTACGGGATTTCCTTCATTCCCCTCCGGTTTACTGGCGATAGAAACCTACGGGATTTCCTTCATTCCCCTCCGGTTTACTGGCGATAGAAACCTACGGGATTTTCTTTCTCCCTCCGGTTTACTGGCGATAGAAACCTACGGGATTTCCTTCCTTCCCCTCCGGTTTACTGGCGATAGAAACCTACGGGATTTCCTTCCTCTCCCTCCGGTTTACTGGCGATAGAAACCTACGGGATTTCCTTTCTCCCTCTGGCTCTCTGACATTGAGGCTACCGCTGTTTTGCGCGTGGGAAATGTCCCTCGCTCGAATTAGCGCTCCCTCTCTGGTGCAGGAGTTACGGGATTTCTTCCTCCCCCTCCGGCTTATTGGCGGTTGAGGCTTCCGCTATTTGCGAGTTGGAATTCTTTCCTGCTCGACTTAGTGCCCCTCCTTGCGCGCAGAAGCCTACGGGATCTCTTTTTCATCTGAGCGGAGGTTTGTTGGCGATGGACGATCGAGTTGAAGCCCGTTAGTAGTCAACGATCGAGTGTGGAGTCAAAGGGGAGAGTTCGAGAATGCGTTGCGAGAAGCCGATGACGCGTAGTAGTCTGCCGACGAGCAGAAGTCCGACGACAGGAAGAAGTCTGACTTCGGGTAGAAGACCGACGAAAATTCGTCGACGAGGAGGAGTTTGGCGACGAGTAGAAGTTTGCTGACGAGCAGAAGTCCGACGTCGGGTAGAAGTCCGCTGACGAGCAGAAGTCCGACGTCGGGTAGAAGTCTGCTGATGAGCAGAAGTCCGATGACGAGTAGGAGTATGCTGATGAGCAGAAATCCGACGACAGGGAGAAGTACGACGTCAGGTAGGAGTCCGTTAACGAGCAGAAGTCCGGCGATGCATAGGAGTCTTCTGACGAGCAGAAGTCTGACGACGAGTAGAAGTCCGCTGACGAGCAGAAGTCCGCTGACGAGCAGAAATCCGACGATAGGGAGAAGTACGACGTCGGGTAGGAGTCCGCTAACGAGCAGAAGTCCGATGATGCGTAGGAGTCTTCTGACGAGTAGAAGTCTGATGACGGGGAGAAGTACGACGTCGGGTAGGAGTCCGCTAACGAGCAGAAGTCCGACGATGCGTAGGAGTCTTCTGACGAGCAGAAGTCTGACGACGAGTAGGAGTCCGCTGACGAGCAGAAGTCCGACGACGAGTAGGAGTCCGCTGACGAGCAGAAATCTGACGACAGGGAGAAGTACGACGTCGGGTAGGAGTCCGCTAACGAGCAGAAGTCCGACGACGAGTAGGAGTCCGCTGACGAGCAGAAGTCCGACGACGAGTAGGAGTCCGCTGACGAGCAGAAGTCCGACATCGGGTAGAAGTCCGCTGACGAGCAGAAGTCTGACGACGAGTAGAAGTCTGCTGGCGAGCAGAAGTCTGACGATGCGTAGGAGTCTTCCTACGAGCAGAAGTCTGACGACAGGTAGGAGTCCGCTGACGAGCAGAAGTCCGACGACGAGTAGGAGTCCGCTGACGAGCAGAAATCTGACGACAGGGAGAAGTACGACGTCGGGTAGGAGTCCGCTAACGAGCAGAAGTCCGACGACGAGTAGGAGTCCGCTGACGAGCAGAAGTCCGACGACGAGTAGGAGTCCGCTGACGAGCAGAAGTCCGACATCGGGTAGAAGTCCGCTGACGAGCAGAAGTCTGACGACGAGTAGAAGTCTGCTGGCGAGCAGAAGTCTGACGATGCGTAGGAGTCTTCCTACGAGCAGAAGTCTGACGACAGGGAGGAGTCCGACGTCGGGTAGAAGTCCTATCCGAGGTTGTATGTCAGGACATTTGTGCGATGACATTAACCTGTATGGAAGAGATCGAGAGAATCCACCAAGGATGTAAGACCTATCCGAGGTTGTATGTCGGAGCCCTGCTCGACGACGTTAACCTGTGTGGATGAGGTCAGGAGAATCCACCAAGAATGTGAGACCTATCCGATGTTGTATGTCAGAGCATTTGTTCGATGACATTAACATGTGTGGAAGAGGTCGAGAGAATCCTACCAAGGATGTAAGACCTATCCGAGGTTGTATGTCGGAGCCCTGCTCGACGACGTTAACCTGTGTGGAAGAGGTCAGGATCAAATCCCCTTGGGATTGATCGTCCGGTGATTGAGATACAATATGGATTGTGTATTTCTCGAATCACGGAGAAAGAGTTTGAGAAATTTTTTCTTATCCTTCATAAGAGGAAAAATCATATCACAACAACATGAATATTCTATTACTGCATTACGTAAGATAGTACAATTGTTCCCTAGTACGACTTACAAATTACAAAGCACTCAACACATGAGATCTACGTATGGTGACAATACCACAACATTAAACTTGGAAGAAGACATTAGAGATATCAAAGTAACACTCTACTCAATATAAGAGCGACAACAAGACAAGTAATATTGCTAGTACAAATACACAAAGTGTGTGATCATTCAATCTCTCCAACCATTTGAATATTATTCAATGGTTGTCTTTGTTGTTGACTTTGCCCCCCAGCGGGACGAGTTTCCTCTCGGGTTGGCGCATTCTTGATGAATTGTTGGAGATATCCTTGCCGGATTAGTCTCTCAACTTCTTCCTTGAGTTGCCAACATGCTTCAGTAGTGTGCCCACGGCTACGGTGGAAGTGGCAATATTGCTCCTGATTTCCGACGTTGGGCTTCAAAGGGTGTGGCCATTTCACATTCTCCTGATCCCGGATGGCCATTAATACATTTGATTGGGATGTATTAAGTGGTGTGTACTCCTTTTCTTGGCGAGGTCCTCGTCGTGGTGACGGAGACTTATGAGGTAGATTATTCTTCTCATGCTTTTTCTGCTGTGAGAAAGAATTATCCATCCCAGGTGCACCTTTGCGCTTCCCGCTGATTTGCTCAAACTGTTTCCTGTGAGCATTTATAGCTTCATCCGCAGAGATTTGTGCCTCTACGCGATGGATCAAGTCGGCGTACGAATTGACGGTGTCTCGCATAAGGGCCGAATAGAATGGGCCAGGACGAAGACCTCCAAGAAAGACCCCTCTGAGTAATTCAGGGTCTACTCCTGGAATTTGTCGTGCTTCAGTGGAAAATCGTTGAAAATACTCCTTCAACGATTCTCCCTCATTTTGGCGAATCCCGGAAAGGTGGGAAGAATCCTTTGCAATTCTTCGATTGGCCACAAATTGTTCGACGAATACTTTGGCCAATTTGACAAAAGAGGGGATCGTTCCAGGTGGAAGCGAGTAGAACCACGTTCGGGCTTGTCCTTTAAGGGTGGCTGGAAAGACCTGGCAGAGGAGCGCGTCTGATGCTCGTTGAATATGCATGATGGTTCTATAGTAGTCAACATGCTCATACGGGTCGGTCGTCCCGTCGTAGGATTCAACGTTTGGCACTTTGAATCCGACCGGAATGGGGTGCTGAAGAATGGCTTCAGTTAGAGGTGATGACTCCTGAAAATTCCTCTGTCGGAGAACATGCCTCACCTCTCCTCGGGGGAACTCTTCCCGTACCAATTTTTGCAGTTCGCGACGCAGGACATTGTGAGGGAATCCCGCGATGTGTGGTTGGGGAGAGCCTTCGGGGAGATCCGAAAAAATGCGAGGATGTGTTGAACTCGCTGTATCGGCAAGTTCATCTTCGTGTTGTGACTGAGGATGTGGAGGAAGACGAATTTGTTCTTGTCGACGCTCGAATTGAATATCTTCAACCCTTGGTGGATCCCGAGGGGGAAGGATCTCCTCCAATGTCGGCTGTCGATCATCTCGTAGGAGTTGGAGGATCTCGTTTTGCGATTCTTCCATCTTCCGGATTCTTTCTTCTAAAGAATGTCCCAAAGTCCCTTCTCCGGCAGCATTCTGCCCCCCAGGGTGAAAAGATGCTGACATTAGTCGTCTATGGTTAATAGACGGATTTCTGGACTGATGAGAGTTGGAGCGAGAAGCTCCAACTAAACGACTGCTGCGCCTATTCACCATCGTAGCAGTACTCGAAGTAGTGGGATTGTGTTTCCCACAGACGGCGCCAAACTGTTGCGTGTCAGAAAATACGCGGCGGTAGAGTTTGTAAGTTCGCGTCCGAGCGTTGCACGTAAGTTTAACACACAAACAGAAAAGAGGGTGAACTCCGAGGGTTTTTACGTGGAAAACCCAAAAATGGGAAAAACCACGGGGCCTCGCCCAGTTGCAAAGTTCCACTAGTGATTTTGCAGATTACAGATGGCGGATTTCGTCCCACAAGTCGGGATAATCCAAATACAACTTGTTTCTTCCAGTGAGTTTACAAAATCCCTACGAATTCCTAGCGTTTCCTGAAAATCCGGCAGAGTTCCGGCGTCTTCAGTCGGCAGGAAAAGCTCCGGCGGCGGTGGTCGAGGAGGTGAGGAATCTCCTATTCCCCTTTCTCCTTCTCCTTCTCTTCTTCTGCGAATTCTTGGCGTTTCCTGAAAATCCGGCAGAGTTCCGGCGTCTTCAGGCGGCAGGAAAAGCTCCGGCGGCGGTGGTCGAGGAGGTGAGGAATCTCCTATTCCCCTTTCTCCTTCTCCTTCTCTTCTTCTTCTCTCTCTTCACTTGAGCCCCTTGGTGTAGAATGAGGGCCCTATTTATAGTTTTTCTGGAGTGGCACAGCCCGTAAATAGGCGTGAGATCAAGGGCGAATTGGGAGTGATCCGAATGGACGGCCGATATCGAACCTTTCGATCATGCACCGTTCGTTGGACATTTGAAGGCCTTAATGATTTCGGAATTTGATGATCTTGGGCTCGTTGGATTCGTCTCGTCGAGCCGTTCGATTCGAGTATAAGCTCGTCAAAATCGGAGACCGTTTGGTAACTCAAATTGCGGTTTGAACCTCCCAACAGCGCTTCGAACCTTTGATTCGGACTCATTTGGACTCGGATTGGGTTGATCTTGGTGTCGTTGGGTTTGTATTTCCGAGACGCTCAGTTTGACTATAAGCTCACTGAAATCGGAGTTCGTATGCTCCCGAAATTAATTTTTGAAGTTTCCAACTAGGTTTTGCCTCGAGATTCGTGCCCGATCAAGATGATTTTGCGATGCCGTGTCAATTAGTTTATTACTGATATAAAATAATAAAATTTTAATTTTGAATAAAATGTCATCAAAAATAAATATAAATGTATACATAGGTTAAAATGTTAAATACATAATATTTATAGCGATTTAACTATAAATATGCATATTTATGTGTATATATTTTAATACTCATAGATATATGCATATATTATATATGGATCCAATTTGATTTAATTTAAATTTATTTTCAACGAGTAAGAATATCAATTTAGATTTGGAGTTAATTTAAAGTCTAAAGATATCTGATGAGTTTAGAGTTTTAGGTAAATTAATTATCCTAATTTATTTATGCGTATATATTTAAAAAATCCTAAAGCCCTACCTGGCATCGATTTCATGCTATTGTTGTATGACCTACATCATTGGATCATTAATGCTTGACGTCAACCAAATAACATGGTCGTAGGACCATCATCACCCAATCACAATTATCGAATCATCATTATTCGATTACCATCGCATGTCTTCTACCCATAGAATCGTTGCTGCTCAACTATTGCCAACGAATCTTTCTCACTCGATCATAGTCAATGGAATACCATTGCTCGACCACTGTTTTTAGATCATCACCACCTGACTTAGGATGAGTTTACTACGATATTCATAATGCGGTTTGTACCTCCTTCAACTCGACGATATATGCATGAAGCTTTTATCAAGTTGGAGTAGGGATGCAAGATAGTGATGCAATACGAGGCTAAGCTTATTGCACTAGCTAGATATGCTCCTCACTTGATCTCTACTATTGAAGATAAGTGGTTCAGATTTTTACAGGGATTGAACAAAGAGCTAAGACATTCGCTAGTATCTTTATAAATTAAGGAGTTTTTTGAATTGATGGAGTGGGTAAGATCACTACATGAAAGTAGCGTATTACCTGCAAATTTTTTGGTGAAAAATTATGAATTTTTTGGCAGATTTCTAACGAAAACATTTTCGACGGTAAATCGAGATTCGAAAAAAAAATTCGGTGAAAAACATGACGTTCTTATAGCTCATGAACGAGCTCTTTTATCATGAAAGATAAAAATAATTATGATTTAAATAATTATTATAATACAACTCATCTTTTTCTGATGGGTGGGAGCTTAGGGTACAAACTAAGAAGTCTTAGGTTTGAGTCTTGTGTATGTGATGTGTGTGTGTGAATCTGCCTTAATTGACCTTGATACGTCTTAAAAAAATTATCTTGATCGGGCACGAATCTCGAGGCCGGCAAGATCAAGTTGGAAACTTCCAAAATTAAAATTTGGACCATCCGAACTCCGATTTTAGCAAACTTGCAGTTGAACTGAGCGTCTCAGAAATACGAACCCAACGACACGAAAACCGACTCAATCCGAGTCCAAATGGATCCAAATCAATGGTCCGAGCTATTGGAGGGTTCAAACTATAATTTTGATTACCAAACGGTTTCCAAACATGACTTATTATAGTCGATTAGTCCGTCGAAAATATTTTCTAGCGGCTGTTCGGTGGAAAAACTCCACCGGAGTAACTAAAAAGAAATTAAAAAAAAAAAAAGAATTCCTTCCGCTGGCATGCCCGCAAGTGGCCCTTACGCCCCCACTAAGGCGAGATCAAGCAAACACTACACCACTTTGTAGTGGATGAAAACATGCTAAAAACTTACTTTTTATATAAATAACATAATACCTAAATTATAATTTAAAATAAATTTAAATAAAATATTAAAATTAATAAATAATTAAAATAATTTATTACATTAATAATTAATTAAAATAAGTTTTAAAATTTTAATAAATAAATTATTAATTTAATAATTTTTAATTTATTTAAAAATTCATTCAAAATATTAAATTTAGTAATTAATTAAAATTAACTATTTTAATTAATATTAAAAATAAGTTGTTACATTAACATTTAATTATAATAATTTATCAAATTTATAATTAATTAAAATAAATTATTAAATTTATAATTATTTAAAATAAGCTATAAAATTATTAAATATGAATTATTTTTTCCAGAAATTTTTAAATCCGCTGAAAAATCCACCAAAAAAATTCTTCGAAAAAAAAAACACGTCGGAAATACGCTGGAACAATGCCGAAAAGCCTACTTACAAATTAGTCAAAAATTTGTCATCATAATTCATCGAAAATCCGATGGAAATTCCAAAGGAAACTATTCCGCCGGAAAGCCGACAAAAAATTCGTCAGTAATGAGTGATTTTTCTATAGTGGATTGATAGAGATTGATTTGACATAACAAACATTCAAATCTGAGGTAGACTACATATATCATGTCAGTAGAAAGAGAAGAGACGAGACAAGTAGGGATTGATACCAAAACTATGCTAATGAGAAGAAAAAATATATATAATGATTTGAGGGATCTGGATCAATGACATCTACACATAGTTATGGTGAGTGCATTCATTGTGGTTGATAACATGCGGGCCAATGTTACCTATTGATTGGATGCTATTTTTGTTGTGGACAGTAGGGACATAAGGTTGCGGACTTTCCTTAGAGGGGATTTGAAGGATGAACTGATTCTGATGTAGGGCATTCCATACATAATGTGAACATATGATTGTATATGGACTATAGGGTCAAGAACATATAGTGAGAGATCAACCAGTAGTGTGAGTGACAGAGTTATTAGTAGCAATTAGAATGAGACTATTGCACCACAGCCAACGACATCTACTCCAGTGATGCCATGTGTGTATAACTTACATTATTTGAAAGACCGACAACAACCTAAGAGTTCTAATGGTAAGAAGTTTATTTTAAATGATTACATGACATAACATATCATACATAATTGAATAACATATAATATAATGAACTGTATGATTATATGAATTTTTACGAGTTGTTATTTGAGTTTAATTTGGTTTGGGTTTTGGTCGTATGAATTTGATTTATACCAATTTTATGCATGCATCTTTTTTAAATTTATCGAGAATGACTTTTTTTTATTAAAATGGGTATATTATAATTGCCCATATTTAGACCAAATTAAAAAAAATATGGAGTCAATATAAGTCAAAATTATAAACCGTCTTCATAGCATATATATTATAGTGTGTTAATTACACAAATATTTTTATAATTTTTGAACACTTGTGTAAATCCTTAAGAAATTTACAACTATCAGTGTAAGTGGAGGTTTTGGAATTGTTAGTTGATTGTTTTACAAAGCAATTTCACCAAAAGTTTTTAAATAAAATGTATTATTTTATAATTTTTTTCTATAATTTTTAAAGCCCAAAATATATTTATATGTATTTTTTTTCTGAAAATTAATTAAATTATTTAATTATATAATTATGTTATTATTGTTTATTTATAAATATCTTATGCTACTTAAGTAACTTTATTAAAATAAATTCCATTTGTTCCAAAAGGCAGAAGTGAAATCATATTTAGAAAAAATATGTGAGAAATGAGACGAGCGAGAAAATAAAAGCTCAGATTCCATCGAGCTTGTTGAGAGATTTGCTCATCTCGTTGCAAGGAATCATATTTTTTATTTCAATAATTTTTAATTTTTTTATATTTTTTGATCAAATTTATATTTTCATTATCAAAATATATGGATAAATTTATATTGATAGTACTTTCACTGCGTAACTTTTTATATGATACATAGATTGAGATTATGAAGATTTTAAGTATTTTTTTTAGATTTTTTCGCAGAGTGATTTTGAAAATACAGTGATTTTTGTCAATTCAGAAATTTATTTTAACACCTAAATCTAGTGTTTTAAATCAATTAAAGCTTCAAAATGTTGTTATATATAATCTCTTGAGATTTGATCAATTTTTTAAAATGTGAAATTTTGCTTAACAGGATTTTTTGTTACATATCGTTAGAATATTTTGGCACTTTCTAAATATAGCATATTTATATTATATTTTCTGCATTGTATTGAAAATGAATATGGATATATGAATGAGTAATAGTCGGTTGATATTATTGTTGAAATATTGTGATATTGATATGTATGAAAAATAAGTAAAGACTAGTTATTCATCATTGACATTTGTTGGAGACTGATTAATGTATATAAGATGGTTGGCGGATGAGCTTTCCTTTAAATACTATGATTGGATATTATCCTTTACTGATTCACATGATTCAATGATTGGGAGTTATAAGAAGTTATTATTGTGCTGATGGGCAAAGAGTGACAACTCTATTTACTATGCCAACGAGTTACTTATATTGACACTGATACTAGAAAAACACCATTGTAGCTAGGATATTTGCTTGTTTAATATGATTATTAGAATGCATGCTACTGAATCATTACCATTATACGACTTTAATGTTACTGTCATCCATGATGCAGATGTTACTACTGTGTTCCTATTAATCTATTATTGATATGTTGATTGTAATATCTCGTTCCCTTACTGTTCCTCTCTGAATTGGATTTTCCTCCCAGAATCGACCAGGACGATGTTGAGATCGTCCAGGCCGATCAGTGCGTTCAAACAGTTGATTTCTGGAGCTATTTCTGGACAGGATTGTCCAGGACGATATTGAGATCGTCCAGGACGATCGGCACTGTTCACACAATACCGTCCTGATCATCGCCCTGGGAATGGTCCAGGACGATCAGAAATTGGTCTGATCGTCCCGGGACGATCGGGCGATCGGCCAGGCCGATCTGTATATGATATAAGGAAATGAGCTCGTTTTGAGGAGAGAGAAAATCAGATTTTAAAATCAGATATTTTGAGGAGAGAGAAAGAGAAAGGGAAAAAGAGGAAAAGCTGGTTTTCGGAGACCGCGGAGCGCTTTTTGTCCGACGCTGCTGTTGGAGAAAGTGTAGATCTCGTGGTAAGGACTCCGAACCCTGTTTCTGTTTTCGAAGATATTGTGTTTTGATCGAGTTGTGCACTGTTTTGTGTTTTCGTAGTCTACTTTTAGACGTGATTTTGATTTGACACGACTTTCACCGCACAACTTTTAGTATGTTATAGATATGACTATTGTACACGATTTGACTGTATTCTACGAAGATTTTATCGGTCAGAATTGATTCTACGCGATTTTACTTGAATAGAAAATTATCAGGACTTGATTTGATTTGGATTCTTTACATTGATAGTCTTGTGTTGATGCCGTGGATATTCGTTGGTAATTTGGAGAAATTCGGAATTTGTATCTTTTTGCAGGATTTTTGTGTAAATTCGATAGACTACCGTTACTCTGCCCGATTTTTGTATGATTTCTGATTTGGCTGAAACTGATAGATTGAATCGATATGCATATGATTATTGATATGATTGCTTTAATATTGATTATTGATTGATTATTGATACTGATCACAAGTGGAACCAGGTTGAACATTGGTTGAAGATTGATGATACATGTACAGGATGGTGGGCTGACGGACTTTCCTTTAAACATTGATTATTGACATATTGATGGGAGTCATAAGGAGTTTATTGATATGCCGACGGGCGAAAAGAGTGACGACTCTTATTGATTGACCAATGTAAATGATATCTACAACAGCAATATGGATTCTACAACAGCAATATAGCCAGTAGATTATACTTGTTCAGTATATAGTATAGATATTGCATGTTTATTGTATTGATTTACAGATTTATTGCTTTATCGATTTCTGCTTTATTGATTTGATCGGATTTACTGTATCGTACGGATTCTATTGATTTCATCGATTGATTACCGAGCATTGATACTACTGAGCATTGTTATGGACATTGATAGATATAGATACTGCATTGATAGCATGGATATGTATATTGTATAGATTCATTGATATTGCTGCCTATAGATTTTATAGATTCGACATCGCTACTGTTTCTACATTGTATTGACTGCTTTATAGATTAATTGTTTCGTATTGCTTTCCTCGATTGATTTCATTGATTAGATTGTATTGATTCGACAGCATCGATTTGATTGACGGATATTGATTGATTGAATTGATTTATCGATTTGCCTGCCGCTGCATTGACTGGTTTTATTGACTATTGATTTCCGCTGCATAGACTCATTGACCATTGACTGATACGGATTTGATAGATTGACATGCATATTGATAGCATCGCCGTACTTTGATTTCAGTTATAGGTATTAGGTGACCTGCTGGGCTTTGTAAAGCTCATTATATGTGGTTGATATTTTCAGGTCAGGGCTTGGGAGCAGGAGATAGGAATTGATCCAGATCTTCAGGTTTTTGTCTTTTGGTCGATTGATGATTCTTTTGTACTCAAGACAGGATAGTTTCCTTTCTTGTATTGATAGTGTAGTTTCCTGAGTATTGTACATGATGTTTTGAGGTATGAATCGACTGATATATTGATGTTTAAATTTTATAGATGTTTGATACATTGCTTACTGAAGGTTTTAGGTAACTCTGGTAAATTGTTGGAGTAATTGATTGACATTCTTTCCAAGTTTGATCTTGGGGTCGTTACAAGTTGGTATCAGAGCAGTGTTATTGGAAGAATGGATTGTTACCAGAGTTGTAGGTTTGGACTGAGAGATTGGGTAGCTTTAAGAGCTTCATTGGTATACATCATTGCATGTGTGTATCATTTGTTCTGAATTGTGCAGGTGAAAAGATATGGATCCTCCGGCAGAATCCAGTGTACCGAATGAGCAACACAGCGCAGCTCCAGTACCGTCAGAGAGTATGATGCAGTTGGCTACTGCGATTGCACATGTTATGGGGGATGCCCAGAGCAAGATGAGTGGGAGCAAGGAAGAAGAGGTAGACAAACACTTGCAGATGTTTCACAAGCTGAAGCCTCCGTTGTTCAAAGGGGCTGTGGGACCACAGGCTGCTGAGGATTGGATCCTGAGAGTATAAAAGATTTTCGACAGTATGCAGTGTCCGGGAAATAGAAAAGTACCTTTGGCTATGTTCCTGTTCGAAGGAGAAGCGGAGAGATGGTGGATTGGACAGCAGAGAGAGAAATTTCAGGGGAAGACTAATGCTGAGATCACCTGGGATGAGTTCACTGCAGTATTCAAGATGTGGTTTGTACCACCGTCAGCTCAGCGACAGATGCAGGAAGCTTTCATGAGATTGGAGCAAGGCCGCAAGTCAGTGATGCAGTACGAGACCGAGTTTACTGCACTTGCGAGGTATGCTGCTCATCTGATTCCTACTGCCGAGGAGAAGTGTTATAGATTTCTGCACGGATTGAACAGAGAGCTGAGGCATCCACTAGTACCTTTTCGGATCCATGAGTTTTCTGAGCTAGTGGAGCGAGCCTGATTGATAGAAATTGACTTGGCGATACCAGTATCGAGGTACGAGGATACCAGGAGGAGGAGAGATGAGGTACGACGAGATGATTATGTTAGAGACAGAGATAGAGAGAAGAGAAGCAGGTATGAGGGTTCGAAGGGATCTGCATCGGGATCTGCGTCACGATCAGCATCGATAGTATCATCTGGTGGTTCTAGCACGTGCATTCACTGTGGTAGACGACATGCAGGTCAGTGCTACCTATTGACGGGACAGTGTTTTCACTGCGGACATCAAGGACACAGAGTAGCAGATTATCCTCAGAAAGGACTGGGTGGAAGGACTGATTCTGGCACAGGTACAGGACATCAGAGAACTGTTGGCTCGAGGGCCTACAGTGAGATCGAGATCAGGGAATAGGATGGATGATAGGACTGTCAGAGATAAGAGGGAGACAGTTGCACCACGACCTCCAGTGGTGCCACGCATCTACAGTCTACAGAGTTTACAGCATCGTGAAGATCAGCAACGACCGGAAAGTTCTACTAGTAAGATTGATTTGACTAACCGATTGATATTGACATATGAACATTGCATATTGACATTTGATTGATTGCATTGTGTGTTATGTATGGATTTCGACGAGTTTTGATTTGGATTTGGATTTCGATCGATTTGTTTTGCATTGTTTGTTTTGCTTCGTACCTGTAGGGAAATGTCGGGACGACATTTTTCTAAGGTGGGGAGATTGTAATATCTCGTTTCCTTACTGTTCCTCTCTGAATTGGATTTTCCTCCCAGAATCGGCCAGGACGATGTTGAGATCGTCCAGGCCGATCAGTGCGTTCAAACAGTTGATTTCTGGAGCTATTTCTGGACAGGATCGTCCAGGACGATATTGAGATCGTCCAGGACGATCGGCACTGTTCACACAATACCGTCCTGATCATCGCCCTGGGAATGGTCCAGGACGATCAGAAATTAGTCTGATCGTCCCGGGACGATCGGGCGATCGGCCAGGCCGATCTGTGTATGATATAAGAAAATGAGCTCGTTTTGAGGAGAGAGAAAATCAGATTTTAAAATCAGATATTTTGAGGAGAGAGAAAGAGAAAGGGAAAAAGAGGAAAAGCTGGTTTTCGGAGACCGCGGAGTGCTTTTCGTCCGACGCTGCTGTTGGAGAAAGTGTAGATCTCGTGGTATGGACTCCGAACCCTATTTCTGTTTTCGAAGATATTGTGTTTTGATCGAGTTGTGCACTGTTTTGTGTTTTCGTAGTCTACTTTTAGACGTGATTTTGATTTGACACGAATTTCACCGCACAACTTTTAGTATGTTATAGATATGACTATTGTACACGATTTGACTGTATTCTACGAAGATTTTATCGGTCAGAATTGATTCTACGCGATTTTTCTTGAATAGAAATTATCAGGACTTGATTTGATTTGGATTCTTTACATTGATAGTCTTGTATTGATGCCGTGGATATTCGTTGGTAATTTTGAGAAATTCGGAATTTGTATCTTTTTGCAGGATTTTTGTGTAAATTCGATAGACTACCGTTACTCTGCTCGATTTTTGTATGATTTCTGATTTGGCTGAAACTGATAGATTGAATCGATATGCATATGATTATTGATATGATTGCTTTAATATTGATTATTGATTGATTATTGATACTGATCACAAGTGGAACCTGGTTGAACATTGGTTGAAGATTGATGATACCTGTACAGGATGGTGGGCCGACGGGCTTTCCTTTAAAAATTGATTATTGATATATTGATGGGAGTCATAAGGAGTTTATTGATATGCCGACGGGCGAAAAGAGTGACGACTCTTATTGATTGAACCAATGTAAATGATATCTACAACAGCAATATGGATTCTACAACAGCAACATAGCCAGTAGATTGTACTTATTCAGTATATAGTATAGATATTGCATGTTTACTGTATTGATTTACGGATTTATTGCTTTATCGATTTCTGCTTTATTGATTTGATCGGATTTACTGTATCGTACGGATTCTATTGATTTCATCGATTGATTACCGAACATTGATACTACTGAGCATTGTTATGGACATTGATAGATATAGATACTGCATTGATAGCATGGATATGGATATTGTATAGATTCATTGATATTGCTGCCTATAGATTTTATAGATTCGCCATCGCTACTGTTTCTGCATTGTATTGACTACTTTATAGATTCATTGTTTCGTATTGCTTTCCTCGATTGATTTCATTGATTAGATTGTATTGATTCGACAGCATCGATTTGATTGACGGATATTGATTGATTGAATTGATTTATCGATTTGCCTGCCGCTGCATTGACTGGTTTTATTGACTATTGATTTCCGCTGCATAGACTCATTAACCATTGACTGATACGGATTTGATAGATTGACATGCATATTGATAGCATCGCCGTGCTTTGATTTCAGTTATAGGTATTAGGTGACCTGCTGGGCTTTGTAAAGCTCATTATATGTGGTTGATATTTTCAGGTTAGGGCTTGGGAGCAGGAGATAGGAATTGATCCAGATCTTCAGGTTTTTGTCTTTTGGTCGATTGATGATTCTTTTGTACTCAGAACAGGATAGTTTCCTTTCTTGTATTGATAGTGTAGTTTCCTGAGTATTGTACATGATGTTTTGAGGTATGAATCGACTGATATATATATGTTTAAATTTTATAGATGTTTGATACATTGCTTACTGAAGGTTTTAGGTAACTCTGGTAAATTGTTGGAGTAATTGATTGACATTCTTTCCAAGTTTGATCTTGGGGTCGTTACATTGATCACGTGATATATATTGAGCATGTGCACCAGACATTAACATTGAGTTGACAATGATATCATATTTTTGAGTATATGATACACATATATAATTATTTTTATATGATTTTTTTACATTGACATGATTTCAATAGTCTTTACCGATGTTTTGATTTGATGATTGATACAATTTTTCTATTCATTGTAGTATTGATATGATGATTATTTTAATGATTTAACATATATATTGATTTACATATTACTCTATTGTATTGCCTTATGATTATGTGCATATTATTGTTATGATTTGATTATTGATATACATATTGGTTCTCTACCATGCGTTGAGGTTAGTTGTAAGATTTAGTTTCTTGTTGGGCAGTTTAACTCATTACATGTAGTTAAATGATTTCAAGTTAGGGCGGGCAAGAGAGCAAAAATGTGAGATTGATTAGGATCCTTCAGGTTGAGGTTTCTTTTCTTGTTATTTTAATTATTATTTTATACTTATGATAGAGTTATTGTGATATGATTATCTATATTATGAGCAGTGTATGATTTTTGAAAATTAATATAGATGTGAATATTGATGTTTTAGCTAGTAGTTGTTTCTATTTATATTTATTATTGATAAAAAAAATAATATAGATGTGAATATTGATGTTTTAGTTAGTAGTTGTTTCTATTTATATTTATTATTGATAAAAAAAATTAAATGGCTCTGGCATTATTATTAAAATATAAAAAGAACAATTCTTTTGAATTAGATTATGAGGAATCACACTTATTACAAAGAATATCCTTGATAAGAATTAGGGAAGCTTCTATTCACCAGAATGAAATAAATCAAATGGTACAAATGTGGCATAAATGAAGTGAAAGTTTATTCATGAAAATAAAAATTATATCTGCCCAGGGCATAGAAGTACCATTTGCAGTCAAGATAGATATAAGATTAGTAGGAGATAAAGAAATAAATTGAGAAAAAAAATCAAAATGGTCTCTCAACTTTTTATGCGAAATAAAAATAGTCACCAATTCTTTTGAGGAATCAAATTGGTACCTAAACTGTTCAAAACGAGACTTATATGGTCCTCGCGTTAACTTTTTAATGGCAAATTTGGATCTACCAAAAGCACCACGGGATTTAATTGAAAAAAAAAAGCATAAACTTTTCATTTATGCAATAGTGAATTGTTCGAACACTCTCGTAGCATCAAAACCTTTGCTAGATACGACTCCTGCATCCCGCAGCATAGCGAGTGTCAGCATCAATTCGACCCACCATCTCGCAGAGCATATCAAATTTAGTTCGAAGTCCCGCACACTTGTTGGCTACCGCTCACACAGCTGTAGCGACCCTCCGAAGCCCTAACAAGCCATCGATCAAGCACTAATAGTCAATCACGTCGAACACCAGGTCGGACAATCTAGATAGCTTCATTCGATCGGGATCGTTGATTGCAACACTTCCGTTAACTTCTTAGGTGCTGCATATAGTCATCTCGTAGTTACTGTTATAACGTTTCATAAATTTGCTGATTTCGACTTCATTTAATTTTGGTTATTCCTTTTTCACCACAAAAAATTTGCCATGGATTCGTCGTTGTTCGTCGCACCTACTTATATGAGAAGTTATTTGTGTAACATAAAGTCTTTGAATAGTGTTAATGAGTGGCCAATGAGTACTATGATACCACTATTGCCACCAAAGTATAATAAAGCAAAGAGGGGAAGGCTATCGAAGATGCAAAGAAGAACTATTGATGAAGAATAATTTCATTCACTCCCAAAAAAGTTAGAGAGAGCCAATGTGAAGCTTCATTGTCGTAAATGTAGAGCTTGTGGACACAATAGCAAAACATGTGAATGTGATAAGAGAACACACACTAAGAAGAGACATGGAGAAGTCCAGGAAGTTGTTCAACCATTGATTGCTATGTTAATCTAATCAGATCTCTTTTTTCTTTTCATAGGTTTACACTTCAAAAAAAAAAAAAAATCTCATTTAATGATACTTTTGAAACATTACGACTTTCTGAATGAAACTTTTGAAGCACATAATTTAACCAAATTTTGGAAGTTTTTGCATTCTCTGATTGCTCTATTAAATGAAATCAACTTTTCGCATTTTCTGATTGCTCTATTCAATACCCCCACCAATCCGTTAAAAGAGAAAAAAGAAATCACTGCATGTCAATATCTACATGCAATAACAAATTCAGATTTATGGGATTCGGAGCAGGAATATATGGAACAATTTCGTTGCTTGTTGCTACCACAAACGTTTTAAAAATAATAAAATTATTTAAGAAAAGTTTAATAAAGTTTTTTACAAAATTTATAATCTATAAAAAATTATATTTATTAAATATTTTAATTAAAAATAACTAAATTACTCTCACACTTAATAACATCAACTATACAATTAAATGTCAAGATAAAAAAATATCCTTTTTTAGGATATTGAGAGACCAAATTGATCCTCAAAGATCCCTCAGAAAGAATTGAGAGATCATTCTGATCTTTTTTTCTCGAAATAAATTATGAAGAGCCAAATAACCAAATAGGAGATATGCTTGAAGAATTTGAGGCTGACGAATTTAGAGCAGACATTAGCACATGGTTGCATGGTGGGAAACTTTTGGAAGTAATAAATATGGGAATCAAATATGGAAGTAGTAGATATAACAACTACATTATGATATTTTGGATATTATGGATATTATGGAGGCTCATAAGCTCGTTAGTGTGATTGAGACTACTGAGATTTTTGTTGAACTTAATTATTTAGGATATTAAGCATTTCAATGACGCAACTCTCATCAGCCAATAATTTGCTAACTACAAAATCAATGAAGGGAAGAAGATTGTAATGAAGAATATTAGGGGGTTTTGGATTGTTTAAGGCCGGGGGAGATTGCCGAGGGTTAGAGTTTACTTTTAGTTTGTTTTTACAATAGTTTTTTTTTTTTTTTTTGTGGTTTTGAGTTCCTAGTGGCTGCTAGAAATTGTGGGAGAGACAATTCACTTCTCGAATAATGAACTACTTGTAATACACAAACATATTACGTGATGGTCTTAATAATTAAGTGTTTCTTTCACTCATGGTGAGAATGGCTTTGTTGGGCTTCCATTTGAAGCTCTCGTCTAATCATTTTTTTTTTCTGTTGCGTATCAACAATCATTCATATTCCGCATAGAATAATTTCTCGTGTGGATAAATTATTCTATGCGGAGTCTAGACGTAGCTTGTATTTGGACTCCAATCAAAATATGTCACGTTGCCTGTACCCATACTGCGTACATGCACAGAGTCCGAATATATGTGGACACTAATCAAAATAGATCACGCCGCCTATACATAGTCTGTGTGCATGTGCGGAGTCGGGACTCATCCGGACTCTACACAAGATGTATATAATATACATCGGCCTTAGAAAGGAAAAATTATTACATCCGGTCAAAAACCGAACGGTTCGAATGTATACGGAGAAATACCGAGTCGAAAATATCGAGTTTTAGGTGACGTGACGTGTGATTATTGATCTCTAAACACATTTGAGCACATGATGAAATAATTACTCCTTAGAAAGGATGTGATTTGAATTCGTGGCCTTGCCACTTGGAGCAACAACCTTCATTGGAAGATATCGGAGTTTGTGGCCCAAATTATGTTGGGCAAGGGCCTACAAGCTCTCATTGTCATATTAAATAATGCACTTAAAGCATTAATGAAACTAAACAAGAAATCAACAATTGTATCCAAGGTGCTCTTAGACTGTTTTCTTCATTTTATTTTATTTATATTTTTATATAAAATATAATATATTTGATATCATAATTTTTTTTTAAAATATCAAATATGTTGATTAATTTAAATAGAAATGGTAATGATGACCGGCGGCAGTGAAAATGATGGCATCTAGCAAGGCGATGATGATGATTGTCATTGACGGCCGGCAACAATGGTTGATAGTGGAAGCGGTTGATGATAATGCTTATTTTTAAAATTTTGAAATATATCAAAATTATTTTGAGTGCTTGCTTTTAAAAATTAATTGACTTCGTTTTTAAAAATAAAAAAAAAAACTAGTTAAATGATATATTAAATTAATACATTTATTAAAAAAAATGCAGTCTTAAAATATCCTTAGAAAAAGAAAATCCTTCTTTATCTCTTGATGAAATTTATGTTTCATCACTATTTTTCTGTCCAGTTCATAGTAAAAGAATAATTCTTGCTTTTTTTACACTAATGACCTGCCTAAGACAGTTATAATTTTTTGTAAAAGTGATTGTAAAACTATTACGGAGGAAATTACGGAGGAAATAAAACTATTCCAAGCACAAAATTAATTTGAATGTAGCAAAATAATAGTAGTAAAAAAAAATTGCCCTTGTAATATGAAAAGTAAATCAATAAGAAAGCTATCTCAAATGAAGTTTAAGAGATAGAGGCGGGAGAGAGAGAGAGACAATGACTGATGGCCTTGTTGGGGTTCACTTCTATGCTTTGCCAATGGGTATGGATACACCCATGACTTTGTGGGTGGGTACTCAACATGCATCGGGGGATAAATCGATCTACATTACAAATCGTTGTATATTTTATATTACTGTAATTCTCACTACGTAATGTGCAGCACTTAACCACGCTGCGACTACAGTAAATTATGATATGATGCTTGAAAGTTTGCATCATAGTAAAGGACAATAAGCCTCAAGACCATCAGTCTGTAACAGACTGCGTTCAAAAAGTATAGAAAGGGGGTGGGTATAGTTGGATACGATCGACATCCTGATAGTCACCATAGGTGGGCGTGGGTGGGCAAAGCCCGTCAGAGTAAAACATAGGTATCCAATGGGTATCCAACCAGGACCCCATGTAGGACTTTGATGCTAAGGAAGATGTTGATTCTAAGAGAATTTATGACCTAAATGTTATCAGTATTGCTGAGGATGGTTCTTTCAAAAAAGCTGGTATTCGTAAACGTAGAAAAGCCAAAAGGAAATGATTTTGGTTTTCTTTTCTCTTCTGTTCATGTTTTGTTGGCTTGGGGCTGCCGCACGGCGGATTCTGCTGGATTTTTCAGTTATTTGAGGGTTCTGGTAGATTTTGGGTTGTGTTGTTTTTGTCTTTGTGGAGGTTGTTGTTTTGTTTATTCCTTGCAGGTTCTTGTAGGTTTCTTGGGCCCTTGAGTGGTTTTTCTCCCAAAAAAAAAAAAAGGGCGATATCTATAAAGATCAGAAAGTTGAAATTTGAGCAGCAGTCGATAATTAGAAAATATATCCGTTTAAACAAAAGTTTTTGTTCCAATCACTACACTCATAAGCATCTTCCAAATAGAGTTTGCAGCGGTCGCTCTTGACAGCTCTAATGGCGGAAACCTTAGCTATGATCTCTGAGTCATCTCCTTGAAAACCAATGCATCCATTCACATTCAATTCCTGCAACTTTTTGCAGCCTTTCACTATATTCAGCAGGTCTTTTTTAGATAGATAAGATCCGCTCAAGTCCAATTTCTTTATCTGTGGAACATAACTAACAATCGCCATGGCATCCTCTTCTCTTATCTCCCCTGAAATTATCAGCTCCGAAAACTTGTTACAGCAAAGGCTAATGTTCTTCAGCAATTCAGGCAAATTCAAAGGGCTGAATTTCAGCTCTAGCCGCTCCAGATCTTTCCATTTGCATACAAGTTCTGAAATCATCGCTTCATCATCGGAGTTGAGAATTGGCAGAGCAACAGACCTCAGCTTTGGACACCTAAAGCAGTAGAATCTCTTCATGATTAGAACAATTCAATTCATGAATCATAATTTTTTAAAGTGAACTTACTCATTGGAAATGAACTTCAGATCCTCTGAGGAAGTGAATTTCAGTGGAAGCCTTAACTCAGTTACAGAACTCCTGCTGTTCTTAACGGCTAGTTTTAAGAAGTATGTGAAAGAGAAGTAAGGAAGGGAGTAAATAAAAGTGAAGGTTTTGGAGAAATTGCTCCATGGAAGAACGTCGACTCGCCGGAAGTCGAGCTTTTTCCAGCAGAGAGGATGCCGGACGGCCGCAAGCCATGATCTGCAGACGAAGGGGACGACGAGGGTGAGGTCGTCGAGGCCGAGCTTCATGAAGATTTCAGCCAAGCAGTTTATCTCCATTTCTGACCATGATATTCTGCTATCCATGGTTAGATTCTGGGACGTGATTTGGAAGGAGAATGAACTCCTGCGATTGGGTTTATATAATGTTTTGAAATTATTAATTATAGGCGCAGAAGTTAGGTGGAAATTGTTTAAGATGATATTTGATTTCGGTTTAAGATATTAGAGTTATCTTTAATTTGTGATTAGGATTCAAATAGGAAGACAAGTTGGATAAGGAAATTTGAACTACCGCTACCATTTTTCTTCCATTGAAAATTTATTCTTCTGATTTCTTAGTGGAATTTTGAAATCCGTACGTTCTTTGATTCAAAGTTGCTGACTGTTCTAAAAATTTTCTTGGTCTTTGTTTAACTTTTTTCAAAAAAGAGAACTTTTCTTCGTATAAATTTTGAACGTGGAGATTGCTCGTAAATAGAAAAAGGGGATTTACATATATACCACTTTATTTCTTATGTCTAATATCTAAAATTTTAATATTACATGCCTATCATCTATATAATAAATGTGAATGTATGGAATGAAATATTAAAGTTTATAGGATGGTATGAGTATTAATAATGAAATATATGAGTAATAATGTAATATACTTTATATTAAAATTTTATATAAGTGATATGAATATAATATTAAAATTTTGAGTGTTAGGTATATAAATAATATGAAATGAAATTGTATGGTATGTATGTAAAACCCCCGTAGAAAAAAGATTTTTTTTAATAAAATTAAAAAAAAATTGTTAATGGATACATTTAGGGATGTAAATTAAAAACGTGTAGAGTTAAGCTCGATTAATCCTAGCTTGAACTTGATTAATTTTTCAAGTTCGAGCTTGAGCTTAAATCTATGAGTTCAAGTTGGCTCACGAAAGGGCTCATTTATTATGAAAGAGAAAAATAATTATGATTCAAATAATTATTATAATGTAACTGCTAGGCATTAATCTTATATAGAGTTTTGTTTGATTGATTGAAAAAGAAATATAGTGTAAAATGAATGTATTATAATTGAAATAATTTGATGTTATTTTTATGAGTGCAAAATACATATGATTACTTTTCTTTTTTAATTAAAGTAAAATGAATGCAGTGTAAAATCTAAAGATAGTAGTGGTTGATGACCAATAGTGGCGGTGGTGGCCTCTACCGATATGATGATGGCCGACAACGGTGATCTCTAATGATGGTTGTGGCTAGTGCTAGTGGCAATGTGTGACGGGTAAAATATGTGGTTGGCAGCCAGTGATGGGCAGTGATGGAGGCAATGGCAGTTGGAGGTTGGTGGTGGCGGCCGCAGTAGCGATTAGGGGTGTCAATATTTGACACGACACGAAAACCCGACCCGATTTTAAAACGGGTCAGGTTCGGATTCCCATATTCGACCCGTTTGAAAAATGGGTCGGGTTAGGGTTGACCCGACGGGTTGGCGGGTCAACTCTGAAACCCGCTTAGAATGAGTTATTCGAGGCTGCCCCAGCTACCAGCGCCTGCCCGCGGCCTCGCACACGCCCGCCTTGCCCGCACGCTCACGCCTGCCTGCGTGCTCGCCGCGCACCCACGCGCCTGCCTTGCTCGCCGCACGCCCGAGTCCTTGGCGCACCCGCCCAACCAGTGTCACGCCCCGCGTCGGCCCGCCTGCACACCAGAGCTCGCGTGTCGGATCGGGTCAACCCGACGGGTCGGGTCCGTGTTTTCGACCCGTTTGCCTACCCGGGTCGGGTTAGGGTCGACCTAATTGAACCCGAGTCAGTCCCGGGTTCGACCCGAACCTGACCCGTGACCCGAAATTGACACCCCTAATAGCGATGGTTGGCGGCAACGAAGAATGGTGGTAATGAAAACGAATTTATGGTGCATTTGAAAATTGCTCAAATTAGATGAATTTTAGACACACAAAATTTAGGCTAGAGGGTGCATTTCAAATATATCAAAATTTTTTATTGCGCTTATTTCACTTTAAAGTTTAAACCAAACATTAAAATTTTACAATGCATTTAGTTTATTTAAAAAAACCAAACAGTAATAATCTCTAAATTCCTATATTTAATATATTTTAGGCCCATTTTATTGTAGACCAAACAGCCCCATAGTCCTTTGAAGCTACAATCACAAATATTAATATGTGACGAGAGAAATATTTATTAAAGTCAAAGTTAACACTTCAACATTAAAAAATAAGGAATTTTATCTTCAACCAAATTAAAAAAACCATTTCCACTTTTGACTTTCAACCATCAAATTTAAAGTTTATAAATTCAAACCATTTAAGTATAGTGGACACGAAACACTAGTAAATGTCACAATTTAGCCTAATTTCATTAGCATCTTAAGGAATTTCAGGGAAGCTTCATATGTGAAATATTTGGTCTAAATATTGTTAGAAAAAAAAATCATTTATGATGATCTTTAAATGAAATATTAAAATTCTCATTTTTTAATGCCATAAAAATTAGAAGCATATATTATTTCAAAATTTATTAAGATTGTTTGATCATTAATTAAATACATCAAATATTTCACAATTAAGGGTTAAGATTAGTGATTAGATAATTATGATTTTAAAATATTTATAATTTAAAATAAATTGGAATCAAACAAAGGGGGCAAAACCAGCCTCTTTTTTTTTTTAGGCCTTATTTTATGTATGAAACGAAAATAAGGGGAGCAATTAAGTCATTAATAAGAGTATAAGTTTTAGATATTTTGGATATATTGTTCAGAGTGATGGTGAAGTAGACGGAGATATTATCAGTAGAATTCAAGTTGGATGGCTGAAGTGGAGGAATGCATTGGGCTTGTTGTGTGATAGAAAAGTTCCCGTCAAATTTAAGGGAAAATTTTATAAAATGGTGGTGAGACATTCAATTGTTTATGGTGACGAATGTTGACCATTAAAAGAGAAGCATAATATTAAGTTAAGTGTTGCTGACATGAGGATGCTCAAATGGACAAGTCGCTTTACCCTTAAAGAGGGGATACGAAATGAGCATATACGTGAAAGGTTAGAGTGGCTCTAGTACAAGATAAGATTAGAGAGAGTCTCCTTAAATGGTTTGTTCATATAAAACGGCGGCCTTTCAATAACCCGGTTAGGAAAGTTGAGGGGTTAGATTTGACTTAGTCTTAAGTAAAGTAGAGGTAGACATAAAAAGACTTGGTTAGAAAATATTATAAATGTTTTTTTTTTATTAGATTTAAACAATAATTTGACTTTTAACATGACATAGTGGAGAAAAAAGATTCATGTAGCTGACCCCACTTAGTGGGACAAAGGCTTGTTGTTATTTAATATTTAATATAAATATAGTAGAATGAAAGATTACAAATTATATTATTGTTTTCGTATGAAACTAATGATGGCACATTTAATTCAACCTGCACTTTCTAGTATGTGAATTACCAATTTTCTTAATATCATCTATTTGACTATTTCTAAGGGTCTCTTTGAGGAGAAATGATTTTTCTTTTTCTTTTTATTATTTTTTCGGCAGCTTTATCGGCTTTTCTAACGAAAAAATTTTCCGGCAACTTTTTTTTGCTGAAATTTTTTGCCTGCTTGGGATTTACTGGTGAACTTTTTTTCGCCAATAGGTGATTTTCCTGTAATGGGGACTCTAAACAAAATAATTCCTCCAGTTTGAGATCGTTTTCTTCCCGCGTTACTTATTCTGGGACCTTTTTAGAACTTTCGTAATAAAAATTTTGCTAGGAAGTTACTTTTTACAACAGCTTTCAAAAACTTACAGCCTTTTAAATAGATCTTTAAGTCTAGGTGATTTTTAATTATTCAATTTTTCTAAGATAAATGCAACATCAAAATTTTCTAATTTAAAATAAATTTTATAACTTATATTTTATTGTGATTAATACTAAATTACAAATTTTTATCTTTTTTTTCTTCATACTTACCATTATTTTGAAATATAAATGACAATTATGTAGCAAATGGGAGCATATGTCCTCCTAAAATTTTAATATACTTATTTATACAATAAATATAAATTATTATGTATTAATATGGTCCTCTTATTTAATAATTATAATACTAAATAATTATTTATTATCTTTATTTATTTATTTTATTTTTGGTGGGGTGGAGGGGGTGATAGTAGGTTAGTAGCTATGATTCCTTTCATGGAGTGAGGCCAAATCCATTGTCTTTTCTTTTAAGCCACTCTTTTAAGGGAGATATTGGGAGGATTGAGTGGGGCTTAAGTAGCTCAAATGCAAATTCAAAAAAAAAAAAAAAAAAGAGTCAAATTTAAAACAAAGAGAAAGCTAAAGTCAAATTTCAAATTAATTTTAAGCAAATTTATTAGTTTTATAAGATAGTTTTAATAATTACTTAAAGCTTTTTTTCTATTTCTATGCTTTTTTGTTTAGATAAGAAAATAAAATCATATGAAATACAATGACTGTTACATTGCTAACATTAGCATTTAGCAATTTACAAATAGATTAAGGCTTCGTTTGGGACGGCTTTTTTATTGCTTTATAAAATGGAGTTTTAGTAAAAAATAAAAAATTTTGTACTAAAACTCCGTTTTAGAAAGCAGTAAAAAAGCCGTTCGAAACGAAGCCTAAGAGTAATGAATACTTTTTTAACATCTTATAAAGTTGATTGTAAAGTTGCTATGGATAAAACATTTCCGCTAGTACTATGTTATAGAAATTGGGATTATGCATATTTTGAATATTTTTTGAAAATTCTACGACTGGGGTTTTGAAATTTATGATTTTTTCGTTGAATAGAAAATTATCTGAATTTTGAAAATTATGTTTTGTTGTAACTTGATAGAAGTTTTCATGTAATTTCCTTTCATAGTTAATGAATTGGTCTCTCCCCACAAATTTCCACAAAAACAAAACAAAAAAATTTCATCTCATGCTAAAGGAAATTAACTAAGAAAATAAAAGAGAAAAGCTTCATCCTCATCAGGAACTGAAATATTCCATGTCTTATTGCAGTAGAAGAAATCCTGCTCTTACCAATGTGCCAAAGAACATCATCTTATGCCTTTTAAAAGATGAAGAAGATATGAAAATCACATAACATAATCATATAAACCTAACTCAGACTCATAATCATACTCATAATAAAGTTTACATCTTTCCTTTCTGAACTCCTTAATGTGCGAAGCTTTGGCATTGATATCTTCGTCATCTCCATTAAATCCAATACAGTCATTCAAATTCAGTTTCTGCAACTCTCTGCAACCATTCAGTATCATCAACAACTCCTCCTTAGGCAAATATGAGTTTTTCATCTCCAATTTCTTCAGATTAGGCAAATATCTAACAATAGCCAATGCATCCTCTTCTCTTACAGGACCTGAAACCATCAACCATGAAAAATTTCTGCAATTCAAGCTTATATTCTTTACCAATTCGGCGAAATTCGATGGCTTTGATGCCATTTCCAGTCTCTCCAGATCTTTCCACTTCCATACAAGTTGTGGAATCTGAACCTGTTCAGATTCAGACATGACTGGCAGAGCAAGGTACTTCAACTTTGGGCACCTGAACAATTAATAGAATACAACTTCAATACATGAATTCATTATCACTACAGAAAATCATCTTTAAACTCCGGCGGTTTTCCGACGAAAACCGGAAAACCGCCGGAAGATAATGAGATAGCTTTTCCGGTCCGCTAGTAATAGATGATTTTGCTATAGTGTATGATCACAACATTATCGCTATGGTAACTATACACTTACTCATTGGATGCTAATACCAGGTCCTCCATGGAAGTGAATTTCAGAGGAAATCTGAGGTCAGTTACAGATTTGCAGCTTCGATTCGTGGTGAATTTTAAAAAGTATGTGAAGGTGAAGTAAGGGAGTTGGTATTGAAGAGTTAATTTTTTTGAGAAATTGCTCCATGGAAGGAGGTCGAGTTGCCGGAAATCGAGCTTTTTCCAACAAAGAGGGTGGCCGGCGGCGACAAGCCATGATTTGCAGACAAAGGGGACAGCGAGGGTGAGGTCGTCAAGGCTGAGCTTCATGAAGATTTCAACCAAGCAATCCAACTCCATTGCCGACCATCTTCCATGCATGTTTGGTTTCTGTGGCGTGAGTTCTTATTCCTATGGCTTTTATGCGCGCAGATTTATAGCCGACCTGCAGCAAGTAAATCTGTATTAACAAAATATATGGTTCGCCTGCAACTGATGACCATTATTTTAATGTTTGAAAATAAATTTTTTAATTATTTTCACTGTAGAATATGACATTTTCCCTTAAAAAATAAAATAAATAGAGATTGTTACGCAAAAATGTAAAATATTCAAGCAAAAGCAATGGCCAATGGCAAGAAAAGGACCCTTTAATAGAAACGAAGAATCAAATTGAATGTATTTATTTGTCTATGAAGAGGTCAAAACGAATCATTAAAATATTTTTTTCTTTTAATTTAAATATTTCTTTCAAATAAAAAAAAGTAAACGGTCCAAATTCAAATGCAAATAGAGTCAAATCATATCCTCAAAATTGTTTTGAACTAAGTTAAAACTTGGAAAGATCGGCTAATAAATTCAAATGATGTGATGGTATATGAAGACACGGAACATCTGAAAGTTTTTCACATATTTTTCTCATCTCATTTGGATTGCAAATAATTAGTTCAATTTTGTATACAGAGGGGGAATCAGTTTTTTTTTTAGGGTGAATAAATTTATCATATAAATAAAATGTTAAATCCTTAAATTTTTTAAAGAATTTTTTTATCTATAAAAGTCAATAATAATTTTATGAATTATTACTGGTCCAAATCACAAACCGTCTTCGTCTAAACATTTATATATAATGCTTTACCTACCCTAATTTTTTGGCAACGATGAAATTTCTTAAGAAATTGATATCTGTCTTTATAAGTGGAATTTTTTAGACAGTCAGAGGTCCATTTTGCAAATCGATTTCACCAGAATGTTCCGGACATAATTAGCTAATTATGAATATTTTTCTTTAATTTTTGGATTTAAGGACATAAAAGAATTTGGATGAAATTAATTATAATTAGAATAACTTTAATATTTTAATAATATCCTAATCCACTAAACCATAATTATATAAAAAAACCATTTTGATTTTTTCCATTTGGCTAACGTGAGAGAAATGCATAACATAGAAGGTTTAGGGAAATCAGAGGAAGAGATAGAAATTCAAAACCCGAATTTGGGTGACTCGAGTCATTTTTATTAGTCGACCCAGTCAGAGGCGGAACTATGAAGAGCTTAGGGGGGGCAATTGCCCCCCCTCAAAAAAAAAAAATCTTTTTTTATAGGAGTAAAAATTTAAAAAAAAAAATTATAAGAGAGAAAAAAATTTTTGCCCCTCCTTAAATTTTTTTTTTGCCCCCCCTAAAAAATTCTTTTGTCTTCTTTTGTCCTAACTTGCCCTAAAATATCTATATATTTCTTTACATTTAGTTCTAATATTCTCTTTCATGCTTTTAATAACAGTTTAATTACACATTTTTTCTTAATTTTTCTTGCTTAATTTTTTTAAAAAACTTTTCGTAATATATAGATATATAATATTTTTTTTTTAATATTTAATTATTTTTATGTTGTATTTTTGTCCCCCCTCAAAGTTAAAGCCGGTTCCGCCCCTGGACCCAGTTGTAAAACTTGTTTTTCTTGAGGTAAGTCACATTATGTTCATCTCAATTTTTAAAAATATGTAATTTTAGCAAAAAATTTTGATTAAAATACGAATAACTTTGTACCAGTAAAGCTTTTACAATATAACTTTTTATATGTTATAGAAATTATGATTATGTATATTTTAAATATTTTCTAAAAAAAGTTACAACTGGGGATTTCAAATTTGTGAGGTTTTTATTGAATACAAAATTATTTGGATTTTAAAACATAGTGTTATTGTACGAGAAAAGTCTTAAAATATTATTTTATCCCTAGTAATTTGATAGTTTTTTTGAAAATATATATTTTTTCTTAGTAGGATTTTTTGTTGCCTACTATAAAAAATTATGCAATTTTGACACATGGTGAATTACTTTTTAATTGCTATAATGTGATGATGTGTGTGCATATATAATTAAATTATATCAACTGGAAGCCATAAGGAGCCATAATATATTAAGATTATATATGTGACAGGAAATATTTTGATGTCTATATGACATGTTTTGATGGCTATATGCCATATTCCAGTGCCTACGGGTATGTTCTAGTTATAAGCATAAAAGGGATTCATAAGAGATCCGAATCTTTTGAGATTATGTCTGAGTTTGAAAAATATGATATGAACTATTCTATGATATGAATTGTAATTAATTTATTTGTTTAGTATTTTTATTTAAATCATGGAATAATTGTTATACATTTATTATATTTTTCAGTACATTAATTAATTTATTAGACTGCATTTATCTGCTTATAAATATTCAACAAAAATTAATTCAAATTTTTAAAAAAATAGATTTAATTTATGTGGTTGCGGAACTGTTATAGCTCATTATAATTTTATTTCTAGTTGTTAGGATCTGGAAAGGGGAATGAGATTATCGATTAGCAATTCATGATCATATTTGAGGTTATATGTATTTCTTTATTTTGATTTTTGAACAGTTATGACTAGTCTATTATTTAGTTCTATAACTCAGCATATGACCATGTAATGCAATATAAATATATATTTTGATAAAATGAAAGAAACCTTATGGATAAGTTTTTTTAGGTATATTGATTTGTTAGTAGCTCTGTAGTTTATAGTTTATTTCAATGAATATTGACAAAAAATCTGAAATAATTTTAAAACTAGATCTTGAGATTTGTACGTCATAGCAAAGTATGATAGGACATGTCCTGGTCGAGTTAGGTTGTGACATAAAATGTAACAAAAAAAATAAAAATGCATAAATTTAAATGTATCATAAGATTTTAATTTTAATATAAAATATAAACTAAAAATAAAATTCTGTATAACAATTAAAAAAAGTTAAATTTAAAATTCTTTAGAAGAAATAAAACATAAAATTAAATTATTCACGAACTAATTAATAATGCAAATTTCTAAAATTTAAAATTATATTGATAAAATTTTGGTCATAATAAAATTCAATCTTCTGATTCAAAATATCTTGTATGCAGAGTAAAGAAATCCATTTATGATTTAAAACAAGCATCCCATCAATGATATAAGAAATTTAATCAAGTGATTTATTCATTTAATTTTAAAGAAAATATTATTGATCAATGCATTTATCATAAGATCAATAGGAGTAAGTTTATTCTCCTGTTGTTATATATCGATGATATTCTGCTAGCAAATCGTGATATAGGCTTATTGTTTGAGACTAAGATATTTCTTTTAAATAAATTTTAAATGAAAGATTTTAGAAATGCATCTCATTAGGTATACAAATTCATAGGATCACCCTCATGGCTTATATTAATAAAGTAGTTAGTAGTTTTGATATTAAAAATTGTGCATCATGAGATACACTCATTGCAAAAAAAAAAAAAAAAAGTATGCTTCAATGCCTAAGAAATGAAATTATTGGAGGCAAATAGAGAGCAGAGCACCATGACTCTCCAAACCTTGGCTCGAAGGCACTATGACTCTGGCATGAGATAGATAATGAAACATTATGATGCTCTAGATCCGATGTTGCAATGCTGTTAGACAGATTACAGTAGAGAGTGGAGTGTCAAGATGCAACGAGGCGGATTGGGCAGTTTTCTTTCTCGATTTTCATGAAATGCTATGTTCATTGCTTGTATTAAATGTTTTATCTTTGTTAGTTCTAGATAGAGAACAATCTAAGAGTGAAGAGAGATAAGTAAAGAGTGAGAGAGAAATTGATGTACAAGTTTTTTCTGATTTTCATTGTAGATATTTCTGTGTAATGTGCCTCAGTGATTTTTTTCTCAGTTTCGAATTTTTCCATGTTAAATCATTGTACTCTTTCTTTTTGCTGCATTTTCTCTTTTTTTATTATCTTCCCTGCATGTTTTACTTCCCTAACAATTGGATATCGTCCATGCTATGTCGAGATTAGCACCACTTTTTGATATCAAATATTGCACTAATCTCATCATAAAATATGCATCCTTTAAATCCATCTTGAATCGATTTTCATAAAAAAAAAATATTGATGTAATTGTTTTTATTGATTATCCTTTATCTACTATAAAAATTAAAAAAAAAAAAAACATTTATGATTTCGTCATGCATAACTTGTTAAGTTTAAACATGCTATTGAAAGATTTAAGTCAAATTTCTTGAATAAAATGTTCCTTGAATTTCAATAAAAATTACAGCCAATAAGGTATCATGATTTGTGTATTATTTAAATATTTTAACAATAATTTTAATTTTTTTATTAAACGTACGTTTTCACAATAACTTTGATCTGCGTACTCATAGGAAAAAATTAATTATATAATATATTCTAAAAAAAGATTAGCAAATTAATTTTACTTTGACTTTGGACATAATGATCGGAAAATATGATAGCGACCATAAAAATGCTTATTAAATTAAATAAGATAATAAAATATAATGATGGAAATGTCAAAATTAAATTTTAAAAGATTTACTGAATTTGTGCATTGACATCATAACCATTTCCTTGATCTATTGATGAAAGGCATGGAAGTATTATAAGGTAACATGATGTGATGATTAATGACTTTTTCACAATATCATATGGTTTTCAGGAAATTATGAAAAATATGTCCGTATAGAAATTAGCTTTATTGAAATGTAAAAGACTTTTTGGGCTTTTTTTTTTTTTTTAGGCTTCCTTTAAAATAAATTTCTTCTTATTTTATTATTTTCAATACATAATTATAATTTTTATTTAGCCACTACTAATGAAGTCTTTTCTTTTTCTTTTTTTCTTTTTAAAAGAGAAATATAATAATGAAAATCAAAACGGTTACATCTTTGGTAGACAAAAAAAGCTAAAAATAAAACGGAAAATTACAACAAAAAAGCGGGCTCAGTAAGCGACCAGGGCTATCAGCGTCCCCGAAGCCTCGCACGGACCGTCTAATAAGGTGGGGAACGCCCAACAAGCCACACCAAAGGTTGCCACCAGCTAAACAACAGGGACGCGAGCCCCAGCCACATCATTGCTCAAATCCCGTCGCACCAGCCAATTGAACAGAATAATAGCACATGAATCCCGAGAAAAGAACAAGGAGAAACCAACAGAAAACAAAAACTAACGTCTACGCCGGTCTCTCCCACGAAATCTCCCCCGAGATGCAACAGTTATACTAGGTCTAGCACGAACCAGAGTGAAATCGTTACCAGGGTCCGATCCCCCATAGAATTCCAGAGAAGCCAGACCACCTTAAGGAAATTCGGATTCAGATTCACAATCCGACGATCCATTCAACCAATTAAGATGGTTCCTAATGTCCAAACCAGAAGAATCACCTAACTGGTTTGCCATAGAATGCGATTCCACCAAATTAACAGGGACTACAATTAAACTGTTAATAACCGGGTTACAAGCATCTCTAGCACCCGACAAAGGAGCCACAGCTTCAACCAGAGTAGTAACCAAAGGGGCAGAAGGATTAACAGTAACAAGACCTTCCGAATCATTAATATTATCCATCGAGTTAATCGACAAAGTAATTTTACTCGTAGGCGTTAAAACAGGAGGAAAAAAAGGAATAGCATTTGGGGAAAGACCAAACGTAGCAGCATCAGAAACAATGCCGCCAGCCACCAGCCCACAAGAATCCTCCCTAGCTAAATTCGACTCCACCAGATCAGACACAGACTCATTAAAAGCATTCTGAGCTATAGTAATTGTATAAGGAATAGGTTCAGCAGTAATGGGAACAATAGAAGATTCCATAGCAGCTGTATTAGGAAGGCATTCACCCACAACTGGACAAACCTCACCATTAATAACCTTCAAAGAAACAGAATCCCCCCCAAAAGCAGAGGTAGCAGATGGATCATCAACAGGGACATTCTCGGGAATAAATACATCATTCACCTTCTCACACTCCAAAACAGTGTGAGAAACACCCACAACGACATTATCATCATCTAAAATCGTGATAGGGGGTTGGGAGAGTTCTGAGTCACAGGTGCAGCAGGGCGGCAATTACCTTGAGAGTGTCCGATACATTTACAGCCAGCACAAAATTGAGGAAACTCATCAAAAACAACCTCTTGAGTATAACCTATGGATTCCGAACCTAACCAAACTTGCTTAGAAAATGTTTTAGTTATATCAAGCTCAACTAACACTCGGGCAATAGAAGGACGGGAACCAGCTGTAGTTGCTTCGTCAATTTTCAGAGGCTTTCCAAACAATCCGCCCAGTCCAAAAAGAATGCGAGGGGAAAAAAATGTGGGCGAAGCCAAGGAAACGAAATCCATATTGGTATTACCGGTGATTCAGCAGCAATATCCAAAGTTGGCAACCACTTCGTCAATTTCATATAGCAGTATAAGAACGGTGACAAAACACCCTACAGTAGTTAAGATCATTGGCAAGCTTGATCAGGATGTGAGATGAATCCAAAACCGTGACAGAAACCTCACTTTTCAACTTCAAATTGAAAAAAAAATTGCAGATAGAATCAAGAGGGAGTCTTTTAGAAGGAAAAAAATCAAACTAGAGAAAACTAAAAGGGGACAGCGAACTCTTTGATTTCTTGGTCGGAAATCCATAAAGACGATAATCCATGAAAAGTAGAAGCATACAAATTCGGAAAAGAAGGCTTAGAGCCAGCAAGAGCTTCAATAAATGAACGCAGATGGGAAACCCCTCCAAAAAAATCGATGTCCTTAAGCTTAACAGCCGCCATGCCGGCACAGCCGGCAAAAACGCGAAGAAACCAGAAAAGGAAGTAACCACGCTAAATAGAAGAGGCAGAGAAGAAGAAAACTTCCCTGAAAATGGAAGATCACCAGAGAGAAAGCTCCCGCCGAGCGGGAGAAGACGCCCGGAGCCACGAAACCCTAGCAGAGCGGCTAGGGCGAAAAGCGAGGGGGAGAAATATGGAGGTTGATACTTTAAGTGCTTATTGTATTGAAGAAGTCTAAGAGTTATCTTTAGTAATGAATTCTTAAGCCACCTTAATAATTCCGAGATTCTTTAATATGATAACTACTCTATTTGATAAAAATATTAAAACCTTTAGATCGAATAATGCTAAAGAATTAAATCTATCACAATTCTTTAATGAAAAATTGTGATGCAATAATTATCATGTGTTGCTAGAGCTCAACAAAATTCCTTGGTCGAACGAAAGCATTAACATATATTAGTGGTTTGTGTATTATATTTTTGATCGAATATTTCCATTCAATATTGGAATGAATGCGTCCTCACCACTACTTTCCTAATAATTACAAAACTCCAAGCGAACTTCTATATGATATTGAGGTAGATTTTTCCATTTTTAGAGTTTTCATATTCTTAACTTTTGTTTCCACGCTTACGACTCATAGAAGCAAATTCCATGCAAGGAGAGACGATTATTAGGTGCGGAGTGCTGACGGGGAGAACCGTCTGCAACAAGCATTGGAGGGTGCTCAGTACCGAGCGGTACCAAGCACCCCCCAATACTTGTGCGGACAGTGCGCACTCCGCACCTAATAATTTTTCCAATGGCAAGAGCCCACACTTGTGTTTTTCTTGGATATCCTTCTGTCATGAAAGCATACAAAATATATGATCTAAAGACCCAATAAATATATACCTATCGTGATATCACCTTTCTTGAAAATCAGTTTCCTTTTCAATCAAATACAAACAAAATCAAAATTATTGACCCCTTTCCAGATTTAGTCAATCCTAAATCCTTTAATGAAACAAATATATATTTGAGCACCCTCATAATTAATCACAATCTATAAGAAACTACCACCAATATATCAAAATTAATTCTTAGCAAGCATTCCACAAGAATCATAAAACCTCCTTATCTTGAAGTTTATAATTGCTAATTGCTCACTTTTATAATATAATTAGAAGCAATACATCTGATAATAAATATGCTATGTGTAACTATCTTTCATATAAATTTATTTTCTATTCATACAAAAACTATATTCTAAATGTTTCATCCAACTTTGAACCATAATTTTCTCATCAATCTGCTAAAATACTTGAATGGCAGAAAGTGATGAAAGATGAACTTGATGCTTTACAACTAAAAAACACTTGGACCGTTACCACTCTATCCCTGGAAAACATGTTATTGGATACAAATGGATGTATAAAAGTAAATATAACCATGATGGTTCCATTCAAAACCACAAAATCCGAGTTGTCGCTAGAGGATACATACAACAAGAAGGAATTAATATATTTTAGTGAAACGTTTTCACCAGCCGCTAAAATGTTAAACGTTAAAATTTTATTAACCCTCGCTACCGACCACAATTGGCACTTGATCTAGTTAGACCTCAATAATGCTTTCCTACACCGGGACTTATTTGAAGTAGTTTACATTGATTTATCATCTGATTATATCAGTAAGGGGATGTTTATCAGCAAAACCAGAAACTTACATGTCATCTACATAAATTCATATATGGACACAAACAGGCTTCAAGATAATTGTATGCAAACCTCTCCCAATCACTTATCAGGTTTGGATTTAAACAATCAAAATCGGATTACTCATTATGTACTAAAGGTACTAGTTCTAACCTCATAATTTTGTTAGTATATGTGGATGATATTATTATTGCAAGACCATCTAATTAATCAATGGGCCTAACTAAGAAGTTTCTCAGTACTCAATTCAACCTTAAAGATTTTGGCACTCTCAAGTATTTCCTTGGCCTTGAGAATGCTTGATCAAGTACATATATCATTCTTTCACAAAGACATTATACTTCACAACTCTTAGAAGATGCAGGCATGCTTGCATATAAACCCAACAATATTCCTATGGATCCTCAGAGCCACCTCAATGCAATAGATGGAGATAAACAATACAGAAGCTTCATTGGACGATTATTGTACATAACATTATCCAAACCAAACATCACATTCACTGTTCACAAGCTTAGTTAATTTTTGGCACCACCACGTATTGCAGCAACCAACCTACAGATTGCTCATTTGGGCTGCTTTGATTATATATCATTTTGTATTTTTATTTCCCTACAGATTGCTCATTTTGGTTGTTAGAATATTGGAAGCATTTTTTCTTAGAGACGTTAACAAACATGCAAATTGTTAAGCCATTAGTTCGACGCGATTTTTTTTTTTTTTTTTTTTTGAAGGTTTGTGGGGATCAAAGAGGTAGAATATTAAAAAAATACATGAAATAATTATGATCATAATCTCCCTTGAGAACATACCTTCATCCAATCTTAATTGATTTTTGCTCCTTGGCATTAAAAAGTAGAGACACCATAAGCTTCTGCATGCCCAATAAAACGCAGTTCAATGCACTAAACAAGTAAATCTAAAGAGTAGAATTTATGCCATCTCTTTTTCGAGGAATTATTATGTGTGGACATCAGACGGTCCGGAGACCAGCTAGAACGAGCACGTCATCTGGTACCGAGCAAAAAAGTGATGTGACACGTTTTAGTTGATCTCCAGAAGCCGTCCAGTTGTCTGCACATAATAATTTTTCCTCTATCTCTACATATATACAAAGAAAAAGAACAAAATGATCCCTTGATTCTTTATAAATGATCAAAATAATCTCCAACTTTTAGGCTTTTGAAGATCAGATAAAAAAAATACATGAAATAATCATAGTCTCCTTAAGAACATACTTTCAACCCATCTTAATTGGCTTTTACTCCAAGATATTAAAAAAGTAGAGACACCAAAAGCTTCTGCATGCCCAATAAAGACACTTCGATGCACTCAACGAGTAAACCTAAAAAGCAGAACTTATGCCACATCTCTCTAACTTATGCCACATCTCTCTCTCTCTCTCTCTCTCTCTCTCTCTCTCTCTCTCTCTCTCTCTCTCTCTCTCTCTCTCTCTCTCTCTCTCTCTCTAAATGCTGAAAATATTTTAATGAGATTTTAAAAAAATAATGTTATATAAATAAGAATTTAAATGTTTAATGTGTTAATAAATAAGAATTCAATGATATTTATGTAAATAACCTTCTTTTAGGTTTCTAAATTTTATTGCTTCCGATTTTTAATGCTGGCTGTGCATTTAATTAGCATGCGATGAAGCCTAAACTACTCTTGTTTTGTGTTATTACGCTGAACAACTTCGAAGCACTATGCAAAAATTCATTGGCTTTGTACTTATCTTATAAGCATTAAGCAGGCTCGATTTTTTTTACAAGTTACTTTAGTTGCTTATTAACATATACGCCATTATTTGGCATGCAGAAGCTGTCTGTACTTTTTCATGTCTTAGAGTGAACGACAGCTAAATTGGAGGAAGGTATCTTCTTTTTGATAAATTATTACATGTGATCATCGGATTATCAGGTCAATTAGGTTCAGTCATGTCATCCGGTACATAGCAGTATATAGCAACGCTACATAGCAAAATGATAACGTAGTGCATCCTAATTGGCCTCTGGACAATATCTGATGACCGCACATAATAATTCCTCCTTCTTGTGGGGTGACTACTTATAATGATTCATGTTTTTTGTTTGTTTGTTTTTTTTAACACCCTAGGTTTGGAAGACGGTACATCCCGACAACACGATTTCATGGATTATTTTCAGGATGTGTAATATTTCCAATATGAGGATTGTCATTTTATAACATAATATGATTTATAAACTTGATATTTATTGCATTCAATGAGTATTACAAAAATTAATGCATGAGAGATTGTGCAACAGTACATCACGAATGACCTATATATCAAATTTGCTAGATCATTATGAGCATATGCATAAAATTAAGAAATTTGCAAAAACAAGACTAGTACTAAAATCAATTATAAAAACCTATTATAAATGGCAAAGATATATGCCTTTTTATCATAGAATGATATGTTTACACCAAAATAAATAAGTTAATGATTTTTAGGCTACTAACACGAAACTCCAAGCCTATTAGATATTCAACTGACAAAGCTATGATGGCAACAACTCAAAAGGCCCTACAATAAGTGAAGCCAAAAATTATATTAAGCACACACTTCAAGGCATAAGGGTAGATATCCAAATCAATTTTAGTCATGCCAAAAACACCAAATCAATCTTAGTCATGCCATAAACACCAAATCAATTATAAGTTAATGTGATCTACCTTATGGCCTAACAAGACACCCTATAAAGACAAAAAACTTATAAAAAATAAAAGAGGCCCTCTCTTCATGTATGCTACAATCCACAAGAATAATTTAAGAGCAATTAAATAAAATGAATATCAACCAAATATCATTTAGCATTAGCAAAAGAAGAACCATTAAGGAGAAGAAAATAAGTAGGAAGGATGAAGAAGAAATGTTTGTTGATGGTTGCTTACTGTCAAGGAGGAAGAATGCAAGGAGAGAGGAGCGTGAAGAAACTTTAGTGGCTAAAGTGGAGAGAAATAAACAAAGAGGAAGGAGAAGGGAGGGTTTAGCAGCTACTGTAGTAGAGGAGGAAGAAATTTTGATGTCTTAGATCTTATATTTCCTTTAAATAGCGAGAGAGAAGACCTATAGAGCGAAAATCAAGAGAGGAGGTGGGAGAATCATGTGATTATTGCGATTAGAGAGACAAGGGTCGAGTATGTGGGGCGTTCGACTGGAGCGATCCTTTCATGCGATCCATTCGTGCGCAACAAAGGTAGAGTGGCTAGCGAGGGCTTTGGCTTGCTTGTGTGTTGTTGCGATGAGAGAGAGTCCGGACTGGCCGGTCCAAGTTTGACCGTTACATTGATCTCCACAAACAATTAAATTCCTGAAAAAAAAATAAAATTATAAATAAATTAATAAGTATCATTTTCTGTTGGTATTAAAGACTTAAACACTTTGAACTTTGTCTAAGAACACTTGCTTGTAATTTACTAACAAGTAAAATGAGAAATGAGAAGGCCTATGATAATGAAAATAAGCCCATTTTGGAGTCGGGCTTGGCCTATAATGGTTTTAGAATAAGCCCATTTTGTAGACTCGAAATATACTTCAAACGAGGCCGAATACTGAGCCCAGTTTAATAGTTGTGATTATTTTTTGTTAAATTTTTTTTGTTGGAACATTTAGGTCATTTAAGGCAAACTCACACACACAACACATACACAAATATTCAAATCCAAGACCTCTTAGTTGGAAGGCCAAGCTCTCAACCAACAGGCCAAGGTGAGCTGTTTTTGTTAAAATTTAATAATGCTAAGTATTTGTACGATATGACTAAGGCTTCGTTTGGGACGGCTTTTTCATTGCTTTCTAAAACGGAGTTTTAGTACAAAATTAAAAAAAATTGTACTAAAACTCCGTTTTAAAAAGCAATAAAAAAGCCGTCCCAAACGAGGCCTAAGACATCGTTTGGGATGACTTTCTTATTATTTTTAAAGCAATTTTTTAGTATAAAAATAAAAAATTTTGTACTAAAAATTATTTAAGAAGCAATAAAAAAGCTGTCCAAAATGAAGTCTAAGCCACATTTGAAACGACTTTAGACCACAATATTTTTCCTATTTTGAATAGATTTTTTACCAAAAAGTAACTTTACAAAGTAGTAAAAAAGTCATCTCAAATGGAGCCTAAAGCTTCAATTGAGATGATTTTCTTATTACTTCTTAAAATAGCTTTCTAGTATAAATAATTTAATTTTAATACTAAAAAAATATTTTAAGAAATAGTAAGAAAGCTGTCTCTAACAAAGCCTAAATAGCAACATAATTTTTTAGGTTTTTTTTTTTTTTAATTTGGAGCGTAAATGAGCTTTTATTTTTTTGGGATCTTATCTATATATCTATTTTTTATTAAATAAGAAAAGAAAATGGTTAGAGAGAAATAAAAAATAAATTATTTATAAAAAATTTCATTTTTAATTAGCATCCTCATATATTCTTAAAGTTTAACAATAAATAAAAAGGAAAGGAAAATATCTTTCTAATAACTCTTTTTTTTTATTTAGAATAAAAAATTATTTCAATTTAATATCATTTCATAATCAGAAGGAAAAATCTTTTCTTTGAAAATTTTTTTTTTTTGGGAAATTTTGGGGCCAAAGCCCATATATTAATAACAAAAAGGTTACAAGTAAAAAACCCAGCTAATAAACGCCAGGATTACAGAGAAGGGAAATTGAAAAATTAGCATAAAGCAGAGAAACAAAATATATCCCTAGAAGGCTCAGAATTACAAAAGGTACATAGAATCGAAAAGGAACCAGCTGAACCCAAAGTTCAGCGACAAAATAAATCTTCCCGGTTGCCCTCGAATAGAGAAAGCCAAAACCGACCACGAAATGCTTGCCCAGAAAGTGAAAATAAGAGCCCAATATAAACGACGGCCGTCCAGGGAAGAGTACCATCTCATCATCGCCTAGGGATATCAAAAATCTCTGCCTGATGATAATTTCTCCAAGAAAAACAATTTGGAAAAACATTCTGTAGTTTATCAAAATATTTCCACTTTGAGACTTTAGCAGTAATAGCCATCGAAATTTTATGGCAAAGAGTATGTATTGTAGAGTATTTTCCACCAAATCTTCTATCATTTCGTTCCCTCCACAGGAAGTACAGCGTACAACAAATAACAAAGTAACAGAAGTTACGTTCAGCTCCCTCAATCAATTGGCAATCCTCAAAATGTTCAAACAGCTGTAGTAAATTGGGCCTCAACAAAAACCCTCTCACATCAGGTAAAAGGGAAAGAAGAATGCTGAAGGAGAACGGACATTGGAAAAACATGTGAGAGGTGGATTCATCCTCATTATGGCAAAAATAACAAGCAGGCGGAATAAGAATTCCCCTACGAGCTAAATTTTCAGCAGATTTCAGGCCGTCATTAATTGCTAACCAGGTATAAGAAGAGTAGCGAATGGCAAAATGCTTATGCCAAATATATTTATACCAAGTCACTTTATAATTCCCCTCAAAAAATTTCTTTTTAAACGAATTAAAAGAAGGAGCACCTTTTCCAGTCCAGGAGATCACCAATCCATCATTATGAATTGGAATAGATGAAACCATCCGATGCAAATGACTAGGAATTAAAGACAGATCCCAGCAACCATTACAAATCCAGTAATTCACATCCAAAGAGTTCTGAAAAACCTGCAGGTTTAACTCAGCCAAAGAATTCCCAATTACCCAAGGGTCCCAGTACAAGGAAAGGGAGCAGTTAATACCAGTAACATTTAGTTTCAGAGAGCTTTTAATAGCAGAGGCAGCCGAGCAAATATGTTTCCAGAAAGGTGACGCTCTATAGCTGGGAGGTTTAAAAGGAGAAAAAAATTTGCTCCTATACCAGCTGTTAAGAAGGGAGTCAACAGAGTAAAATCTCCAAATAAAAGAGCAAGCAAATCCAAAATACATAGACTTAATATCAGGGATATTCAGCCCCCCATAGCAGTAAGGCAGAGTAGTGTTTTTCCAAGAAATTAAATGTAATTTCTTATCAGAGATGGAACCATGATAAAGAAACTTGGCACACATTTTATCAATAAGTTTACAGCCAGCCTTGGGTATGATGGCACCAAGCCTAATAAAAAATAAGGCTACCCTCTCCTAATTTTATTTATTTTTTAAATAAAGGCTTATCAAATAATGAAAGCATGCACGTCATCCATATGGACCATATGCTTGACATTTAGTGCATGAAATCAAGAGAGATGTGAGGACATAATAATTTTTCATTTATTCAATAAAATATCTATTCCGTATCTATATAAGTATAAATATTGTTTGGAACCTTCCATTGCTGATGAATAATTTTCTTTTAGGCTCCAATTTGGGAATAATTATTAGGTCCTCTGAATGGACGTAGAGGAACGTCCGGTCGGCACTAAAATCCAACCAAAAAACTCGGTATTTGTCAGTAGCTAGGTATTATTTGGTAATAACGAGGAATACCGCTCTTTGAAGACCAGTACCGAGTTATACCGAGTTATAAAAAAAATACTGAATTTTTTCTAGGAAAAACTCGGTATCGCTCAGTATAGCTTGGTATAACTTGGTATTGGGTCTTCACATGATAGTATTCCTTGTTATTGTTTGGTATTGCTCGGTATTTGCTAGGTATTTCTCATTTTTTGGCGCGATTTTAGCTCAGTATTGCTAGGAATTATTTGGTAATAACGAGGAATACCGCTCTTTGAAGACCAGTACCGAGTTATATCGAGTTATAAAAAAAATACCGAATTTTTTCTAGAAAAAACTCGGTATCGCTCAGTATAGCTTGGTATAACTTGGTATTGGGTCTTCACATGATAGTATTCATTGTTATTGTTTGGTATTGCTCGGTATTTGCTAGGTATTTCTCATTTTTTGGCGCGATTTTAGCTCAGTATTGCTAGGTATTATTTGGTAATAACGAGGAATACCGCTCTTTGAAGACCAGTACCGAGTTATACCGAGCAATACCGAGTTATACAAAAAATACCAAATTTTTTCTAGGAAAAACTCGGTATCGCTCAGTATAGCTCGGTATAACTTGGTATTGGGTCTTCACATGATGGTATTCCTCGTTATTGTTTGGTATTGCTCGGTATTTGCTCGGTATTTCTCATTTTTTGACGCGATTTTAGATCCTACCGAACGTAGCTCTACGTTCGGTCGGATGACCTAATAATTGTTCTCATTTTGGACGGCTTTTTTATGATTTTTAAAGCAATATTTTAGTTAAAAACTATTTTTTAATTTATTATTATGTTGACCTCTATAGCCTTCTTGAGAGTCATTTTCAAATTATTACTTATTTGTTATAAGATGGTGGGCAATTTTTTATTTCTCATTGTAAGGATTTAACGTTTAAAAAACAGAAGCATTTAAGATCCAGATTTTTTTTGAGATAGTTTTTTTTTTTTACTTTTGTTGTCAATGTCTCTATAGCGACGAAAAAATTATATAAATTACAGTGGACGAATAGGGCCAATCCGATAAGAGATTGCTTTGCTCATATTAATAAGGAGAAGAAATAAATATTGATTCTGATTGTGATGTTGTGTATGAGTTGAATAGACTACTTACAACAACAATATACTAAGGCTCTTCAATTGGGATAACTTTCTTATTATTTTTTAAAGCGTCTTCTTAGTGCAAAAATTTTCATAAATTAAATATTTGTGTACTAAAAAGCTGCTTTAGAAAGTCGTTCAAAACGAAGCTTAAGGCTTCATTTGGGACGGCTTTTTTATTGCTTTCTAAAATAGAGTTTTAGTTCAAAAATAAAAAAGCCGTCCCAAACGAAGCCTAAATATTATATTTTTACTAAAAATATTTGAGTTGGATGTTTGACGTGGAGGAAATGAGGAATGCATCAGATTTATTGTGTGATAGAAAAGTTTATAAGATGACGGTGAGATCTATGATGCTTTTTGGCTCATAATATTGGACACGAAAAGAGAAGCATAAAGTTAAGTTAAGAGTTGAAGATATGAGGATGCTAAGTGGATGGTTGATTTTACAATTAAAGACAAAATGTAAAACAAACATATACGTCAAAGGTTATGAGAAGCTCCAATGGCAGATATGATTAGGAGTCATATTAGATGATTTGGCCACATAAATCGTCAGCCTATCAATGACTTGCTTAGGAGAGTAGATGTATTAGATGTGATTAGAAAATGTTATATATGATATTTTTTAATTAAATTTAATTAAGAACTTGACACTTAATAATATGAAATAGTAAAAAAAAGATTCATGTAGCCAATCAGGGGTGGGTTGAGCTTCTTTTTTCAGGGTGGCAAAAAAAAAAAAGTATATATATATATATATTGTGGGGGATGGGCAAAAACGCTTAGAATTGATAAATTTATGGCAAAAAAAAAAAAAAAATTTAGAGGGGGTAAAATACTCAAAATATTTCAAAATATATATATATATATATATATATATATATATATATATATATATATATATATATATATATATATATATATATATATATATATATATATATATATATATATATATATAGGGTAGCCAATCCCACGGAGTGTGGAAAAGGAACTTTTATTAGGTCCTGTGTAAGGACGTAGAAGAAGGTCCGGTCAGAGGCAAAATCCAGCGAAAAAACTCGGTATTTGCTCGGTATTGTTAGGTATTATTTGATAATAACGAGGAATACCGCTCTGTGAAGATCAATACCGAGTTATATCGAGCTATACTGAGCAATACCGAATTGTATTGGAAAAACTCGGTACAACTTTTTGTATAACTTGGTATTGCTCGGTATAGCTCAATATAACTCTGTATTGGGTCTTCACGTGATGATATTCCTCGTTATTATTTGATATTGCTCGGTATTTCTCGTTTTTTGGCGCGATTTGGCCTCCGACCGGACGTTCCTCTAGATCCGGTCAGAGGACGTAATAATTGGATTGATGTTATTGTTGTAGTATGTAAAATATATATATTTTTTGTATTTCATCGTAATTATAATGGAAATTTTTTTATATTTTTGCATAATTACATGTAAACAGTATTTTTTAAAAAAAAATTAGCATATATACATAATTGTAGCCGCCCCTTAATCTATAGGATGTGGATTGGCTTATTATCACGATATATTAATAATTATTATAAAGTACAACGTATTAATTTATTCATGGCGTAGCATTATCGCAAAGGGCGGAGAGTTCGTACAATTGACTAAAGCTTAAAGGAACATCAGCACAGTAAAAATTAATTAAAAAAAAAATCAGGAAAAAAAGTGCTGTTTAATGAGATGGCGGTTGATGCACGTTAAAATGTTTCTATATTTTATGATATTATAAACGGACGCCAGCAACATTTTGCAGCTTTCTTATTTTATGGAGAGATTATTAGGTGCGGAGTGCAGACGGGAAGAATCAACCGCACAAGTCTTATTCCGTGCTAGATACCGCTGGATACCGTTAGGTACTAATATTTGTGCTGACGGTACACACTCCGCACCTAATAGTTTTTCTATTTTACAGAGCTATATGAGGTTCAAATATGTTTGAAGGTCAATTAGAATATATCAGTTTTTTTTTTTTTTTTGGAAAATTATATCATATTATTGACTGTATATTAAATTGGGGGATGTAACAAGTCCGAATTTACTTCCGTATTCAATCACCACACGCAATAAAATTTTCATTTATGACTGGAAATTAAAAATTATTTTTTGGGGATTAATATTGATTTAGGGTTAGCTTGGAATGGCTGCATTTTTTTTTAAATGTTGTTATAAAAATGTTTTAAAGTTACAAAAAAATATATGTTAAATAAACTATGATTATGGTCTAAAAAGGACAGCAGTAAGAAAGTTATCCCGAATAAAATCTTAATTATTGATAGAATATAATAATTGTTTAAAGAGAATTTAATATCTTAAATGTAATTAGGTAAAATAGATTTTATTTTTTTTGCAACAAAGTCTACTAAATTTTATTTTTTAGTGTAGAAGGTATGCTTAAACAATGGCAATAAAGTAGAGCATTAATAGGCACTAGCTTTACTGACTTAACGCTAACTAAAGTAGAGCCTGCTTATAAAATAAAAAATAAAAAATAAAAATAGAGCCTACTTAAAAGCTCTATTGTGCACCTCATTGGTTGACCAGTGAAAAATAAAAGACATCGATTTTTTATTTTTATTTTTTGAAATTTTCGAGGCATAACTCGTATCATTGATAAAAAGTGAGAAAAAACTATAGTCTAAGTTCTCAACAACAAAAAGAGAACAAAGACTCAAAAAGAAATTTAAAACTAACAATCAAAGGGGTCAAAAATAGCCGAAGCTACAGCGGATTTAGGATACTCTGTGCAAATGTTGAAGATGGACTGTGAAGGGTCAACACGAGAGTAGTGCCCCTGGTTGCAAGGGACGACCATCCAAGAGGCTGCTGTGAAGATACAACAATCATCATAGTCCAAAAACGGTCCAGAAAAACAAAACCATCAGAAAATCTTCCAGCTAGCAGTCTTCTTAGCCATGGCATATTTGATTCTGGCAATAACCGTGGCCATACTATCGAGCTTACCCCCAAAAATTATGTCATTCCTAGCTCTTCATAGGAAATAAATAGTAGCACAAGCATTTAACAAGTAGTAATTCACACGCACTTTAGAAAAACCTTGCTCTAAAACGCTATCCAGGGCTTGGAAAAGGTTGGGTCGCAGCAGATTATTACCCAGACAAGGCATGAAATATTTAACGATAGAAAAGGCGAAATTGCATTCGAAGAATACATGCCCAACATTTTCACACTCAGCCTGACAGAAATGGCATTTATTATCAACTGAGATACCACGGCTAATTAAGAATTCTGCCGTTTTTAAGCCGTTTTTGAAAGCCATCCATGCACAGGCCGAAAACCTCAAGAAGCAATTTTTGTGCCAGATAAGTTTGTGCCACTGAACAGTAGGGTAATTTTCAAACAATTGAGCCTTAAAGTTTCTAGTTTTGGGGTTAGAAATGCCCTTCCAGCAATGATCCTCATCTACAATATTGATGTCAACAGTAAGAATTTTAGTAGCAACCACACCCTCAAAGCAATGGGGTAAACACCAGTTTCCATCCATAATAATGTTGCTCACAGCCCAGTTAGAAAAAGCAGAGAATCGAGCAAAATCCTGGGCATCAATGATATAGTTGGCAATAGAAGAACCATGGACCCAGGGGTCCCAAAGAAGGTTAAGGGGACTAACAGGTCCAACCCTTAAGGAAATGCAGTGGTTAATGCTTTGAATCTTATCATACAAAAATTTCCAGTACAGAGAGCTTCTACTAGTAATTGGTTTCCAGAGAGATTGATACTTGGATCTCCACCAGGAGAAAAGAAGATTGTTGGAATGAAGAAATCTCCAAATAATTGCACAACCAAAAGAGTGATACAAAGTATCAATGGAGTGGATGCCCAGTCCACCATTAGATTTTGGTATACAAGTATATTTCCAAAAAATAGTGTGAAGCTTCCTAATATGAGTGTTGCCAAAGTATAAAAACCTAGAACACAAACGGTTTATGGTTTGAAATAAAAGACATGATTGGATCGGCATATCTTCATTAAACTTGAAAAGATGTGTCTTAAACTTTAAATTAAATTAAAATTTTATTTGGAACGATTTTCTTATTTCTTCTTAAAACAATTTTTTACTATAAAATTTTTAATTTTTATACTACAAAATTATTTTAAAAACCAGTAAGAAAGTCGTGTTAAACAAAGCCTAAATAAAATTTTATCCATCAAACTAAGGCTTCTTTTGGAAAGGCTTTTTACTGTAGCTTTTTAGTGCAAAAATTTTAATTTTTGTACTAAAAAGTTGATTTTAGAAACAGTAAAAAAATCGTCCCAAACGAAGCCTTTATGTGCACTATACAATTATGAAATAAAATTATGGCTCCATAATATGGGCAAATTATTAGGTCCGGTAACCTGACAGAGAGATACATTCGAATTTCTCTCTGTCTACAGTAAAAGCGCAGTCAAAGCACAGCTGCTACAGTACCTACACTTTTACTGTAGACAGAAAAAAAATCATAATATATCTCTCTATCAGGTGACCGGATGCAATAATTCGTCCTCCATATAAGGAAGCTACAAGGTGTTTGTTAGGCTTTCAACATCACTGCACAGCTCATCTCTTGCGCACCATCTCGATTCTCGACACTATTTGAAAAAAAAAAAAAAACTGCTATGTAAAGAAATGCTAAAAAAAACATATAGCGTTGCTGGTAAGGTGTTTTTGACAAGAGAATTTGGCTCTTGATTGCTTACTCAAAGCGAATTAAAGCTAGACTGATAGAGTGATCAACAGTTTGATCAATCAAAATTCAAAACATCCACATCTCAAAACAATCATCAAAATACATGAACGTCTGTTCCAAAACTTCACTTTGATCTTCAGAATTCCTCAATCCATCTTCAACCCTGCATCCGTCAAACTCAAAAACCTGTATGCCTCTAGCTCTCCTTCTCACCTCTTCATCAGCTTCAAAACCAACACACTCCTTCAAACTCAATCTCTTCATCTCCCGACAACCGTCAACTATAGCCAACACTTCCTCCTTCCTTATCTGAGACCCACTCAGATCCAAAACTTCAATCTTTGGAAGAAAATCAACTATGCCGGTTACATCTTCTTTTCTGATCAAACCGCGAATTTTCATCCCGTAAAACTTGCTGCAATGAATACCAATCTGCTCCGCCATTTCTCTCAATTTAAACGGCTTTGATTCGATTTCAAGCCATTCGAGATCCCTCCACTTGCTTAGCAGATTAAAAAAACGAACTTCGTCGTCGAAGCAGATTCGTGGCAAGCACAGGGTTTTTAACCTAGGGCAAGTGATTGATGCGAGAGATAGAACCTCGATTGAAGGAGGAAAGAGAGACGAGAAACGGAGGTCGAAGGCGGCCCCGTGGCTTTGGGCCATGGCGAGCTTGAGGAAGCTGGAAAAGGTGAAGCGAGGAAGGGAGTACTGGGAAGAGAAGATTTTGGAGAACGAAGACGATGGGTTAAGGTCCAAAAAGCGGAAGTCGAGGACTTGATAGAAGAAGGGATGGGAGGAAACTTGGGACCAGGATTTGCAGACGAAGGGGATGGAAGTGGTGAGGTCGTCGAGCCCGAGCTTGGAGAAGATGATGGAGAGGCAATCGAGTTGCATATCTTCCCAATTTGTTACAGTGGAAAGGTGATCCATGGCGTTGGCGTAATAGAGAAGATTGGTGCTTCAAGGTGGAGAGAAAGAGGTTAGTCTCCTTGGCATTTAAGCAAACAGGTGATGGGCGTTAGGGAATGAGAAAGAAGAGCCATGTGATTCGAGATTTGCGATGACGAAGCTGCCTCTGTGCCATTTGTACTATAACAGTATTCACAGGTTCCTTTTTGGCAATTTTTTAATTATTTTTAATTATTTTAATTATTTTAATTAATAAATTATTTTATAAAAGACAAAAATTTATTATTTTATATCAAAAACATTTTAATTATTTAACATATAATTAAATTCAAATTTATATTATTAATTTATTTTGAGATTTGTGTTCATCAGATATCTTAATCTTTTGATTACGTAATTTAAAAACAAAATAATTTAATAGGCGTAATTATTTTATTCAAAATAGTTTCCACGAAACAAGATATTATTCCCCCGTCAATTAGATATTTATTCACAAATTTTAAAAGCAGGATATTATTTATATATCTAATATCTAAAATTTAAATATTTCATATCTACAACCTATAAATAATATTAATATCAAATATCGGTATGCATGAAATATTAAAATTTTAGTTATTAGATATATAAATATCAAGATATAAAGTGGTATGTACGTAAATCCTTCATTTTAATATTTCAACCGAGCTTATTTATTCATATAAAATAAAATAAAAAAACTCAGCTTATTCGTTTTAGTCATCAACTTTAAAGATAATTTCTTTTCTGTCCATATTTTATGGGGGAACATTTAGGCTCATTAAGTCAAACTCTCTTACACACATCGCTTACGTAAGATTCAAACACATAATCTCTTAGTTAATAGTCGAAGCTCCCAACCAATACACCAAATTGAGTTACGTATCTTTTCCATCTATATTCAGTTGAACCTTTCATATATTTTCCATCTATATTCAGTTGAACCTTTCACTACCGATAAAACTGTCAACTTGTTAGGCCAATAGTTTCCTTATTTTATTGGATACTATTAAAAAACATTGTTAGTGGAAGATTATAAAAGATTAAATTTGAGATATTTTTATTTTAGTCGAGAATTTTTTATTATCACTTCATGACTTTTTTGGGCTATATTCTAGTGATGGTGATCCAATGATAATTGTTCGATTGTTTCGATCAAGAGGTGGTCCGATTATGAGATGTAGCTCTAGGATTTTTCAACCATTTTTGCCTGCGGTGAATATCAAGTCATAATCATAATTTTTTTATAGAAAGTGCTAACATATTAGTGACATCCCTCGTCAATATAGCTCAAATTCAGAATATTTTATTGGACGGCCCATACTAATCTTCAAGATTATCAAGCATTATTTTGTCTTAATGATGTCAGAATTAAATGATATTTAGCTCATCGAATACTTCTCGCAGATAGGCTTGATTTGATTATAAACATTCAAAATTATGATATCATAATTAACCTTTTAAGTTTTTGTTATATTTTGAATACCTAATATGAGCTCATTTAGATGTAAATGGGTAACTCTTCATAGCTCATATTGGAATTGCTAAATATAGTTTGGAGCTAAGTTTTAAAAATTTTAATATATATTGAGATTTGTGCCAATTACGTTTTCTATATAAATATCTATGCCTTTCCAATTTCCACCCCAACAGGAAAAAAAAATCTGTGCCTGCCCTCGATCCAATGTTTTATTTTCTTTAAATTTTGGGAAGTGGGGTCTCTCTATTAAAGGAACTTTTATTTGGTCCGGTGAACGTACGTTCCTTTACGTTCGGCCACCAATGTATTAGCGCCACGTAGCAGGAAGAAAAGACGCCGACCCGACCAGCTGTTTTTTGGGTTCTCGCACGTGTGTTTTTTTAAATCCTTGACGAGCCGAACAACATCCCATCACCTTTTGGATATATTTCAGATACCTAGCAATACCGAGCAAATACCAAGTTGTACCTAGTTTTTTCTAGCAATACCGAGCAAATACCTAGCAATACCGAGCAAATCCCTAGCAATACCGAGCAAATCCTGAGCAAATACTGAGTTGTACCGAGTTGTACTGAGTTTTTTCTAGCAATACCGAGCAAATACCTAGTAATACCGAGCAAATCCATAGCAATACCGAGCAAATACTGAGTTGTACCGAGTTGTACCGAGTTTTACCGAGTTGTACTGAGTTTTTTCTAGCAATACCGAGCAAATACCTAGCAATACCGAGCAAATCTCTAGCAATACCGAACAAATCCTGAGCAAATACCAAGTTGTACCGAGTTGTAAAAAACTCGGTACAACTCGGTATTTGCATGGTATTGGTCGTCACAGAGCGGTATTTCTCGTTTTTGCAAAGCAATACCTAGCAAATACCGAGCAATACCGAGAAAATCGCGAACATAGCATTTCCGGGTTCCGCTCCGGGTCAAGTCGTCGGGCCGTGCGGTTTAGAGTAAGAGCACGTGGCGACATGTTATTGGCGGCCAAACGTAGCTCTACGTCAGGTCAGATGACGTAATAATTGTTCCTATTAAAGGGACAATTTTTTCGTAATTCTTAAAATATTTTTTTAGTACAAACATTAAATTTTTTTACTAAAAAATTATTTTTTAAAACGGCAAGAAAGCAGTATCAAATAATTCCTAAGGTTTCATTTGAGAGAGCGTTTTTAATGAAGTTTTTTAGTAGAAAAGTTTTATTTTTTACTAAAAAATTGATTTAAGAAGCAGTAAAAAAATCGTCCCAAACGAAGCCTAAGGTTTCGATTTAATACTTTATAAAATAACTTTTTAGTATATATATTTTTTTAAGTAGATATTTTTTTCACTAAAAATGTCCCGAAGGAAGCTTAGAATAGCTCTTTTATTAATTTTTAAGGCTTCATTTGGGACAACTTTCTTACTGCTTCGTAAAGCAGCTTTTTAGTGCAAAAAACTGTTTAAGAAGCAGTAAGAAATCTGTCACAAATGAAGCCTATGATTACAATCTTAAAATACAAAGCCATAAAAAAAATAGCAAGATTTTGATGTGCTGAACAAATTGGTCTAAAATTAAATTTCAATATAATTTTTTCTATAAAAAATCATAATATTTTATATCTAAAACATAAAAAATAAAATATAGAAAATCAATTTGGCACATTTATTTTCTAAGTTTACTTTCATAAGAGTTGACTCTGCACTTCTCTGCAGTGAATGTAACGTTTCTTAATTTATTCGGCATTTTAAATCATTGGAACTTTCTATTCTGAAAGTTCTGTAAAAAAATATTAGCTGCGCGTCAGTACAGTGACAAAATAAAGAGTTCTTCGCCATTGTTAGAGATGTCAGGACTTCAATATTCAATGGTAATTCTTCTTACATGATCAACTTGCTTGATTTTTTTTTTATGATAATTACTGCTTAAAGTTGACTAATTTTATGATAGTAATATGACAGCGACATCTATTTTGACAAAGAATACAAAATTAATTGTAAAATTATGAACTTGTAGTATTATAGTTACATATGTGATGACAAGAGAGTGATTAATCATACAATGTATCATTGAGTTAATAATGAGGCACAAATGATAATTTAGTTAAATATGTAATAAAAGAAATTTAATTTGTAGAAGAATGGGACAATAATATTTACATGGTTTGGAATTCGAGTAATCTATATATTTTCTTTTATTAATATTTTTAGGTTAGTATAATAAGTAATCTATATTCACCCCTCTAATGTACATTCGAATTAGGGTTTCATAAATTTGTAATTTTAAGGTTAACGTCTTTACTTCTTTGAATATATAGAAAAGCTTTTGTTAGTTATGTACGGAATATGAATTCGTCAATCAATATGGTTGTACTATTGACACAGATCTCTGTTCCATCAGTCGAGCTCGTTGCAGGGGAGTAGTGCTCCCCCTATTTGCCACCCAAATTTTATTTCTCCATACAAATATATAGTGTGTGTGGCACTGTATAGTAGAGGGATGTAGCATAGCAGCGTCATTGAATCAAGCAGCGGTGTTGAAGTCTTGGCATAGAGGTAGAGAGAGAAGTGCTATGACACTACAAATCATTGTTGAGACTGAGAGTGGAGCACTGCAACGCTTCAAATCCTAGGCCAAGGCGTTGTGAGCCAAATCCGACAATTTTCTTTCTCATTTTTCAAGCTTAATTTGAAGGATTGCATCCCTTCATGTTATAGAAGTGTTCATCTTTGTTAGTTCTGAGATAGAACAATATGAAGAAGTGAAATGAGACAATAAGATAGTGAGAGAGAAATGAATTTGTATAATTTCTCTCAATATTCATAATGAATTTCTTGGTGTTGTGTGGTTGTGTGATTTTTTCTCTATTTCGAGTTTTTTTCATATTAAATCTCAGTGTTCATTTTCCTTGTTTTCTTTTCTTGTTTGTTTCGTTGTATGATATTCCTTCCCAACACGTTTCATGACATGCATACTCTTCTTTATGAGTTACTACAAGCGAACGCCTATCATTAATTATGAAATAGAATACAATTTAGAAGTCTTATTCAAAGTTCTCTTCAACTTTGATGGTGAATGAAATAAAATACAAAATGATAAAATATTAATATGCAAGATTAAAGATATAAAAATAATAAATAAATTATGAAAACTCATAAAATAAAGAAAAAATCCAAGGAAAAAAGATGTTGCCAAACTCATATTCCTCAATAATTAATTGAATGTACATATTTAATGAAGCATCACAACTGAACATGCACAAAAGCTAGTGTATGCTCAAAAAAATATTGTGAATTAATGTAACAGTTCTATATTTTGGTTTAATTTGGGAAAGACTTCTTCCTGTTTTCCAATTTTAGAACTCCTGTTTGATTGTTTGGAGAAGCATGTACATCTACCATTCTTCTGTTGAAAATGAACGGTCATCTTTAATCTAATAAATATGTTGGTCACATGTCCTTATCGAAGCAGCTCGCAGATATATTTAATATAATAAAGATATTAGATATTAATGCTGATATAAGTAGGAAGATACGACCTGGAACAATCAATGAAGGGAAAGTTCAGAAGGAAAACCCAAAAGGGCGGCTAAAAGATATTCAATTAATTAGGCCTATTTATTTTGTAGATTTACACAAACTAGACCATTAGATCAATCTAAGGAGATCAAATTTATGATTATCAGCTTGATCACTCATTTTCATATATTATTTTGCTTCTAAACATAAAGCTCTTAAGCTACCAAATAAAAGCAAATTTACAATCATCAATTAAGTTGGAGAAATTTATGTGACATTTATATTAAAAAATCTATTAAAAGTATATTCTTGTTGAAGGCTAAAAATGTTCCTGAAGATAGAGTAAGAGAGTTTTTCATCCTAATTTTAGACGAAAATCTAGCACACATAAATAATTGAAAAGAGTATGAGTGAAATTAGAGTTTTTATGTGAAACTTCAAATAGGGGAAAACCTACGGGCCTTGCCCAACTGAAATAATTATACTATGTGAGAATTGATTATAAATGTTTGCCTATCCATCTCATAATTTATAGATGACAAAATTACGATAGTATATAGAGTTGGTCAAAAATATCTTGGAGTCGGTATGGGGTGAAAGGTGTTTGGTGGTTGTGGCCAAGTGACAATAGTTCGATAATATTAGTTAGACGACGGTAGCCAAATAAGAATTATTGGGCGATAGCAATCTGATGTCGGTGTTCCAGTGATGGAGATGGTTGAGCAAAGGTGGTGTATGGTCGAGTGATAGTTGTTTGACATTGGTAGTCCGATGATGGCAATAGTCCGACAACTATGGTGGGGTAGCAATCAGACAATGACAATTTGGCCATTGAAGGTTCAATGGTTAAGATTGGACGACAATGGTCCGACCTTAGTAATTGTTGTAAAAATAAAAGAGTTGTAAGACAATTACAATTAAAAAACTTATTGAATAAGTAGATCGAGGCATGCGATGCATTGTTCTTAAAGTCATATTTCCTCTCCTCCTAGATGCAAAGGTACACATCGGTCTAACTCCTAGAATTCAAAAACCTCTTCACGGTGATATGCGCTAATCACAGTGGGAAGCAGGAACAACGATCTAGATATTTGCTCTGAACAAATGTAAGGTGGAGTGCATGATGAAGACAATAAAATTGTAAAATTCAACTTATCAGAGTTGGCCTTATATAGACCATAAATAAATAGCTATTTTAATTACAAATATTATGATAATTAATTTAAATATTTTCAAATCATATCATAAAATAACAATAAGTCTATTACAACAACAATAATTTTTTCCGTTATAATACAACAACAATAACAACAATAACAAACCTTTATCCCACTGCGTGGGGTCGGCTACATGAATCATTTTCCTCCATTGTGTCCTATTAAAAGTCAAATTCTCGTCTAAATCTAATAAAGAAAGGTCATTTCTAATATTTTCTAACCATGTTTTTTTAGGTCTGCCTCTACTTTTTTAACATAAGTCAAATCTAATACCTCTACTATTCTAACCGGGTCATCGAAAGGCCGTCGTTTTATGTGACCAAACCATCTAAGGCTACTCTCTCTAATCTTATCTTCTACTGGAGCTACTCCAACCTTTTCACATATATGCTCATTTCGTATTCTATCTCTAACGGGAAGACATCAATAAGTATTTATGTTACAACAATAATAAGTATTTTAGTTGCAACATTAATAATTATTTAAGTTTGTTCACATTAAAAGATATAATGCATACATATTTGTGTCTTTTGGACTATGAATCAATATTTTAGGATAAAAAAATCTTTACTTATAGAAATTAAGTGAAATTTAATATTTCTATGAACTTCATTCCTTAAGTATGAGCAAGATTATATCCATCCATATTACATTAAAGAAATGACAGTTGTTCATTGCAATTTAATGCTCCCGGCCATACATCTGAATATGGGTTTCAGAAGTTCGGTGTCTGTCGGTGGCGGACAGATATCCCGCCTTAGTCGGTGGCTGGGTGAAAGTCTGGCGTTGGTTCGGCTTCAGTCAGTGGCCGGGCAAAAATCTAGCGTTAGTCAGTAGCTTGGTGGAAGTTTGACAATGGCGAGGAGTCTAATAGCAAGAGAACTCTAGTTTCTCTTTTTCATTCTCTTCCTTGTTTTGGTCCCCCTCTATGAGGAATGAGTGATCTATTATTTATAATTTTCTTAAAGTGGCATGACTAGTAAATAGAAGGGAGATCAAGTGTAATTTGGGAGTGATTTGAATGGACAACTGATATTGATCCCCCTAATCCTGAACTGTTTATTGGGTATTTAAATGTCTTAATGATATCGAAATTTGAAGATCTTGGGCTTGTTGGATTCTTCTCGTCGAGCAGTTCGATTCAATTATAAGCATGTCACATTTGAAAATCGTTTGGTCATCCAATTTTTGGTTTGAACTTTATAAATGAGCTTCGGGCCTTAGATTTGGACCCATTTGGGCTCGGATTGAGTCGAATTTGGTGTCATTGGGTTTGTATTTTTGAGACTTTTGGTTCGACTTTATGTTTGCTGAAATCAAAGTTTATATGGCTCTATATTTAATTTCGGAAAACTTGATTTTGCCTCTAGATTCATGCCTAATCAAAATAGTTTTCTTTTTTATGATATATCACTATTGATATTTGTATCTGATCAAGTTAGATTTTGTATGGCGCATTCTAGCACTTGGAGCCAATGCAGAGTGCAAATGCTCACCTCAAATGATCATAATGTCGCTTTAAAAGAGCCAAGTAGTCTCTGTAGTTTCGAAGAAGTTGGATGATTTTAATATACTTTATTTATTTGCTTGCTTACAGTACTAAGAAACAAGTACATACCAGTAACCATTCGGGATCACTCCACTTGTTTATCAAATTAAAAAAAATAAAAAATAAAAATAACTTCATCATCAAAATTGATCCATGGCAAGAACAAGAATTTAACCTTGGGAAAATGGTTGATGCAAGAGATAGAACTTGCATGGAAGGAGGGAAGAGGGAGGGGAAACGGAGCTCGAAGGTGGCCCCTTGGCTTCGTGCCATGGCTAGCTTGAGGAAGCTTGGTACCATGAAGGTTTTGTTTGAGACGGTTTTTTTACTGCTGCTTAAGCAGGTTTCTAGTAAAAAAAATTAATTTTTATACTAAAAAGTTGCTTCAAGAAGCAGTAAAAAAGCTGAAATTGTGAGGTCAACGAGGCGGAGCTTGAAGAAGATGATACAGAGGCAATCAAGGGGGGATGTTTTCCCAGTTTTCGGTTGTGGGGTGGTGATCCATAGAGTTAGTTGGAGGAGGAGATTGGTGTTTGGAGATTGGGGGAAAGAAGAAGAAGAAAATGCTGGTCAACAGCAACTAATCCTTATTCCAATTCACTAGTCAAGTAAATTCAAGTTTGTAACGGTCAAATTTGTCTTTAGAAATTAGCTTTTCTTAGATCAAAGTAACGGTCAATTTCGTCCAAGGACGGACTAAGAATGAAGAAAATTTATAGATGCTGGTCAAGAACAACTAACACTTGATGTCATAGAAAAATCTTATCCTTCCAACGTTTGAATTGATTAGTCCATTGGAATCATAATTTGATTCCTTCACTTCATCAGAATATTTTTATTAATTTTTTTTATGTTAAATAAGAACTATAATTAGTCCAATAAGCATACTTTATAAAAAAAATAATAATTTCATAACGCATGCATCATTTAGATGCTTTCAATAAATTTAGCCTACACTTACAGATGAATTACTACACTCAGGCAGTGCAATTGAAAGTGAGTGCTTGAATATGGTAGAAAGTGAAAATTGGTGGGTTGAGGCTTAGACAAGAGATTAATTATTCTGTGCGGAAGCTAAACGCCGTTTGAAGACCAACCAGAATGGGCCACATCACCCCTATACTCGATACCGCGGCTCGGTACTTCTCGGTAACGTGGTTTGGTACCGCTGACGTGGCGCATTTTGGTTGGCCTCCAGACGACGTTCTATGTCCGGTCTCCACACGGAATAATTTCTCTAGACAAGGAGCTGACTCCTAGCATGCTTCTATGATGCCAGTTTTTTAAGAGACAAGAGGGTATGAATGAACTAAATTTTATATCAAAAGTAGAGGAAAAGATAATAAACAATAGGTAAAGAGTTAAGCCTAAAATACATCTTTAAGATAATGGGTTAATTTTTTCTTGGGAACTTTATGGTTAAGCTCGCTTGAAATGAATTACTATTGAGATAGATGACCTCTTGAAAAATAACATGAAAAAAGAATAAAATCACGAATTGAAACCTAATATTGGACTGGTTGAATCAATATGGACAATACATTATATAGTATGGCCTAAAGATTGCTTATCATGTCATTTGGCAAACGGGACTTCTAATCATTTATTTTTCCGTTGTCATATGACTTGCATTGTTTTTTTAAGTCCAAATGACTAGGTTGGTCCCTCAAAATTTTTACTTTTTAATCATCTTCCGTCTAGTTTACAAATTTTTGGAGAAAAAGAGAGATAAATTTTATTGAAATGATCTTTCTAACATCTTCATTATACAATCATTATAGAAAAATCGTCCATTATCGACAGTGAATTTTTCAACATATTTCCCGCGGAATGTCTGACTAATTTTCTACATATTTTTTTGAGTCTTCTCCGTCGAATTTTACTTCTTATATTTTAAATAAAAAGTGTGACTTTTAAATATTTTTGTCCATCCAGCAAATTGGTTAGGTCTTTGAAATCATACTCGCGTCGAATCCCAGCACATGCGGCCAGCACGGTCGGCTGGGGCTGGCAGGCAGGGCATTGGTCAGCGCGGGAGGCGAGTTGGCAGCCTAATTTTTTTAATTAACTTTTTTAAATTTATGGCTATTTTTTAGTAGCCGGAAAAAATTGCCGTTGCAAATTTGCCGTAGCTTGTCATTTCCTATGCAGCTTTTGCCGTTGAAAAATATTCGCCGGAGAGCTGCCGGAAATCTTAATTTCTGTCTGAAATTTGCCAATTTTCGCTAAAAAAATCGTCGGTAATAGTCGATTTTTCAGTAACGAATGTTCTAATTAAGATATATAAAAGATCAAACAATGGAATCAACAGGGAAGTTATCCAAACATTTTGAAGACCTCGTTGCCTTCATGGTTTCACCTGAATTTAGATCATTCCTACTATAATTTTTTGTTGTTGTTGTTTTTGTATGCTGCCTTACATTCTCAGTCTCGTTTGCTTCTTAAGATAATTTATGGCTTCCACATATCTTTTGTCGAACTTCTAAGGGTTTCATTGGGCACTTTTTTTTCCCCTTCATATATGAATTCTATTACATGTTTCTACATTCTTTCTCTTCATACATTTAAATCCAAACAAGAACACTATAAAAAAATATTCAACCTGCATAGACTAATACAGGTGATCATAAAAAACAAAATGCAATGAAATAAACATATTTTATTTCTCCTGTATCGGCGCGCAATTGGGGAGCCAAAGCCAATCCTCCCACATCTAGCACTTAACATCCTTTTTAATTAATGGTTAAAGATGAACATAACTTAGAAGAATCCTTCTTGTTTGATAAAATTCCTCAACAAGCCTTAAACCAAAATCAATCAAACAACCACCACTAAAACACTGATGTTAGGATCAAATCACATCAACATACAAATCATCACATTCATCTACCTCAAACCCACCTTCATAATCCATCTTCGATCCCTCGTACTCAAACTTCTCAATCCTGCAAGCCTTTGTCTTCACCTCTTCATCTGCTTCGAACCCAACACAGTTCTTCACGCTTAATCTCTCCAATTTTCTGCATCCCTCCACTATCAAAAGAAGTTCCTTTTTAGGCAGATAAGATCTGCTGAGATCCAAATATCTCAGTTTTGGAAGAAATTTAATTATCGCCAGCACATCTTCTTTGCTGATGGCAGAACTCGGCATCTTCAGTTCAATGAAATCGTTGCAGTTTTGACCAATCATGGCTGCCAGTTGGGAGAAATTAAAAGGCTTTGATTCCAGCTCGAGCTGCTGAAGCTCTTTCCATTTGGAGAAGAGACTGGGGATCTGACTTTCTTCATTGAGAGTCAGTTTGGGCAAGCCTAGTTTTCTCAATCTCGGGCAACTGCAGTGACCAAGTATACAAAAGTCATTAATGAAATATGAGAAAAAAATTGGCCAAGTACACCCAGAAATAAATTTTTTTTTTTTAAATTATGTCAACTGGATGTATTATTAATATTTGAGTGTTTTTCCTCCTTATTTATGCCTGCATTGATGTCTCCATGCCTGGACTGATCGTTGTTATGAAACGATTAGATCGTCTTTCTTTCAATTGCTTTATTTTATCTCATCCGTTACAGAGAATTTATGGGAGTAAAAAATATATGATTTTTTGGGCTTTTTAATACGAAATTTTAGCTAAGATGAATGGTTGAGGGCCTACTATTCTGATGCGAGGATCAAATCCTCAACAGAGGCCAACGGGGGAAGCCAAAGCTCACTGGCGAGGCCGTGACTGAGGCGGACGGCGAGCTTAATGAAACCAGAAAAGGAGAATCTTGAGATCTGATACTGAGTTTTGAATCTCTTGGCTAAGGAGCTCCATGGCATGAAATCGATTGACTGAAAGTTGAGGATTCTCCAGCTCAGAGGGTTGCCGGCAGCGGTGGACCACGAGCGGCAAACGAAAGGGATGGAGACCGAGAGATCGTCGATGGCTTCCGGGCCGAGTTTGGAGAAGATGATGAAGAGACAGTCCATATCCATGGCCTCCCACCTCCGATCTTCTTCCTCCATTGTTTGGAGTTTGAAGAGAAGAGTTCATGAGGGTACTTATACAAACGGTTACGGACTTTACGACGGTGAAACTTAGGTGGCAGGTGCTCGTCCGAAGTCGGATGACGCGTAGATTTTATCTTTTTTATATATCATATAAAAAAAAAAGTTCTATATATATATATACATATATATATATATAATATTTACAGATTTGTACACACTTTTGTACAGGTTGCACATAGTGTACAAGCTTATGAAATATCTGTACATAGTGTGTACAAGCTTATATAACTCCAAACATGTGTACATGAATATACACATTGTATACAAGCTAGTACATACTATTTACTGTCATGCTAACAATATCCAAAAATATAGAAACACTTATTCGAATTATTATTTATAATATCCAAATCTTGTACACATTTATAATATCCAAAGCTTGTACACTGTGTGTACAAAATTGTACACACTATGAACAATCATATGCACAGAGATAAAACCATCTGGATTTGCTGAGTATTTATTAAGTATTTGATGATACTAAATAAATCAATAAATATTTTATAAATAATCAGAAAATACTCACTAAATCCAGATGCTTCTCTTTATTCCGACTCTGTCATATTAATTTCTAGGGTGGAATAGTATTTGGCGTTTTTTTTAGAATTTGGGGGTATTTGTTAAAACAGTTGTGGGCCAAATTGATTTATGTTGGGGCAAGAAAATTACATTGCGGATTGGTTATTTTTGTCCTTTGATGGGAGAATTTATAAAATGAATGGATTTGGTCGTTTTATGCGACAGTAATTTGGTCATAAGGACCCAATTTTGACCAATCTTATCTAACTCACTAACTAAAATTAAAGGATTATTTGCTTTGCTAAAAAGTAAATGGAAAATAAAATGTATATAGTGTAAGAAAATGTATTATATTTAAAATATTTGAAATTATTTTTATAAGAGTAAAAAAGAATGCATGTGAATATTTTTTTATAGCTTAAAATAACATGAATGCAATGTAAACTTAAATGATGATGATGACCAACGATGATCAATAGTAGGCCAAGGGCTAGTGGCAATGCCGATAGCTACTAGCGAGCAACCTTACGACGACCTGAAGTGGTGGCGATTGACAGTGGGAAATGGTAGATGATAACAAGCGATGGTGGTTGGTGACAAGCCGTGATGGTCAATGGAGATAGAGCGGGTGGTGATGTTCAGCAAGCGGCGACAACACAATTAAGCTTGCAATGAAAAAGAAATGCAGTCAAAATTTGAAAATTTTACAATGCGTCAAAGAAGAATTAGATAGTGAAAAATAAATTCACTAAAATTTTACATCAAATTCCCAAAATCTGAAATACTATGCATTTATTTATCAACAAACCAAACAACCCCTAAATAACATCCAAACCACCATTGCTCATAAGAGCATTTAATTCCCTTTTAGTCATGGCTTTCCAATTTTTATGAACATATATGCCTTGAATTAATATATTACTTTTTTAGTATCTTTTATTTCAACTTCTAATTAAAAATGGATAATAAAAAATATTTTCTACTAAACTCATAATTATATAATAATTAAATTGTTTTCTCCCCTTGAATATTCTCTTTTCATTCATTCAGTTTTAATAAAATAATTTTATTCTTGTTCTTGCTCTGTGGCTCTTCCCCTGCTAGCATCCAAATTTGAACATTGGAGAACGGCCATATCTCAATAATTTTAAGCCTTACAATCTCAGGGCACTTGGGAGCTCGTCCTCTCAACCTCGTCCTCAAACCCGCTCGGCTGCAAGTGGACATACTGCACCAAATATAACTCCGATGGGACCATTGCCATACATAAAGCACGTCTTGTAGCATTAGGATATAATCAAGAGTTCGGCCTCAATTACACTGAAATGTTTAGCCATGTAGCAAAAATTTCAACTCTACGTGTTCTTTTATTTTTTGCACTCAATCAAAATTGGAATATTTGCCAATTAGATGTTTTGAATGCTTTTTTACATGTCAAGCTTACTGACATTGTTTACATGAAGCAACATCCCGTTTACTTCGATACGAACTATCCCAACCACATATGCAAACTCAATAAAGCACTCTATGGACTCAAACAAGCTCGTCAACAGTGGTTCGAAACGCTCACAGGTTTTCTACACGAACAGGGCTTCACCACTAGTAATTCGGATCCCTCTCTCCTGATTTATCGCAAAAACGGTCATAACATATATTTTTTAGTCTATGTAGACGACATTATTCTGACAGGCAATAACCAGGAATCCATTGCCACGCTGCTTCGCGCTCTCCACAAACGGTTACATATGCACAATCTTGGCAGTCTAACGCAATTCCTGAGCATCTCTGCGAATTAGACCGAGACAGGACTTCTTCTCCACCAAGCCCAGTATGCCGAAACAATTCTTCAATGGGCTGGCATGCTCAACAGTAAGCCGGCATCAACACCAATCCAACTCAAGCATAGCACGCCAACTGCTTCAACACCGCTCTCCAACCCAAAAACTCTATCGTCAACTTGTCAGAGCACTTCAGTACCTTACCGTTACTCGCCCATACATCACATATGCAGTTAATAAAGCATGCCAACATATGCATCAACCTACAGAACTTCACTTTGAGTCGCTAAAACGCATTCTACGATATATTCGTGGATTTCTCTGCTATGGGCTCTCTCTCAATCCCACCACTTCCTTCACACTTTGAGCATACACCGATGCCGACTGGGCAGGAGATCAATCTGATCGGAAGTCAACTACATGATATTGTACATTCATAGGATCCAGTTTGATCTCATGGAGCGCAAAGAAGCAAACAAATGTTGCAAGAGCATCAGCGGAGGCGGAATATCATGCTGTAGCCTTTACCGCAACAAAAATCATATGGCTCCGCCGACTACTCCAAGAACTAGCTGTCAACAGCATCAACCAACCACATTATATTGCGATAACACTTCCGTAATTGCCCTCGTCAACAATCTAGTCTATCATGCCCGAACTAAGCACATAGAAATTTATTATTGATACATCATCACAAAATTATCTTGACCAAGCACGAATCTCGAGGCAAAACCCAACCTGGAAACTTCAAAAATTAATTCAGGGAGTACCCGAACTCTAATTTCAGCGAGCTTATAGTTAAATTGAGCGTCTCGGAAATATGAATCCAACGACACCAAACTCAATCCAAGTCCAAATGAGCCCAAATCAAGCCCTGAAGCGCTGTTGGAAGGTTCAAACCACAATTTGAGTTACCAAACGGTCTCCGATTTTAACGAGCTTATACTCGAATCGAACGACTCGACGAGACAAATCCAACGAACCCAAGATCGCCGGATTCTGACATCAAGAAGGCATCCAAATGTCCAACGAACGGTGCACGATCGAAGGGTTCAATATCGGCCATCCATTCGACCACTCCCTATTCGCCCATGATCTCACACCCAATTACGAGCTATGCCACTCCAGAAAAACTATAAATAGAGCCCTCATTCTACATAAAGGGGGAAAGCTAAGAGAGAGAAGAAGAAGGGAAGAAGAAGAGAAAGGGGAAAAGGAGAATCCTCTCCTCCTCGACCACCGCCGGAGTTCTTCCCACCGCCTGAATACGCAGGAACTCTGCCGAATATTAGGGAGAACACCATAATTCTGCCCAACTTCCATAGGTTGCGAAAATTCTTCTCAATTAACGACAAAGTTCCCTCCTAACGCCGAAACTCCGCCCAAGTGATGCTGGAGTTCTCCTTGTCCACCAACAGACTTCGGACTTCTACCCGACACCTGACCTTCACTCTTCGCCAAGTTTCTACCCAATGCCAGACTTCTACCGGTTATCGGACTTTCGCTGGACATATATCCGAATATGGATTTCTTTCTATTGTTGGACTTCTACCTGACGTCGTCCTTCTGACCTTCACCGTCAAACACAGCCCTTCCAGCCTCCCTCGCAACGCAACTGTCCTTCAGACCTCTGTCGCCAGCCGACTACGGTCCTCCTGACATCTTCTCCCAAGGAAGGGCCTCATTTGTAATCGACTGCAATACTAGTGGATTCATTCAAACTGAACTAGGCCCCGTGGTTTTTTCCCCCTTTTTAGGGGTTTTCCACGTAAAAATCTTGGTATCTCATAAATGCTAGACCCTCTCTCTTATCTGATTGCATGCCGGATTTTCGTACAACGGTAAGACGATAAACTTTATATTTCTCTACCGCCGCGAATACTCCTGGACACAACAATTATTATTTTATCAGAGAATGTATAAAAAATAAAACTATTCGGCTTCATCATATAGCCTCAAAGGATCAATTAGCTGATCTCTTTACAAAAGCTTTAACAATCTCTAGATTTCAATATCTCCTTTCCAAACTGATTGACAATCCCTCGTCATCAATTTGCTGGGGCATGTTAAAGCACAAACAAGAAAGTACATTTCTTTCCACCTGTAAAGGCTAAAGTTAATATGAACCCATGGCTTTGTCTATAAATACAAAGACTGTACAGCTCTTTTCATTGATTCAGTTTTAATAAAATAATTTCATTCTTGTTCTTGCTCTACAGCTCTTCCCCTGCAAGCCTTACAGCCTATACAGATTATCAATTCTAACATCTACTAAAAATAAATATTTAATTCTATTATGCTGTACTTAAAATTAACTTATTTTTTCATTTTAAAGTAATAAAATTAAGGGGCTAATCAAATAGAAGTTTTGTTTATTAGTTTTGGATTTATATACCCCCTTTCGAATATTAATTGTGAACACTCTTAAATTTGTTATTAGATACTTCTAAAGATCTTGGACTTAATAATTACTTTGAAATATTTATTACATTGGTAATAGTTAATGTACTACCATGAAATTAATTTAATATTGTGTTTATTATTTTTAATTAGTATTTTAGTATTAAAATTTACTGATTATGCTTATGAGTAAAGTTTATTTTTATTGTACGACATAAACTTATAAAATACTTATTATTACATCCTAGAATATTCACAACAATAGAAAAATGTAAAGCGTAGCGTCCTAGTTTTGCACGAAGATCCAACATACAAACAGACGAAAGAGTAGGGTGCATCATGCATAAGAGACACCAAAATTTTTACATGAAAACCCTCAAAAGAGAGGGTCTGGCCCAATTTGAATGAATTCACTAGTATTAGTGGTTGATTATAAATAATATCCTTCCTCATAGGAGGATGTTGGCTCAATGTAGTAAATACACATTATATAGAGCATACTACATAGTTGGAGAACAACATGGCAGCTATTCTTAAGAGAGTGTTGTCATGTTTGTTTGGTCAGTATGATCATAGTCACATGGCGACAGTGGTCAGACGGATTGTAGTCAGTGGGGGACTTTTATCAAAAAGACTATAGTCGACGGTCAAAGGAGAACCGACGATCAGAGAAAGAAGAGGCATTGATCTTATTCTCCAACAAGCAAATCATATCTAATTTCAAAGGATTGACCAGAAGCTTACAACAGAAAACTTTTTCGAGGTTGTTGAATCCACTAATGTTCCAAACCGCAATGGAGGGGATATACAATAAGGTTTTGGTTGGTGCGGGGGCTTCTTGGACTACTTTCCCCTGGTATTTTTGGCTTGCTAGATTGACAATGAACCTTGAGAATTGGTCTCCATGGACTTGGCAGAAGTGGGCAAAGTATTCATAGAGGTAGAGGGTGGCTGATCTTCCGTCAATTGCTATACTATGCCAAATTTTGTTAAGGGATAACACACCAATGGGGGTAGCTATAACAGGGATAGGGGAAGCGATGGTGGGGAGGGATTCTTCTGTGGGTAATTGAGATTGGAAATGATAAGATTGTCCTTGGAGAGGGAAGAGGGAGGGGGAACAACAATAGTGGGGATTGGGGGAAGAGGAGGAGATAATTGAGGGTTGAGGTGGGAGGGATGTGATAACTAGTGTATTAGTGGTGATGGTAGAAATTAAAGTAGGGCTGGTCGAAGCAGATTCTACAATAGAGAAGAGAACTGTAGAAGAATTAATTGTAGTAGGAATAATAGTGTTGTCATGGTTAATAGTGTACATTATAGAATTAGGCCTAGATTGGAGGTGATTGGGTTGATCGTGGGGGGAGGCATTTTGCTCGGCTTTTGCTCGTTCTACTTGAGCTCCTACCACTGGTGTTGGGAATATCGATGCCACAGGTGTTGGGAATATCCATGCCACAGGTGTTGGGAGCATCTGAGGAAGCGGAATCATGTTTGGATGGGCACAAGGACGGGTAGTGAACTAAGGAACAACATAACTCGCATGGTGCAAGTCTCCGTTCATATTTTATCCTCAGGTTGAAAACATCACCATCCATAGAAATGTGTATTAGAATTGGTTAGGTGGATGTATTTGAGACTTGAGCATAAACTCGAGCGAATGTGAGATGAGTTTTTTGAGCAATCAAGATGTCTACATCTAAAGGAATACCTACTTTACTTGCAATCTTTGAGATCCCCTTAGAGTTTCGACAACTTAAACCAAATAGGGACTATAGTGAAGTTTTCACATTGGGTCTAAAGCAGGGGACCACTTCTGAAAGATAAATGATTTTTCAAGGAAAAATCAAACACCACGAGATCAGGACATTTCTTAATCCTTCGTCAAAGAGAAGTGAAGTAGAAAGAACCTGCCGCTCATTGAGAGAAGCTCAAGCGAGCCTTTTTCATAAATCAAGTTTTCCAAATAGGGCTAAGTAGAGCTTCATAGAATGGTCTGCGACTGATCGAGTAATCGGCCAGGCACATATTTCATTCTTGAGCACCTATGGAAAGTTTATCTCGAGAAAATTAAATAATTTCAAACTCAAAGGGGTAGAAGGAGAGGGGGAGGTCATTAGAGGATGGATACATGAAAACAAGTAAACAACAATATTTTTCCGGTTTCTCGATGGTGGAGGGCGGCTAGCACCTCCGGGTAAATTATTGGGTCAGGTAAAGCGCAACTAAAGTGCAACTAAAGCGCAACTAAAGCGCAGGTAAAGCACAACTAAAGCGCAACTAAAGCGCAACCAAAGCGCAAGTCAAAAAGCGCAACTAAAGCGCAACCAAAGCGCAACTAAAGCGCAAGGTGACGCGGCAAATTTTTATTGGATGTCCGAACTTATTTTCCGCCTTCGGTCACCTGACCCAATAATTTGCCCTCTAACAGAAGCTCAAAGAGGGAGGAAATCAAGTGAGTAGTGGGAGAGATCCCCGGGGGAGGTCAGGAACCTCCGGCGATGCCGGAGGAGGTAGACGGCGATGAGCCTAGCGGCTAGGGTAGAATACCGGAGAACCTATTCTTTCGCAATTAAAAATTTAATAATAATTTTTAATATTTTTATTAAATAAAATATGCTTCCCCATTCTTCTCGAACAGTACAGAACACAAGTCTTTCATGGAATCGATGTATGCAGAAAGAGACAATTCACACCGTTTGAATGACTGACCTTGCCAAAACGATTTCCTACCTGGTACCTTTAGGGAGCGCCCTACGCCCACGTATGAAACTGGAGCGCCTTATCTCTTCCATATGCTTACAACAAGACCACGTAGAAGGCCATTCATATCCTACCTCAAGCACCAATGAGGACTTCCTCTCCCATAGAAAACAACATCCATTTCCAAAATCATTATCACTTCATAAACACTTTTGTTTCGTCCCAATAGCAGGTAAAAGCTGTGAGTAAATCGAAATTTTAGCAGAAAGACCTAGGCATCGCATACTGTCCTCTTTTGCAACTTATGCTCTCAAATCTTTCTCCTATAAGCTCTTGCAAAGTTAGGTTCTTTTATATAAGTTTGGGAGAAAGCCCTAATCTTTCAACTGAATCTTGTGTGTGTTTGTTTTTTCTTCAAGAAGTAGTTGACTTCCATGGCTCTTCAGGCAAATGGTGTGGCTTTCAGTCTTCTTCATCGAAGGAAGCCTCTTTCAGTTAAGGCTGTAGCTTCTGAGAATGTTTCGACCTTGCCGGGAGAGGAGGAGAAGGTGAAGCTTGGAGGGTCTGATTTGAAGGTTACTAAATTGGGTGTTGGTGCTTGGTCTTGGGGAGATACCACTTACTGGAATGATTTCCAATGGAATGGTAATTCTCTTCTGTCATTTTACTGACTAGTGTTTCTTTTCAGTATTATTCTTGTGAACTTTTTTTTTTTTTGGGAAAATTATGGGCAAAGCCCGTTCCATTAAGATGAAATAGTTACATGTAAAAGAAGATTACGGTAAAGAGAAAACTTTACCAAAAGTAGAACTAAAAACTAACAAGAAACAGGGGATAAAATACAAAACTCCCCTAAAAAAAAAAAAAAAAACAGCTAGCAACAAGAGGAAAAATCCAATAAAGAGAGGAAAAAGCCACAGAACCAAAATCAATGGGCTCAGGAAGAATTTTTATGCTTTAATTAGAGTTCCGTACGTTGTTATATTTTTTCTCATATATGTATCTCTGAATGCCTTTTTGAATGCTTATGGCTGCCTGTTAAGCTACAAATTTTCTCATAATGGGCTTTGTTGCCTCGTTCTGGATTTTTTTGACTAAATGTTGGGCAAGGTTTTTTCCTAGCTCTTATGTTGCTGGAGCCTCTCTTGCCATTTTCTTTGCTCTCTGCCTGAGAGTTTCTGGTGAAGGTTGTTGTTCTGCTGAATGGCTGTTCGGTTATTTTACGGTTCAGTCTGCTGATTCGATTTGGTTCAATACGGCTGGAGAAGTTTTGAGGACGATGATGATAGCTGCAGATCTTTTTTCCCCTAGGAGGGTCTGCGTGGCAACCTGGGGTTTTTGGGACTTCGTTTTGACTGCAGCTCCTGAGTCCTGCTTCATGTTCTTTCATGAAGTGATGATCAGTTTTGAAGTTTATACCACATTTTGGCCTCTTATAGTTGATTTGTTCTTTGGTATTGGGTGGTATAGTTTTCTTTATAGTTTTTGAGGTCTTTTATTTTGTATTTCAGCTAAATTTTTGTTATTTGTTTAGCTGACAGTTTTTTGGTTATCTTTTTACTTGTAAGTTCTCTCTTTTCATAGTAATACATGGGCTTTGGCCCCAAATTTCCCCAAAAAAAAAAAAGCTACAAATTTTCAATTTTTTTATTCGAGTATTTTTTCCCTTCTTGGAAGGTAACTTCTTCATAATTATAGATTTTATCTGATTGGATAAGAAGCCGCCATGATTGATCTCGATGTTCTATTTCTTATGCTAATTTTTGGAACATTTTTTTGTATGTTACTATGTGTATTATTTTAATGTCAAAGATTGTTGTTTTCTGTCTAGTTTTATCGGCTGCTTACGTGTTTTACTTCCTCGTTGCACTAACTTTACTTTCCGAATTGGCCCTACTCATTAATAGAGAAGTTCTGCCAATGGCTTTGTTTGAATCAATAAGTTGCTGTTCTTAGTGAATGTAATCTATAGCGCAATAGCTTTCATACTTAGGGGCTGTTTGGTAGCACCCATGATTTACTTTTAAGTAGGATTTTGTAAATCCGCTAAATCCAGATTTCGGAAATCCTGAGAGGTCTAAATCTTGAAAATTGTTTGGTAACATTCATGATAAGTCTTTTTAAATCCCATATGACTGTTTGGATATAGAGCTGATTTAAGGAGCAAATTTTTACTCTGGAGGCTGGAGCCAATGGATTTCAGAAATCCGGGATTTAGCATGATAAGGCGGAATTTTCTATCTATGGCGGCTTTCATTTGCCGTGAGATTTGGTTTTGCATTTTAGGCCGTTTGGCTAGATTGCGCTCAAATCCATCCTAAATCCTGCTACCAAACAGCCCCTTAAAGATGTGACTAGAGTACTTATTTTGGCAGAATCATTGAACAGTGATGCTCCACTCCCCAAATAAATACACGCTTAAAAGGAAATGTTGTTGACACATCAGTGTGGAATGTGGATATCAACCGACACTCTCTTTGATTGGGCCACATATTATGAGACAAAAAAACTGAAAAATCTCAGTTTAAGTATGAATCTATTAAGGAAGTGCAAGATTCTTGATCATTAAATTCACAGAGGAAGACAATTGTAGATTCTCTTGTATGTTTTTTTTCATAGAATCAAGATATGACACGATAAGAATGTATTGAACTATTTGATGTAAATATTAGCAGTGATATGCATCAGTTGCTGTCAATTTTGCTTTCCTCAGTTTTGGAGAACTTTATTAAGGTTTTCTGGCCTCTTAAACACATTTTCCTTTTCTAAATGTAATGCCAGATAGAAAGCTGAAGGAAGCCAAGGCAGCTTTCAATGCAAGTATTGATAGTGGAATAAACTTCTTTGACACAGCGGAAGTCTATGGTGCAGGGGTATATGCATTTCTTGGTTTTATGCTACTAGTTATTTGTTTAGTTAGCATTGAAGACAGAAATGAACAAAGATGCTCTCTCTTCTGCAGATCACAGGAGCGGTTAACTCAGAAACATTGATTGGAAGGTATTTTAACTTCAGTTATGTTTGGTCAATTTTACATCTCCATTTTCCTGTTCTTGTATTTTGTTACTCAAAATTTCAGTCTGAGTAGGAGAATTTAGATGCCAGAAACTGTGACCAAGATCCTGTAAGAAATTCCTTACAAAAATCACTTCAAGCATTCCCTTTTCTCCATTCATTTTACATTGATATTTATACATGTTCTTTTGGATATAAGTTCTTATCAATTGCTTTTAATAACATTTTTCTAAGGAATTTATTATAGGGTTTCTGTCCCATGAACTGATAACTTGCTGGTTTATACCTTTTTTCATATTTGGATTCCTTGGATTCATTTCATTTTATTTTGGTATAAGTTTTACAAATGGTTGTTGACCCAACATCAACCCTGGACATCTCTCATCCAGATTTGGGATCAGCAATGCCACTTCTTTTTTAAAATTCATTTCAATAGGAAATCCCAAATATGTGGGATGAGGTTGATGATGATGATCATGATGCATCTACTCTTTTTTTTGGCAGTTTCATCAAAGAAAGGCAAAAGGCTGGTCCAGTTGATGTAACCATAGCAACCAAGTTTGCAGCCTTACCATGGAGGTTTGGCCGTGGAAGTGTCATTTCTGCTCTTAAAAGCTCTTTGTCTCGCCTCGGGCTTTCATCAGTTGATCTCTATCAACTGCACTGGTCTGCGTCGCAAGCTCATTCTGTGCTTATTTCATAAATTTGCCTTAAACCTATGGTTAACTTTATTTATTTTAGTTTTCAGGCCAGGAATATGGGGAAATGAAGGTATTATAAGCTTTTCTCAAACATCCTAAGAAGTCCATTATTTGTAAATAATCAGGGCTTCTTTTTTCCATGCATTCTGCAACAATAAACTATTACTTCCAAATAATTCCAGGTTATATTGATGGCCTCGGAGATGCTGTTGAAATGGGTTTAGTGAAGGCTGTTGGTGTCTCAAATTACAGTGGTAATACTTCTGACCAGGTTATTAAGGCTTCATTTGGGTCGGCTTTCTTACAGCTTCTTAAAGCAGCTTTCTAGTTCAAAAATTAAAATTTTTGTACTAAAAATCTGTTTTATGAAGCAATAAGAAAGTCATCCCAAACAAAGCCTAAATGATGTCTATTATTCTGTACTTTACTCCCAAATTTGGATATACTACTTATCAGTCTTTTTCATTGTTTGCTCTAGAAAAGAGGCTCCGAGAAGCCTACAACCGTCTAAAGATTCGTGGAATTACATTGGCTTCTAATCAAGTGAACTACAGTCTTATATACAGGATTCCAGAGAAGAATGGGGTGAAGGCTGCTTGTGATGAACTGGGTGTAACTTTGATTGCATATTCTCCTATTGCTCAAGGTATGGTAGTTCTATAAATATATTATTTATATATATGGATGGATTTTTAATTTTTTCACACCTTGGAGGAGGTTCTCAATATAGTCCAATTTAAATTTATAAGTGTGAATTCCAAACCATTTTATCTGGCATCATTAAAAGCTAGTATAATACATGATTTCCTGCATTCTTTTTAATGTTTGATCGTCCATCAGATTCCTTAAAATTTTCATGAGGGATGACTTTGATTGCAGGAAGAAATTTATATTTTCATAGGATAGATTACCAAAAATGATTAGATATTTAATCAATGAATTGTTCATGGTTCTTAAAGCATAGAAATGGTCTTTATTGGTGAAGCATATGGTTACATGTCATCAGATCATCCTTTTGTTTCCTGTATGTTTAATGAATGGATTTTTTTTTTTTTTTAGAACTAGTAAATTTGATCTACATGTGATTTCCATGTTGTAAATGAATATGAATTGGACAGTGTGATGCAGGCTCTATTTGGCATTGTAGAGCTTTTCCATGATCTGTTGTGTTATGTTGTATTGTGTTATCGAGTAAAGTGGATGATTGTTTGTAAGGTATGATAAAACTATCATCCAAAGTATTGCAAGAGTTGCAATTGTTTGGTAAAAATAGATATGACACAAATATGAGCTGATTGAATGGCTGAGATGAATATTACTATTAATTTCATGCAATTATGATATTAGTTTTTCACTGGTATTCCCCAACAAATTTCATATGTTAGAATCCTTTTTTTGTAAATCTAGGATCAAGGTGGAGATTGTTAGATATTGATCCTAGATTTAGGATTTCATTTTGTTTAGGTTTCTTGTATGGATTGTAAAGCCATTAGTATAGCTAGTTGTGTAGCTTGTTATTTGCCTATAAATAAGCTATAGTTTGTAATAGGCAAAGTGGCCAAGAGAAATAAAGAATTTATGCATCTCTCCCTCTTCTTCTTCCCTCTCCTCCTCCTCAAGAAGCTCTGATACCAGATGTAGAATCCTTGCTCTCTAGAGAGGTGCTTCGCTTCTTGAGGAGGAGGAGGAGAGGGAAGAAGAAGAGAGATGCAGAAATTCTTTATTTCTCTTGGCCACTTTGCCTATTACAAATTATAGCCTATTTATAGGCAAATAACAAGCTACACAACTAGCTACACTGATGGATTTACAAGCCATACAAGGAACCTACACAAAATGCAATCCTAAATCTAGGATCAATATCTAACAATGATGTAAGAACTGCTCTCTAGAGAGGAAGAAGCACTTCCTACATGAGCTTCCTGAGGAGGAGAGGGAAGAAGAAGAGAGAGAGATGCAGAAATTCTTTATTTCTCTTGGCCACGTTGCCTATTACAAACTATAGCCTATTTATAGGCAAATAACAATCTACACTAATGAAATTACAAGCCATACAAAGAACCTAAACAAAATGCAATCCTAAATCTATGATCAATATCTAACAATCTCCACCTTGATCCTTGATTTACACAAAAAAGATAACCACTGTTCACAAAGAATAGCCAAAGAACAACCCCGCCGATATTTCTCGCCAATAGAGTCGACGGTTAATAATTTTCTCAAGAACTGCTCCACCATCTTCTTGAGTTTTCTGCTTCACGAGCTCTAGCTCCACCTCCCGACAGATCTTCTTCTGTCGCACTGTGTCCAACGCAGTCAATTCCCGAACACCCTCTGTGCCTCGCTTCTGTGCCCTATGCATCCACCTGCACCCTGCACCTCGTGCCCGCGCCCCGCGCCTCCATCCCGCGTCCTACGCGTCCAGCCCACGCCCGTGCCTTGCACTCATGCGGTCTGACTCCAACCACATCCTGCACGTATCCACCCGTGCACCGAGCCCTACGCCTTCACCTGCGCTCCGCTCGTCACAAACCCACGCCCTGCACTGTCGCGTCCGGCCAGCGCCCTGCGTGTCTTTCACCAGTGCCCTGCGCTCCTATGCGACCTCCTCGTGCACCGCACGACCTCGCACCTCCAAGCGCTCTGCACTCCCAGCACTGCTCCCCAAGAATAGGCTGACTCCACCTCAATGTCTCCTGGACTCCACCTCAAAAGATCTGATCTTCTGCTACTACAATCTTGAGTACAATTTCTTCCAAACTCCAAGAAACCCTCCATAGGCTGCGGTTCTGCTATGTCCTTCCCAAAAATTGAATGGAAGGGTTCCTCTGTTCCTGTGCAATTGCTCAAGAACTGCTCTTCTTGCATTCGACAGCTCCAGTCCGCTGACAAGCCAAGGTTGATCACAAGAAACACAAGCCAACATCCACGAACAAGCCACGACTCAATTCCTGCCTCCGATTGGTTCGAGCTTGACGTCCGGCTTTCATTCGTTCAGCCCCTAGCGTGCACGCCTCCGCACCAAGCACCTGACCCAGCTTCTCCTGGCACCGCCTCCGCCAGGCAGCACACGCGGCCACCTTTGCCGCTCGGTCCGATGCCAATCGAGCACCCAAGTTCGGCTCTCCTGTTCATCCGCCTTCTATTGATCCCGCGACCAAACTCACGGGCTGCTCCCTCTTCACCCGCACAGCTTGCGTGCGGCCTTGCCTTGCTCCCGATCAAGCAACCCACACGCACTAGTCCGGAGACTCCGGACCACCGCGCCCACCAGCGCTGCCTGCCGAAGTCGCCTCCGGTTTCACTCGCGCTATCAAATCGCAAAACCTAGGTCCCTCTCAAGCGTATCTTCCAACTCGAACAAGCAGTCGCCTCTGACTCCTTTCTTGAATCGTTTTCTTTGGACAAGAAAACCACCTCCGACTCCACCTTGAGATCGCCACCACTGTGAATCTGATATCATATGTTAGAACTGCTCTCTAGAGAGGAAGAATCACTTCCTACATGAGCTTCTTGAGGAGGAGGAAGAGAGGGAAGAAGAAGAGAGAGAGAGATGCAGAAATTCTTTATTTCTCTTGGCCACTTTGTCTATTACAAACTATAGCCTATTTATAGGCAAATAACAAGCTACACAACTAGGTATACTAATGGCTTTACAAGTCATACAAGGAACCTAAACAAAATGCAATCCTAAATCTAGGATCAATATCTAACATCATAGTTATTAGTTTGTCGTGCAATTTTTCATGATTTTTAGAATTCAAGTTGGATGGTTGAAGCGGAGGAATGCATCAGGCTTGTTGTGTGATAGAAAAGTTCCCCTCAAATTTAAGGGAAAATTCTATAAGATGGTGGTTTGACTTGCAATGCTTTCTGGTGCAGAATGTTGGCCATTAAAATAGAAGCATAATATTAAGTTAAGTGTTACAGAGATGAGTATGCTGAGGTGGATGAGTGGCTTTACTCATAGAGACAAGATACGAAATGAGCATATACGTGAAAAGGTTGGAGTAGCTCCAATGGAATATAAGATGAGATAGAGCCGCCTTAGATGGTTTGGTCATATAAAACGGCGGCCTTCTGATGACTCGGTTAGGAAAGTAGATGTATTATATTTGTATATTAAGAAAGGTAGAAGTAGACATAAAAAGACTCGGTTAGAAAATATTAGAAATAACCTTTCTTTATAAATAAGAATTTAAATGAGAATTTAACTTTGAACATGGCACAATGGGAAAAAATGATTCATATAGCCGACCCCACATAGTGGGATAAAGGTTTGATGTTGTTGTTGTTGCATTAGTATACCATCCTATTCTTTAAACTCTCACTTATCCATCCTACCACAGAAGTAGACAACTTTGATAAGAATGTTTATCCTCCTTGGAGAACAAAGGTCTATCTCACATATGAGTCTATTATGTTTTAGTATGTATTTACAGTTAGAACGCTTTGCTGTTAGAAATACTTTACATTCAATGGCGTATTTAAGGGAAACATGTGGGGAACATATGCCCCTCCTGAATTTTTATATGTAATAGATAAATATCAATTTTGATATTTTTCATTATAAACATTCAATTAGTGCTACAAAACATTGATTCATTTATGTGCCCTTATTAAGAAAAATAATGTCTTTGCCACTGTTTACCTACAACAAAAGGCAACCTGTGTTTTTTCACCACCTAATCCAGAATTAAACCCTTTTAGAGAGATTCTAATCAGTAAAACGCCTTCAATAAAAATAAGATCTCTTGGGAAAAATTATAGTTTTCTTTTACACCACCAATGACTTTGTGTCATAAAAAACTTCAATTCTTGTTAATATGCATTTGACTTCTAAAATGTTGAGTTTATCAATTTCATTCAGGAGATCTAAATACTGCTTCATTATGTTCAGGAGCTCTAACAGGAAAGTATACACCAGAGAACCCACCAAGTGGTCCTCGGGGCCGCATTTACACTCGTGAGTTCCTCACAAAGGCAAGACCTATATGCTTTCTATGCCTTCTTCTTGACATCAATTTCATCCTTTTATGCTGAAACATTTCTCTTTATACAGCTGCAACCTCTGTTGAACAGAATTAAAGATATTGGACAGAACTATGGAAAAACTTCCACACAGGTTCTATCTTTTGTTCCAGTGTTTTATTTTTCTGCTACAATTTTTAGCAATTTTATGCTAGAAGAAATCGTTTATTACTGATATCAAAATGTCAACAATTGTATCCAAGTATATCCTCTATGCACCTAGCTAAGGTTTCGTTTGGGACGGCTTTCTTATTCCTTCTTAAAGCAGCTTTTTAATACAAAATTTTTACAACAGCTTTGTTTGGGACGGCTTTCTTACTACTTAAACAAGCTTTTTAGTAGAAAAAATTAAATTTTAACTAAAAAATTGCTTTAAGAAGCAGTAAGAAAGTCGTTCCAAACGAAACCTAAAAATCTGCCATGACTACGTTACTTTTTCACTTCCAAAACTAACATATGCACATGAATATAGGCAATTATGTGATTAATTGTGTTATTGCTTTCTTGAGTGTATTTTGATAAATTTTGACACATAATATATACCACAGACTTATTACATGCTCGTATGAGAAAGTATTTTACTTTATTTTTTCCCCTTCTGAGAGCAAAAGATGATGTGATGTTTTCACTATTTATTGCAGGTGGTTCTAAATTGGTTAATTTGCCAAGAGAATGTGATACCAATCCCAGGAGCCAAAAATTCAGAGCAAGCAACAGAGTTTGCAGGTGCTCTTGGTTGGAAGCTCAAAGATCCGGAGATTGAGGAACTGCGTTCTCTCGCAGCTGAGACACAGCCAGTTACAGGCTTCCCTGTGGAAAAACTGTAGTTTGGTTACATGCTATGATTTGAAATGAAACGCTCATAAAAGATCTAATACACACTTGTCAGTAAATTTACCTTGCAAATTCCAGCTCCCTTCCATGTATATCCCAAGAAATTATACGCAGTAGTAGCGCAAGAAATTAAGGCTTCGTTTGGCACGGCTTTCTTACTATTTTTTAAAGTAATTTTTATGCTGGAAAGCTACTTTAAGAAGTAATAAGAAAGACATCCCAAACGAAGCTTAAATGTTTTACTTAGTAATGTGTTTGTAATTGCTACCAGCTTTCTAAAGTGATGTTTGGCATAACTGTATTGTGGCAGCTGAGTGGTTATTTTAAGTGTTAACAGCTTTCTCACTGAACAAACAATATCATGTATTCTAAATGTTTCTATTTTCATTGGCTTAACGCAAATTTATATATTTTCACTAAAGTTCCTTTGAGATGTTCCGAGTAGGAATTAAACATTTGTAGCAGAAAAAAAAAGAAAACTTTTGGTTGGTTACGACCAATATGCCTTCAGTTGCCTTACTATGTTAGGACAGATATTATTTTAACTGTACTTCTGCTGCACATGCGATTAAGTGCATTTTATTATGTCCCAATCAGAGCATTTAAAAGGAAGTTTTTTTTCTTTATTTCAACTTTATAGATTACTGGAACATACTGTAAGAATCGATTTCCTTGCTGTAAAGGGAATAAAATCTCTCCAAAAAAATCTTTAGAACTGGTTGCAGCTCAATTTCTATCTGAATTTACTTCTGGAAGGGTGTTTGCCTCCTGAAGCTTCCAAACACTTGAAAGCAAAAGAAACTGTAAGCTAGTCAAAATCGCTTTATGAAGCATGAATTCCTCGCATAGAACGGTGGCCTTATGTAAAATTTATTGTGTGGACACTGGATGGCATCCGGAGACTAACTAAAACGTGTCATGTCAAGTGATATGACGTGTTCTGATTGGTCTCCAAACCGTCCGGTGTCCGCACAGAATAATTTCTCCTTCCGATGATCCGGTTAGGAAAGTAGAGGTATTAGATTTGATTTATGTTAAGAAAGATAGAGGTAGACTTAAAAAGACTTGGTTAGAAAATATTAGAAATGATCGTTTTTTTATTAGATTTAAATGAGAATTTGACTTTTAACTTGACACAATAGAGAAAAATGATTAATGTGGTTGACCTCACGTAGTGGGACAGGCTTGATTTTGTTGTTGTTGATGTTGTATCAAACATATCTATGGCTGTTATTTTTTAGTTATTTTTTAGAAATATGTAAGGTGAAAAGCAATATTTTATAACCAGATTTGTTAGGGTATAATAGTTATAAGAAAATTGTTATCCCATTTTTATAAAAGAAAAAAAATTATAATAACAATAATAGTTTTTGAAAATAACTTTTTACCTCCAACAGGTCAATAACAATTTTTATAAGTAGTTGGTGCCACCCTAAATGAACCTTTAATCAACTTAACTAAAGAAAATAAAGAACAAGTAATCAAGATAAGTGGAAAGAAATCTTTCTTGATATCTTAATGTCAGATGTACATGTATTTATAGTTTTCCTATACTAATTATGTGGTTGATATTTCTCTTGACAGTTGTAAACACTTGGCTGAGATTGTATACATGTGGAAGGCTACGATCTGTACAAATATACAACTGATATCTGGATGGTTGCGATCTGTACAAGTGGTTGGCTTTGATCTTGTCTTGACATGTGAACTATTATAATGCGGTGGATTTCGTTTCTCTTTTCATTAACTTCATTGGCCTCTCAACCATCGATCATTGGGCTCATCATAAAATTTGGGAGCTTTGTCTTGTTCACAAATTTATTATATTTCTGACATTTCAATATGTTATATACATATACTTGGGAGTTTTAACGCTCTCAGGATTAAGAGAAATTATTCTGTGCTCTGTCACTAGACCGTTCGGAGGCAAATTAGAACATCCAACGTCTCCCAGTACACAACGGTGCACAACACCGATACACAAAAAAAAAGTGATGTGGCATGCTCCGATTCGTCTCCGGACACTGTTCGGTGGCCACACATAATAACAAACCGTTACCTTTTTGCATCACATAATCGCTATCATGAATTCTTCACATCTATCTTATTCATTTCACTTATAGTAGTCTCTATCTTCATCATCTTTATTGCCACAACTCATATTAATATCTACATATTTGTCATCACCTTTCTCCATTTGTCTTGATCAAATCACTAAATAATTATGAAATTTTTTAATCATTAAGTCATATGATATAATTTTATTATAGGCATGTATTTTATTCATAATATTTTCAATTTCTCTTACTTTATTTTTTAAGGTTTAGGGGATAAAATTAATAAATGATAATCATCATACAAAATATCTCAGATTAAACTAAGGGAACCTTTTATTTATCAAAGATCTAGGAACCCAAATACTTCAATTAGTTCCAAACCCATCCATCCACACTCTCAATACATCCTCAAATATGAGGTAAGAAACATACTTAGAAAAATTGATTGAAGTTGAGCTATTTATTGATCTGAACACGAATAATGAATCTATTTTTTTAAAGTACTATCTCAAATTTTCTATTGTGACAATACTATTATAATCATAACTTGAATCAATTATTCCTACTAAATATAATTAAACACTCATCAATAAAACACTCAATTTTCATATTATTATTTGAGATTTTCGGACTCGACTTAAATAAGTTATGATTTACTTAAATTTGATTAAAGGGCTATTTGGTTGTAAACGTTTAAAATTCAAAGATAATTTAAATAATGTATAATATAAATATAATGTATTTAAAAATTAAGAGATTTTTTTGCTTGTGGCTTAAAACTAATAAAAATAAATAAATTTATGAGTGTATTATTGCTTCCTCTTGCAATTTATTTCAAATTCACTTGACTCAAATGAATTAATAGAATATTTTTCTAATTTTCCAATATTTTAAATTCATAGATTTTAAATATAATCTACTAAAAATTCCTTCAATTAAATAATCATAAACAAATAAATGGTTTTACTTTCAAAATTGTAATTGACTTTGAAAGACTTCTTCGAAAGAAATGGAGAAGAGATGAGCAGGAAGGATATATATGTAATTGCACATGTCTAACGGATCCTGCCATGGAATAAAACAAAAAATAAATAAATTAAAAATTTTGACTTTCTGAATAATAATCCCTGATAATTAGTACCGATAAAAGGACATTTCAAACGACAAGTTAATGATGTCATGTTCACTGCAAAACCAAAGTTAAAAAGAACTGCACTGTCAAATCTCCTTCGGCCCACCGAGCTTCTTACCATTCTAAACAGGAACAGAGGGAAAGAAGCAGAAACCAGCGAGAGCGAGAGAGAGAGAGAGAGCGCTATACCTCTAATCCATTGCAACGCCAGAAAGGAGGAAACTTGCTGAACAGAAGAGCGAGAGATGGCTGTTCTTGAAAAAGGTCTGTTCTTTCCTCTCTTTTCCCCTTTTCCCCTTCTTCTCCAATTCGTTGGGTTCTGAGGCGCTTTAGGTTCTTCCTTTTTTGGTTTCTCTTGGGATTTTGTTTTGATTTTTCTTTTATAAGATTTTGTGACTTTGTATCTTCAGTTGTGATTTTTTATCTTGTTTAACTACAGAAACTATCCACTCTTCTGTGATACTATTGTGCCCTGTTCCATTGTAAATGACATGAAATGACCTTTTTTTCTGCAACTCGTCAAAACTTTGTGTTTTCTTCCTACTATTCCTCTTTTGGGAATTACAAAGCTTCGTCTGTATTATAGCTGGCTATTTCGGGTTAAATTTATTTGAAAAGTATTCTTCTTCTTCTCCTAGGCTTTGTTTGGTTTTTTATTCTAGTTATTGTGTTCTTAGATTGTTTGTTATCACCCTAAATATTTGTTGTTTGATATTTCTTGTTTGGTTGAGTCTGTTTTAAAAGCTCTGCTTTCTACTGTGTTGGCTTAAATTTTAGAACGCAAAACTCTTTGTTTTTTTTTCCTTTTCTTGAGCTTTTATATGTAGTTTCCACTGAAGCACTTTTATATATGAGTTTCTTCACGTTGAGCTTTGTTCTTAGTCTTAGTGTTTGGTGTGATGATACAACTAGGAATTCATGATCTTTGGGAGCTGCTTGACTGTATTTTTTTATTGATTTTCTTAGGGTTCGTTTAGGCTTGTATTTTCTGCAAAACTCTTATTTTTTACTAAAAAAAATGAGCATCTATATGAATGTTATCATGAAATTAAGTATATGTAGATATATGTATATTTATCTATACAGCAATACTGAGAATCATGTCAAAAGTATTTGTATATGTTCTTGTCTTCTTCTTTTTAGAAGTTGATTATCAAATTTGACTATATCCTTCTTTCTTTGCTCTTTAATATCAAAATCAGAATTCATTTAAGAGAGATGAATGGCTGTGTTCCCGATTGGAAAATGGAGGATGATTCTAGACCGTTCTATGGTCTTCCTGTAACAAATGAAAAGAAGTGCATGGGGTTAGTGCTGTTTTTTACCTCTTTCCATTAATGCTAAATGTTCCATCATTTGAAAAAAAAAAGTTATGGGTTTAAATTTTTTATTTCTTATGATCTTCTTGCAGACCAGAAAATGAACTAACAGAGCTTTTGAGGAGAAATCGGCATGGGGTCTTGCATGGCCAAACCAATCATAAAGCCTTGCCCGCCATCTTCGAATCTAAACAAACTCAAAAGCCTGAATCCTTACTGAAATGTGGGGACTCAGTTGTGAATTCAAGTAATTTTATTGATGAAGAGGAGGCTACATCATGGTTCCAATATTCTTTAGATAATTCAGTGGATAAAGAGTTGTCAGAATTTTTCTATGGAATGCCAACTGCAGAAATCATTTCTACTGATAAGGCAAAGAAAGAAGATAGTAATGTTTGTACTAAGAAATCCTGTTTTCATCCTCATGATAATGTGATGCTTTCTCCAAAATCTAGTTTAGGTGATAGCGCCACTGTTGTAAAATTCTCAAACCATAGAAAGCCGAGGAAGGCTGATTTGGTATCAGAAAATAGGAAATTTTGTGAAGAAGCATCAAGTAGTGAAGCTGTGGTTGGCATGGCAGATTCATCCTCATTGAGGAAAATACTATCAAGTGTTTGTGGAAGCAACCAAGCTCAAAACGAAGCTGAGGTTACTCATGCTTTGAGCAGTGTGAAAGGAGCAAAGGACTCTCTATCAAGATTTACACTCGATCATTTGGAAGCAAACACATATGAACCTGCAATTACTTCATCATCAGGCGGCTCTAGGCGAAGCTCGACAAAGCATGGACTTAAGAGGAAGGGAAGAAATGCTGAGGAATCTGAAGGCCAGAGTGAGGTTTGCTTGTTTATGTTTTTAAGAAAACATAAAATCATCCTTTCTTCATTCAAGGAAATCAAAATCTTCTAATGTGTAGGAAGCTGAGTATGAATCAGCAGAGGCAAACAAGGCAGTTCAGCGACCTGCATCTGGCCGTAGAAGTCGTTCCGCTGAAATCCATAATCTCTCAGAGAGGGTAGGATTCTGTAAACAATGTATATAATTTATAGTTGCACTTCATTTTCTCACCATGAGATCGTTCATGTAGAGAAGAAGGGACAAGATCAATGAAAAGATGAGGGCATTGCAAGAGCTCATCCCTCATTGCAACAAGGTAAATGTGTTATCATTTTTCTATTGTCTATTTCAAAATTCCAAAGGAAGCTTTCTCATGTTATTATATTTATTATACTGTGGAAAATTAATTCTCTTGCTAAAATGGGATGTTAGAAGGAACTAAATTATCTTTATGATGCATGTACCTTGTTGGGCGTTGATTTTGTGATTATCTTATTTTTTTTAGTCAGACAAAGCATCAATGCTTGATGAAGCTATCGAGTATTTGAAATCACTCCAATTACAACTTCAGGTATAAAAAACAGATTACATCCTTCTTTATTATATAAATCAAAATTTTATTCAGAAGGTTCAACACTCTTGCTCTCTTGCCGGCTTCTCAGATAATGTGGATGGGAAATGGCGTGGCGCCAATGTTATTTCCTAGTATTCAGCAGTACGTGTCGTGCATGGGCAATGCAATGAATCATCATTCAATGACATCAATACCAAATCCAGTTCAACCACCAAAAGTATCATCTGATATTCAGTCTACTACACTTGGAACTTCTATATCAAACCAACCTCATGTTTGCCCTCCTCAAGGCCCAAATTCTATTAATATTGCTACCCAGATGCATAACTTTCATATCCCTGAGCAATATTCAAGCTGCTTTGGCTTTCCTCAGATGCAAATGCCTCCTCAGGTTTCTGAATTTGAATCTTTATGGTAATTTAGGCTTCGTTTCTGACGGCTTTTTTACTGTTTTTTAAAGCAGCTTTTGAGTACAAAAATTTTAACTTTTGTACTAGAAAGTTGTTTTAAGAAGCAGTAAGAAAGCCATCTCAAACAAAGCCTTTTTCTTTGATAACTCTTGGGATGAGTGTGACGCTTTAGCTTCTTTGTAGGTGATGAACATTTGCACTTATGGACCACAAATGATGCAGCAAAATCAGATGGTTGCTGCAGTTGATAAACAACAACATACCAACAATAAGAGCTCTATATAAACATATTCAAACTTGCTAGTTAGAATAGGGAAACTATTTATTGTTTGATGTTCCAGCTTTAATTAGGATTTGAACCCTGGGCTCTTATATGTATATTAGTGGCTATGCAGACTGAATTATTGGTTACAGGCACTGGTTTACTTGATTTGTATTACTATAGAAAGAGCATGTTAAATTATTAACAGATTCCTGATGTTTTGGTCTTACAAAATAAAGAGCATAAGCACCTTTGTTTTTGTCATGAAGTACTGAATCTCAATTTGACACTCCTTGAGAAAAGTATTAAATTATATCATCCATAAAGAACTATAAACTTTGATCATAATAGATCAAATATTGAATCACCTTTTGGCTGTTATCAGGCTATGAAATAGTGAACGGAGAGCAACGGTGGAATTCGAGTGAGATTGGGTGTCTCTTGCCATCCTAAATTTAAAAATTGTCATATGTAGCTATGTATAATATGAACATTTACCCTTAAATTCTCCTACAACTTCCATTCAAATTCGAATGAAAATTCTAGTGAGGAATGACAAATTGAAATCTTGAAATTAGATCATGTGTTTTTAATATGCACGGTTGTATAAATCTACTTTTTATACATATTTGTGTTTATATATGTATGCACTCATGTGTGTAACATGTATGAATTTAAATATGGATTGAAGGTTGGCATTTTGAATGACTCGAAGATTGGCAAAATTATCTAAAATTTAATGATTTGGAAGATTGAACTTGAATTGATGTCTTTGAACAAAGGCTAGTTCTAATCGAGGGTTTATATGGTGCCTTTTTAAAAAAAATTTGCTTTTCAAATAGTTATCAAAGTCTTCCAGGTTATAGCTTTCTTTCTATTTTTGAGATTTTTTTTTGCGATGGAAAATAATTTTTTATAATCAGATATACTAAAATGTGATAGTTATAGAAGTCTATTATTGCTTTAATTTTTTCTTAAACAACAATAACATCAAGCCTTTAATCCACTACGTGGGGTTGGCTATATGAATCATTTTTCTTCATTATGTCATATTAAGAGAAATTCTCATTTGAATCTGATAAAAATGTCATTTCTAATATTTTCTATCTTTTTAGATCATTTCTAATTGTTTTATTTTTTTCTAAAAAAAAATTTATAATACCCACAATAACTTAAAAATCTACTTTTTTATAACAATTCTACAATAACTTTTGCAGATAAGCATTTTTCCTAAATTGACTCAAACAAATAATATTTAATCCGATCTCAAGTCTTGGTCATCTAGGCTCAAGGTTGGCCTCTTCTTATTGTCTTTTTTCTGAGGTATGCATGAAAAAAGGTGGTTCTGCATTGTTTCTTTGTGCATGCCATTTTTGTATAGGATTAGTGAAATATGAAATTGTTGAATGATAAACGTCTCTTAGAGTCCTATGAAATTAACCGGCAACAGTCTTTATCTGCGACTTGCTATGGATTAAGCTAGCTAAAGGTGATGGGGCATCTTTTTCTTTTTTGATCATATCAGCAAACTTGGCCATCAGGTACTCTTTTTTTAATTTTGTGGTTGTGAATCAAACGTTCATCTGTCATAATACGAGTTTTTTGAACTTTTTCTCTTGATGTGGCAAAAGCATGATTAATTTCAATTTTGAAAGATTGTTGATAACCTTTCTAGCTCTTTAGCAAAGCCCAACATTGGGTTCTGATTGGGTACCCATTGGGAACCTATGCTTTACTCGGACGGGGTTTGCCCACCCACACCCACCCATGGTGACTATCACGATGTCGTACCCACCTATACCCATCCACTTTACATACTTTTTGAACGCAGTCTGCCACAGACTGATGGCCTTGAGGCTTATTGCCCTTTACTATGATTGCAAGCTTTCAAGCAGCATATCAAAATTTATCATAGTCGCAACGTGGTTAAGTGTTGCACACTACGTAGTGAGGATTGCAGTAATATAAGATATACAATGATTCGTAATGTAAATCGATTTATCCCCCGATGCATGTTGAGTACCACCCACAAGGTCATGGGTGTACCCATAAACACCCATACCCATTGGGTATGTGAGGGTATATGGGTGTGTGTAGGTATGGATACCCAATGCAGGGCTCTGCTCTTTAGCAATTTGCCTTTTCTAAGATTTACTGCATACTGTTCAAATCTCTGAGGCTCTTCTAAATTTTTTTTTTTTTGTTTTTTTTTTTTTTGACCGCAGGAATTTATGATGTGCATGTTGAATTTATGATAACTGCTTAAAACTTGTGTAAGACCAAAATTGTAAGATACTTCTATTTTATTTGCAATTATCTAAAGCCTTACATATCAAAGTTGTGAAGCTGCTTGTTCTCCTCTCAAATTAAGCAATGCTAAAAATTATGTCTGCTGAATTCAAGAAATCCTATGTTGTCTCTACAAAATATTGCTTTCATATTCTTTAATGATGGGCACTAATGGCCTAATTATTGCTAATTTTGTTAGTTTGAATGTTTTAATCTTTGTTATTATTTGATTCTTTAGGAGTTAAATCTCATTATCTATTGATTCTTTTGTTAGTAAAATTGATTTATGTATTATATGGTGAGAAAATGTCTTAACTACAGTTTTTTACTCTTAATTACTTGTTTCAATGTAATTAGAAGAACCATTATCCTGCATTCTTATAGTTGTTGCTTTGTTAGAACATGTTTCATTGTTTATTATCTTAATTAGCAATCGAGTGGTTTATTCTTTTTTCATCTTAAGCTACCTAACTAGCCATTTATTTTCCTGCTGTAAAATTGAAGTGCTGACATATAACATATTGATGTACATTTTTTGGATTTGGCTCTGAATATGACATATAATATATTGATGCATTAAATGCTTATTTATTTTGTTGATGTGGCTTCTATTTAGCTATCTCACCTGATCATTACTCTTCATTCATTTTTATTGGGGGATTTAGATACATAACTGTTAAAATATTAAGTTTTACATGTTGATTACATAAATTTCACTATTTACATACATAGCATTCAGAACATCAAAATAAAAATAAAAAATAACATCTCATGTCACCCCATAAGCATGCTGTTAGTCCCGCTACCCTTTACATGCCATTGGTTGCCTCGTCCTCCCCTCAATCGCACCCTATCTCTCTGTTTTCTCACCCTCTCTACCGCTTTTACTGAACTTCATGAAACCTTAACAACAGATAAAGTAAGGAAATTACATGGGAGGTGACAGACGTCGACGGGTCTAGGTGGTGTGGCATGCAACGAAGAAGAGGATGTCGCACATGAGCTTGCTAGGAGAAGGCATCAATGGGCCAGCATGATTAGATCCGGCGAGTGCATACAAAGTACTAGATAATGTAAATAGTTAAGCTTAGGTGTGAATCCCATTTTATTATGACAGCAATAAAAAATTAAGTACAACTCTTCTGTTTCTTTCAAGTTTTGTTTGAGTGCATTCTGTTGTTAATTAATAGTTTTTTTTTTTAAGAATAGAAATCTATCCCTATTGTCGTTTTAATTGTAAGTATGACATAACGTAAGTTACAAACTATAAACTCCACGCACAGAACAGATTAAGCATGAAAAATTGGTCAAATTTGAGCAAATTCAAATTTAAGATTTTTACCCTTGAGAATTAAGGAAGATATTTTTTTCTTTATTAGATTTAAAAGAAAATTTAACTTTTAACAAGACATAATGATGAAAAAGAATTCATGTACCTGACCCCACATAGTGGGATAAAGGCTTAATGTTGATTTTGTTGTTGTTGTTGTAGTAGAACTAAGGAAGATATTGTCTGGCCTAATGCTAGGTGTTGTTATTAATTAACTAGTTGATATGAAGAACATAATAAAGTTTTGAAATTCCTGTATTAAAAATGTCACCATAGAAAATACTAGTAATTTTCTCTCCTTCAGCAGCCACTCATTTTTTGAGGCAAGTAGACAAATTCGCTGTCTTTTCTTCTTGTTTCTACTACGTTATACACTTGAAAGTGACTGATGCCAACCTCTTGGCTCTGCCCTTTCTTAGCTTTCAATCTAATCCACATGTTGAACCATTTGTTCCCATTGATCTCCTGATTTTTTTTACTTCCTTTATTCTTCTACCTCTACAAGCATGGGATTCTACCACAGGTGCAGTAGACAAATAATCTTTTCTTCCTCTGTCAGCTTTCACAATCATAAGAGGGAAATTTTGAAAATATAAATTTAGTTTAATTAAAATATATTCTTGATGTGTTAATATAAAGTATTTTTCATGTAACGAAAGAGAATTGCACAAACAAATTTTTTTTTAATGAAGAACATGATATGGGAAAAGTATAAGTGCATAAAGGAACTTTCATTGATCCCAGTATTATTAATTAAAATATGATTAGAGATATATTACTTCCTTTTGTTAGTTAATGTTGTTAATTGGAAAAGACAGTATGATTAAAAACGCATCATTCATACTCAAAAGTTTCTTATAAATTAATTAACTCTACTAAGTTTTTAACTTATCTACCTAATTTTGTTGAAAAGAACATGCTCTCCACTCTTCCCCCATAACTTTTCCTAAAAAGGCATGATAGACATTTTCATCTCCACATTTTCTCAAACTCATGCCTATGTATACTTCTCTATTAAATAACTTCAGCCTAAATATTTCTCAATAACAAGTAACCATGCTTACTTTTAAGAAAATTACACCTCCCTATCCAACTTTAAGAATATTTCAAAGAAATTTCTTAAGTTTTTTTGTCCCATCCAATCTTCTTTCACTATCAATATTTGATTCTACCATCAGCAAGTGCGCTCTCATTTGACTATGCTCTTTTTTCTTGTTGAGTGTCCACTTCTCAAATATCCATGGATTAATTGTCACCGTCGGGTCCGAAAAGTTGTACATCTAAGCAATTGATAGACTGATCCAAGAAGGACCGGTCCAGCCGGCCCAGAACTGGTGTCGTCCCCTGTTTTACAGTCAGCACAGGCCAGGTGTTCCGCACAACCAGCAAATCAAGACTATGGGGCCCGCGACGTAAAAGGGAAAGAGGGGATTAGGTAAGAGGAGGGGGCGGCTAATTGATGGGCCCACGGCTGAAATTGAGAAGCTTGTTTTGGCATGTTGGAGAGGGCGGCTGATTGAAGGAGATCCCTTACCTAAAAGTAGAATTTTGGTTTGGGCAAGATGTGGAGGTGCGGGGCGGGCGGTTGATTTGGGGATCCTAAGGGCAGATTTTTGTGAAGGCTTTAAATAAGATAGAGGGGAGAGTTAGGGTTATGTTATTGTTTTGTGAGAGTTCTATTTTTCTTAGTGTCTTGGTACTTGGTCTCTAGCGGTATCTTGAGACTTAGGAGAGATCATTCCTCCTCTCAAATTGAGGATCAATTGTATCTTGCTTCTTATTATTTATTTTCCTAGCAATTAAATATTTTTGTGTTGAATTCATCATGTTCATGGGCTCTTCTTGATACTAAGGTATATCAAATTGGTATCAGAGCACTTTCATGTGATGAAAATTGTGGTTCTCCACTGACTTGATGATTGGAGCCTAGATCCGTTCTAATGACAGCCAAAAAGGTGGATGTGTTGGAGGGGAGATTGAGCAACTTAAAGCTAGAGTGGAGGAAAGATTCTCGTCTGTCGAGAATAGCTTTGGGAATTTCGAAGAGATGATGAAAAATATGCTGGAGATGCAATCAAAAGCATCATCGACAATTCCTAGGATGGAACCACTAGGAAAGGAGATTTGGCGGCGATGAATTGGAGAGTGTTTTTCTTCAAGAACTGCCATGAGGAGACCCGTAGGTGGGCGGATCAGGTTATTCTGAAGAAAGGACAGCAAGGAGATGGGATTCCGACCTTCTTGGGAGATTGTCGAGTGTTTTACCTTCAAAAACTATGAAGCCTAACCCTAGAAGTGTAAAGCTTACATCTTTTGTAGGAAATTGGTACAATGTGATTTACTTCCAAGCAATTGGAGGGTTTTCATGCAAGCACCAACATAGGTCCTCATGCTTATCAGTTATAAATATGATAAGATGCATAATTTACTCTAGCTTTGGCGTAGGTCTTGATGGCTACAAAATAGTGTTTGTTGTAGTACATGTAAGACTTATAGTGATGTCTCAAAGCTAATATTGGTGCAATGAAAAAAGGGAAAATTTCCAGGAATGTTTTTTAGTAGCAGCACCATAATAAAATGAGTTATATTATCTAAAACATTATTCTACATTGCACTAGCTGCAAACTGCAAAACACTGATAGTGAGCTGGAAATACCTTTAATGTATTTGCAATGTTATTCCATGTCAACATTGGGATTCTTTGTCATATTTCTATTTTTTGCAAATATCTTGAACAGAAATCATAAAATAAATAGGACTTGAGAGGAAAGTTGAACACTTAATCAGAACACTTAGTGGCGAAGGCACAAACCAGTATGGGCATGTTCCCTAGCCCTCTCGCCATGGAATGCCCATGGATGCAGTTCTTGTTGTAGTGCAAACAAAGATAGCAACATAGGACTTGTAGGTGAATCTTGCAATAAAATCAAGAATTGTGGCTAATTGTGGCACAAGCCTTGACCCTCCAATAACAGAGCGTCAGAATTCTCAAAGTGTAAAAAAATGCCTTTAAAACATGGAAATTTTAACCAAACTAATCAAATTAGGGACTGTTTATAATTTGAACTTACAGCATCTTAATCATTCAAAATAATCTTTTTTTGCTATCAATAATAGAAGACTCTTGATTGAAATGAGATCAATGATGCTGCTCCTGAGCTGACTTATGCTTCGTTTGGGATAGCTTTTGTACTACTTTCTAAAACAGTTTTGTAGTGCAAAAATTTCTTGATAGTACAAAGATTTCTTATTCAAGAAATTTTTGCACTACAAAGCTGTTTTAGAAAGCACAAAAAAAACTGTCCCAAATGAAACAATTTGCTGATCAAATGAAAAGATGAGCAAACACATGGTAAACAATTATTGTTGCTCTCAGTCTCCATCCTGAAGATTGGAACTAAATCAAATACTGTTCCTATTCATGAAACGAAGGATGACTGAGTACTCCCATGAAGCGCATGCATCTTTCATTGCATGTAAATTAAGTTTTTAGGACCACTATATGTCATCTTATCCCGGTTTCATTAACTATCAATGATTCCTATTGTGGTCCTCACTGCATCCAAAATACAGAAATCGATCTTTTCAAGATTTGGTGATCCACATCTATCAACTAGGGACTGTTGCTCCTGACTCTTGAGATTCTATGGTGTGTAATTCTAAGAAAACTGCAGAAGTTGCAGTTCTAGTACTAGTAAAAGGAGCCTTTTAAGAATTAAAGTAGCCCTCAAGGCTTTGCTATTGATTGAAGATAAAGGTAATTCAAACAATGTGTGAGATGACTTTGAATCTATAACTATTGATTTAAGATTTCAAAACTTTTTTTTTTCTTTTTTCTTTTCCTTTCACCCAAATTGGATGCGTCCAAATACTAGTTCTCAGCCTTTTCTGACAGCTTAGCTGTTTTGGCTTCTTTCACTGATTAGCAGAGGCAATGATTAGAAGGATGGCAGTTTACTAAAGTATTCTTTACCTCTATCTTTTTTAATATATGAAATTCCTTTTCCTCACCGTTGCTTAGCTTGGTTGGTTTGGTTGTTGGGTGAGTACCATTGGGAACCTTCAAACTCATGCTAGATTCCCCTCGAGCGGCAGCATCTTTTAAATAGGGTCCAATCAAGTGCGGGCCAGGAGGTTTTTGGGGTGGATTTCTCTTCTAAGTAAGTCAAGGATTAGTCACACCACCAACGTCATTTCGAGGGTGACAGCGGATGGTAATCCCGTTCAAAAAAAAACAAAAAACAAAACTTATAAGTTGAGAGCGTTAGATTAGAATTATTGAGGACATTCATTTAGCGGTATTTTTTACTTATCTTTATATTAGCATGTTTCTGATATAGCCATTTATGATTTTTATAAAATATGATGAATGAATAAGATTTTAATTTTATGATTTGGAAAAGAGCCATATGAACTTACATATAAAGAACAACAAATGAGATATCAATATAGATGTGACTCTATTAAGAGAGCAGAACCATCCAGTTTCTACTCTTGACATGATTGGTGATTAACTGATTATAATTGTTAGTCACATGGCGTTGCATGCAACTACAACAAGCTAGGGAGATCTAGTCTATTAAGCCAAAGATCATCAATACAGTGGAGCCTACTGGAGCTATGTAAAGTATAAAGTATTCAAAAGGCTAAGAAAATATTTGGACGGCTTTAGATTTTGACTTCAGCAATTTCCCTTCGCTGCATTCACTTTAATGGAGGAGTAGAAAAGGTTGAGGATTGCATTCTTGAAGTCGGCAGCCAGTTTAAAAAAAAAACTAACATTTTGTTTTGGGTAGATTTCTTACAACTTTCTAAAGTCACTTTTTAGTAAGAAATTTGTATACTAAAATGTTTGAGAAAAATTTTTATTACAATTTTTTTTAAAAGAATCTGTACTAAAAAATAGTTTTAGAAAACAACAAAAAAGTTATCTCAAACAAAGGGACAGTTTTCTTATTATTTTCTAAAACAGTTTTCTAACGCGACAAAAACATCAAGCCTTTGTCCCACTACATTGTGACAAAATTTTCAATTTTTTTAATTGATTTATAAAACAGTAAGAAAGTTATCCCAATCGAAGCCTACGTGCTTATAAAAGCAGCTTTTTAATAGAAAAAATTTAATTTTTGTATTAAAAAGATGCTTTAAGAAGCATTAAGAAAGTTTTATTGCTTTCTAAAACGGAGTTTTAGTACAAAAATAAAAAAAATTATACTAAAACTCTGTTTTAGAAAGCAGTAAAAAAGCCATCCCAAACGAAGCCTAAGTTTTTGTTTGAGATTGTTTTCTTACTATTTTATATTTTAGACAACAACTATAAATTTTTTTTGCCACTTTTTTTTCTATTTAATACATTTTTATGCTAGAAAATTATTTTCTACTCCAACTTTCAAAAAAGCTATTTTTTTCTACAACAGCTTTACAATTAACTTTATAAAGTTGAAAAAGGATCAATTCAGTTTTTTTTTTTTTTCTTTTGAATAAATTATCAACATTCAAATTCTCTAAAATATGAAAGCTAGTCATTAATTAAAATTGAAGTTTCTGATATATAAACTGTTGCAGTAGCTGTTCATTACTTCGCTGCAGGCTGTGATAAGCAAATTATTCTGAATTTTCCTTTTCTGAAAAGCGAAAAGAATGAAAGCCTTCTCATGCCTCTATTGAGGAATAATTATTATGTCCGGACAAAAAATTGGAAATTCAGACGTATACTGAACAATATCGAGTACTTGGTATTAAACTCTAGGTGACATGACGCGAGATTATTGGTCTCTGAATACGACCGGTGAGCGGACGTAATAATTGCTCTCTATTGAGATCTAGCAGGAAGTTGTCACTAATTACATGAATGCGAATGGGACAACATACTTCAATTTCTGAAGGCTTTTTGACTTTGGGCGTTGATAATTTCAATGTTATGATGTCCATAAACTTTCCATTCAAAAGAAATTTTTGTATTTGAATGTTTCAGCGGTAAACATCAGCATTAAAGCTAGCACAAGAGGGGCATAAGTCAAAAAGTAAAATTTTCGATTATTTTGAGATGATTTGAGTAGAGAGGGCTTCGTTTGGGATGATTTTTTTACTACTTAAAATAAATTTTTAGTACAAACTTTTAATTTTTTACTAAAAAACTGTTTTAAAAAGCAATAAGAAAGCCATTACAAACGAAGTCTTAGGCTTCATTTGGGACAGTTTTTTTGTTGTTTTCTAAAATAGTTTAATAATAGAAAAGTTTCTTGAACTAAAAATTTTATACTAGAAAATTGTTTTATAAAACAATACAAAAGCTGTCTCAAATGAGCCTTAGACTTCGTTTGGGATAGCTTTTTTACTGTTTCTTAAACCAATTTTTTAGTATAAAAATTTTGCAAGCTGCTTTAAGAAGCAATAAAATAGTCATCCCAAACGAAGCCTTATTAAATATCATTTAGGCTTTAGTTGGGGCAATTTTTTCATTGCTTTGTGAAGTAGTTTCTTAGTATAATTTTTTTTTATTAAATGTTTTTGTACTAAAAAACTGCTTCATAAAACAATAATAAAGTTGTCTCAAATTGAAGCCCTAATTAATAATCTAAATTATTGCATTGATATCTGAATATACAATGCTTATTCATAACATTTTATTAACAAATACTTTCATAAAAATATAAAAAATATGTGTGTATAATATTTACAAATAACGACGAAGATCGATCAATGTGGTGTGACGATTGTAGAGCTTTAGAATTCTTTCGACATTGAAGGTTGGGGTTCTATTTGTAATATTTGAGAGTGTTATTCTGTGTAAATAAATTCATTCGTTGAATAATATTATTGACCGCACTTTTAGCACTTTTAGGCTTGTTTGATTCATCTCGTTGAGATACTTGATATGACTATAAGCATACGATATTAGGAGATCCTTTGGTTATCCAGTTCATGCCTTTGTAATTATGGTTCAAGTACTTGATTGGGCTCATTTGAGTTGAATCCAATCACATTTTATATTGATGGGTTCGTCTTATCCAGACGATATGACTGTAAGTTTGCTAAAAGTAGAGTTTAGATGATCCTAAATTTGATTATGAAAGTTTTTAATTTGAAATTTAGGGAATAATTTATTGTGTTTGTTTGAAACTAAGAAAAAATAATCTTTGAAAAAAAAAGTTAGTTTCACATAGAAGTATTAACTATTAAAACTATATCACCATGCAATTTATGTATGATATCGGATTAGTATCTAATAAATTTGTGTATTTTGACACTCATTATTATTTACAAATCATACGCAAGGAACATATAGCTCCATAGTAAGTCAACATTAGTTTAAATAGATTATGGTTGGAATGGATTAATTTTTTTGGTGCGGACGTTGAATGCCGTCCAGAGACCAACTAGAATGTGCCACATCATCCATGTGCTCGGTATCATGGCTCAATACAGCTTACGTGATTCATTCTGGTTGGTCTCTGAATAGCGTTCTGCATTCGGTCTCTGCACAGAATAATTTCTCATTGGAATGGCTATCTCTGATTGATCGACAAACAATTAATTTTTTTTCATTATCATATCTACATTGTGACACAGAATGTCATACATATATACATTGTGACACATTATATATATATATATATATATATATATATATATATATATATATATATATATATATATATATATATATATATATATATATATATATATATATATATATATATATATATATATATATATATATATATATATATATATATATATATATATATTTTATATATTTAATACTTGAATGTTTATATTTATTTATATAATATTCAAAGTTTTAAATACAAATAAAAATATCATTAATATTAATTTTATAAAATTTATTTTGTAACGAAGACATTAAATTTAAAAAAAAAAACTGAGGGCCGCGCCCCAACATATATTTTTAATCACAAAAATTGGTTATATTTGATTACATCAGGACAAAAAATTAAAGCAATAAAAATAGCAAAAAAAAGTATATATAAAAAAATTTGGCCACCCCATTAACAAGAGGAATGTAAAAACATTAAAAGTAAAAAAATTAAAGCTTCATTTGTGATAACTTTCTTACTCTTTTTTAATCAACTTTATAGTAAGAAAGTTTAATTTTTTACTAAAAAATTGCTTAAAGAAGAAGTAAAAAAGTTGTCCCAAATGAATCACTCTCTTATGGGATCGACATTCTCGCAATTACTTTATTATTTGATTGACACATACAATTACATATTTAGCGGATATTGTATAAAAAAAAAACTAAGCATATTTTAGTCCATAGCATAAACTTAGTTCACGTATTGAGGGTAGACCGTGCAAAACCCCGTGCAACAAGTAATGCAAGTAGTAAAGAATCATTAATCATCACAACAAACATATTAAAATAAAATTAAACCTATTTAAAAGAATTTGGAGTAAAATGAAAATAAAGCATTAGGCATCTCAGAGTGAAATAATAAGACAAAGCAGAAGAGAAATACTCCCCCCATACAATGTTTAAATGCTGAAGTATAGGCACCCAAAAAGTATAGTTTTTTTATTGTGATACCCTAAAATCTAATAGAAGGATTGAATGACTAAAAATATATTTAACCCATTCATAAATAGAATAAATCAGAGCTAACTATTAAACGTACAATATTAGTACAAATATAAACATTATTTCATTTCAATTCTCAAAATACATATACATTGATCCACTATGTATTGAATCTAAATATCAAAAGAATTCATAATGGATTACAAAAGAATACCTTAACTATTTTGATTTAGAAAACCTTGTCCCTATCTCTTTCGCTACTCCGTTGGGCTATTTCCTTTTTTTTTTTGAAATATCAAAATGTATCATAGAATAAGCACAACCAATTCAGTAGACTTATATCAGTAACTCATCACAGATGACACTATCCCTTTTCACATATTCCTAAACTGTAATGCTAGTAGGGCCTCACGATTTTATCCTATTAGTGTAACTTCCCAAGAGGTCACTCATTCTAAGATTTCTTTAGGATGAGCAAGTTTAAAAGCAAAGTTTCTTAATAAAATTCTAATCATTATACCAAAAGGCACCTCAATGTTTTAGAGTTTAGCTTTTTTTACTTAATGGGCTTCAAAATCCTCCCTCACTTAAGCTATTTCATTATTGAATTTGTTAATAGGTATTTTAAGTTATTTGGAGCTCAGCCGACGCTTAAGCATTAACGCATAACAAAAATCAACCCACAGTATATGGCTCTTGGGGGTATGTGTAATAATCCAAATATGTGAAAAGCATTTTAAATAAAAATATATGAATTTTTTAAATTGCTGATTGAACTAAAGATCTTCGGCGTTGTACACTTGAGTGCTGAAATGTTAGGATTTAGAGCACTGCGACGCAGAAACCATTGCCGTGGCACTTGTGTCTCCATTCTACAGTAAATCTGATTTTTGCATGCATCATTGCGACATTAGACCACTAAAAATATTTTCTTCCTTAAATCCACCCTTGCGCCTCCCTCACCCCTCACTCTTGTTTGCCTTGGTCGGGAAGAAGCTGAAGGAGAAGAGGGGAGAAGAGGAGAGATAATAAGAGATAGAAGGGTCTTCGATTGATTTTTGTCCGTTGTTCCTTTTACAAAAAATATTTTAATCATTGTAAGTAACTATCAACTTACTTTTATTTTTGATTATTTTGATTTCTGCAGATTTATCTCTCCTAAATATGATAAACTGTATTATCTCCTAGTTTTGTAAGCTTTCATCATGTAATTTTTTATATGTTATAGATTTGATCATTCTGAATAATTTGATATGATTGTATTACATTTTCACTAGTTAAAATTATGTATAGAAATATATAGATAAAATGAGCATAAAAAGTGTATAATAAAATTAGGTTGAAAAGTAGCGTACCCTGATTTAAATTAAGGTATTACATCTTAAAAAAACCATAATAATTAAAAATTATAAAATATTTCATAAAAGTAGATATAATTTTAATTTATAATTATTAGTTTCTTATCATATAAATAAAAAAATTATGATATTTATTTATTTTTTTCATGTCAATATGTATAAGAATATATAATTAATTTATTAATTCTACGGTTAAACTTTCCAAATAAAATATACTGTTGTATAACAATTTCAAAAAACAGCTTTCTATAGCAATTTCACAGCCAGCATCACCTGCAGCCGCCCTGTGTTCTGTGTCCGGCGTCCGCACAGTAACCAAGCAGAAACCCGTGTTGGGCCATTTTTGAAGGAGAAGCCGAGAGAGTTACAGAGGAAGTTCGTTCTTCCATGGCTGCCACTCGCCGGTATTCCTGCAAGACTGCAGCAGAAACCCTAGATTGGATTAACGCTATCGCCGACTTCTTGTTACGCTTCAGATCTCTCATCGACGCCCACGTCGTCAATTTTTTTAAGGTCGAGTTTAGGCCAAACTTTTAACTCATCTACAAAACCCTAATCTGTATAACTTTCTTTTCTCCAATTCCAGTTGCATGGTTGGTTTTGGTTTCCTGCAGGACAGGCTTTGGGAGACGATAGACAACCAATGGATGGAATGCCTCAGGAAGGAGTCTGTAGAGAATTTATTGGGTATACCATCTGCGCTGGTTCAGGTATTTTTTTTTCTTCTCTCTGTAGCATTGATGGAAATCTTGAAATCCTTGTCAAAATAAGAAATTTTGATGGTACTTTTTCTCTTTGAGAGGTGGAAAATGCCAGATTGGAGGAAATGCAAATTTAGCTCTAAAAACAAATTTATTGATGCTTAACGGTCATATATTCGTTCTTTTCACAGGAGCACTGGCCTTCTTCGCTTAGAGAGTTCGTAGCCACATTGAGGTCTCTCGTGCTACCTAGAGAGCAGAATTTGTCAAATGCAGTAAGTTCATTGTGAAGCTCTTTTCATCCTGATGATGATTCTCTCTTTTTTCGTGCTTTCATAGACGAACTCCCTTATCACTTAACAAATAGCATAATAACCTACTCGTTATAGGTTTTTTAAATATCTCATTGTTATTCATTTTTTTACGATTTGCATAGAAAAGCTTGCATAAAGTTTGTTTTCATTCTACATGCTTTAAGAAAAGTGACTTGGAAATAGATTACATCCAAATGAGCATCATTATTACAAATAAATTGCTTATTATCAGTGTCATTCGACTTCACAGTGCATTGGCATCAATTCCAATATTTACATTCCTAATCATGTCATGGATTCATCCGATCATAATAATCTTATGAACGAATTAAATGTGACTATTTGGATTTGTTGTATGGCCCAGGACTTTTGGCTGATAGCCATCTAATCCACTCTAGGTTACTGTGATTTTAAAATGATCACCAGTCCAAAGTACTCTCAACTGCTCCCCATGGTTGATGCAACCAAAAATTGGATTGCCAAGACAAAAATCTTCCTTTAATAAAAGACATAGACTAGGACACAAAAAAAAACAAGAAAATAAACAACAATAGACACAATATAAAAAAATAATGCTAATGTGACACACAAGCAAGACTTTCCTTACTTAAAAGACACAACTCAAATGAACAATACTTTCTTAAAACACAATATGACTTTCATACTTGTTATAAATTCTAGACACAACACAACCAATTTACAACTAAATATTTTTAGAGAGAAAGATATTGATGGGGTGGAAACTTGCAGAGAGAAGAAAGATATTAGAATCCTGAGATGAATTCATAGAGAGGGAAAGGGAAAGGGGACTAGCTCGCAAGCTAGAACAAAACCCGCAGGTTTTACATTCCAAATATTTTATTACACAAAACATACTCTCAAATGCCACAAAACAACCCCAATTTATAAGTGAAGAAAGGGAGCCAAACAACCAAAATAGCCGCCCAACAAGCCAATAAGAAAGGGGGAGGCAAAAAGCCAAAAGTCCACCGCTTGGAGCAGCATACGAAGAGGCACGCGAGACATAGCCAACGAACGGACAACGCCTGGGGGAAAGAACCGGGCATGTAGAGGAAACAAAGAGGCAAAAACAGGGGAAATGAACCCAGACATCCAAATGAGCAACAAGAACTCAACAACTAGCAACTCAAGTCAGCCAAATGCCAAGGGAATCGGGAAAGTTATGCAGGAACCGAACAACCTAAAGTAAGGGAAAGGCTTGCTTACATCAATTCTCCTCCGATTGAAAGACCTCATCTCCTGATGAGATGACATCAGAACTTCCATGATGTGCCGAAGGAGTCTTATCCAATTCTGAAATTAAAGCCGCGTACTTTCTCTGGATCATTTCTTTTTCTTGCTTAAACTGGGTTTGCAGAAGCTTCTTTCTCTTCTCGAATTTTTCCTTACACAAGTATATTTTATGTTGAATTTTATAAAGCTCGTTTTGTATGGGATCTGTAGAATTTCCTTGCGGAGGGTTGCATCGGTTCTTAGGAATAGATTCTTCAAGATCATTTGGCTTACTTTCTCCAACTTCAGGCTCAATTACATCATGATTTTTCATTTTTTCTTTAAGACTTAAAAAAAAAAAGAAAGACCCAATAAAAACTTAGGCTCTGATACCAATTTGATGCAACCAAAATTTTGAGGAAAACTAAGGTTGCAAACAACTACGACCTTCCTTTCAAAAATGACAAAAATAATGCTAATGTTACACACAAACAAGACATTCCTTAATATAACTTAAAAAAAGACAACTAAAACGAACAATACTTTCTTAAAAACACAATACAACTTTAAATAAAAAGACACAACACCTTACAACTTTTTTGTAGTTTGAGAAGAAAGATACAAATGGGGTGGATACTTGCGGATAGAAGAAGTAGATAAGAAGCCCGAGACAAAATCAAAGAGAGGAGAAGAGAAAGGGGGCTAGCTCGCAAGCTTGAACAAAACCCGCAGCTTTTACATTCCAAATATTTTCTCACACAAAACATACTCTCAAATGCCACAAAACAGCCCCAATTTATAAGTGAAGAAAGGGAGCCAAACAATCAAAACAACCGCCCAACAAGCCAATAAGAAAGGGGGAGGCAAAAGACCAAAAGTCCACTGCCTGAAGCAACACACGAAATGCACGCGGGACACAACCAACGAACGAACAACACCAGGGGGAAAGAACCGGGCAGGTAGATGAAAAGAAGAGGCAAAAACAGGGGAAATGAACCCGGGCAGCAAATGAGCACCAGGAACTCAACAGCTAGCAACTCAAGTCAGCCAAATGCCAAGGGAATCGGGAAAGTTATGCAGGAACCGAACAGCCCATAGCAAGGGGGAGAGCTTGCTTACATCAATGGTTGCATGTCTGATTTCTTTCCATTTTATGGTGATGAAAAGTCAGTTTGAAGTCTACTATCATAATTGTTATGGCTTGTTAATTTTTCATGGTTTCCATTATATCATGAGGAGCTTGGTGTTAGGAGTGCTTTCCTTTAATTCTATGGCTGTTGTGACAATTAAAAAGTTATAATCTGACTGTTCTCAAATTTTGATGGTTTTTCTTCAAGATCATATAAGGAGCTCGTTATTTCCGGTGCTTTCTCTTAAATTAACTCCAGGCTCTCCAGCGTTAAAATATCTCAACCCAAAAGGAATTGAATAATTGCATGATGTAAATAGTCAAGTCACATCTGTTCTGTGTAGAATTTAGTATAGATGTATTATTATTTTTCCTTAATATTCAATTTCCTTTCTAGATTTTCAGCCAGTGGGTAACGTTGTTGCTAATGAGCAACAATGGTTGACTTTAATGCTGTTGAAAATTTACTTTCCGCTAATTTCATCTTTCTTTTGAAGTATATGCATGTGCTCCTTGATAATGCTTTTATTCAATAGAGTAAACTTACAAGACTTATGCAAATGCTCATACTTAAAAAAAAAATCATTTAATCTTCAATTCTATCAATATCTTTGATAATTCATGATGGTTTCTGATGTGAAACATACATGCGATGGAGGAGTTACTTTAAGAAATTAAAGAGATCAATTGAAACTTAGTAACCCAAAATAAAATTATCGTTTATAATAAGGGAGTGATCATTAGAATTCGTGGTTTTAACTTGCTTAGGCAAAGATGAGCAAATTTCGGAAACCAAACAATTTAAGAAAACGCAAAGTTCAAATTGTAAAACTACGACGATGAACAAAATCCACAATTTAATAGAGAGAACTTTCACCTTTGGAGCCCATGCGCTCAACTAATCTAGGCTTCAGCGGAAGAAGCGTCTCCACATTAGAACCGAGGTCACTCCGAGGAAGCAGGAATCTAAGATCGTCGTTCTGGGATGGTGGCCGGAGCAGTGGAGGGTGGCGGCTTGGAGTGGAGAAGGTTGGCCAATGGTGGAATCCAAGAGAGAGGTGCAGGAATTTCTGCAGGAATTGGGTTTGGGGGGAATTAATTGGAGGGATATGGTTTGCAAATCAAATTAATTCCATGAGGAGGAGGGGGCGGTTAATGGAGAGGGTTTAGGGGCTGAATTTGTGGAGTTAATGGGGTGATTAGGAGAGAGAAATGGCTCTATGCATGGGTCGGCCAAGAAGGAGAAGAAAGAGGGGAGAGGGGATTAATGGAGTGGGCCCCACAGATTTAAATAGCAGATTTTTATTTAAATCCTGTAGGGAATTCAATCCTTCATAAAAGGAAAGATTTCCTTTCATATGCCAACGTATCCAGCCCCTTTTGAATTTCAAATTAACATCATATGCTAGTAATTAATTACCTTAAAAATAGCTGATTGATTAAGCAATTAAACCAGCATTAATTTGCTTGAAATCCACGGGTTGGACATCTCGGGAGGAAACGGCAGTAAGGGTGCAGGAAAATTTCGGTGATCAATTGGGAAAGGATTCACGGCATGGACACTGGGGCTGCTGGGGAGTTGCTGGACGGTGGAGTGGAGGGGATGTGGTTGCACGGGATGGCCTGGATGGAGGCTGGCCGGCGGGAGAAAAGCAGCAAGGCACGGCTGGGCTGTGAAGCCAGCGGTTGAGCTGCAGGCCGGCGGCCTGAGTACTCCAGGGAGGGGGCGGTGGCAAGAGCAGGGGAGGGGAGGTTGTGGGGAGAATTTTAGGGACCCAAAATTGAAATTCCAAATTCCTCCAAGAGGCTCCAACCCAAATCCACACAACGACGATGAGATCAAGAGCAATGAAAGAAAATAATAGAGCAAGAAAGAGCCTAGAACTCACAAAGAGATCTAGCTTCTCCTATGAACTCACTAAGAGATCATGGAGGTTTGCACTCACAAAGAGAACATGACGTGGAAAATTTTCATTCATCAAAAAACTGTCTATTACAAGAGACGGACCATATAAATAGCCCTCACAATGACAAATAAAAAGCAAAAGACTAAAATGCCCCTTGGGCTACAATAGCGACCAAATACCCATAAGGGCAAAAACGAAAAAACATGAAATAAAAATAAACTACTACATAAAATAATGAAAATACAACTCATGCTCGTAACCATCGATCTCCGGCGTCGAAAATGCTGACGATGTCCTCATCATTCTCCCCAGGTGGGAGAAAACTCGACCCCGTCGAGTAGACATCTATGGAGCCCTCGTACAACTCTAGGAGGTCTGGGTCTAGGCTCTGTAGCTCGTCCCTGTCAATCCAAGTATCCTCTATCTCCGGTGTCCCTTTCCAAGGAACTCGGTATCTTTGGCACCCACTTTCCTTTGGGGAAATGACCTCATCATCTAGTATTGCTTCGTCCTTCTCCGCTATAGGTAAGTAGGGTAAGTTGGGGAGTGGAGCTAGGCTGGGGGGATCTCACCAGGTGGGGTCACACAAAGCTAATTTAAGGAGTGGATGTTGGGGTTAAAATTCGGGTCCTTCAAAGGCTAACAGGTCTTCTATATTAAATGTAGGATTCATGTTAAAACCTCAAGAGAGGTCCAGTACGTAGGCATTACTATTAACCTTTGAGATTTCCTTAAAATGTTCGGTGTTTCGAGTATGCAGCTTCCGTACCATCACAAAGTCTCCAACTTTGAATTCTTTGGACCATCTTTTGTTATCAACAATAATTTTAGGATGAATGTTATTTTGTTCAATTTTCCTCTTAATTTCGATGAGTAACTCCTGAAGGTGAAATGCAGATGCAAATGCAAGAGATCGGGTGTGCAAGATGAATGACAAGACTCATGAGCTTACAAAAGTTTAAAACAACAGACAAAATAGGAAGACAATAGACTACAACACTCACACAACATACTAACTCACACGAACACAGCTAGAGAAGTGGACAAGTCACAAAAGAGTGGTTTTAAAGTGTTCGATCTAATGGAACGGGTGTAGGGGGAGCAATGAAGACATCCTTAGCTAAAAGGGCATCTCCATAGGGCATCTTAGCTCGGGTCACAGACAGTCTCCCAGGGGTAGTAAGGTGATTTAGTAAGGTCGGCCAACTAGGAGAGGGAAGGTTCTTAACAGGGAAAGACAAGGATGTAGCGGGCACAATGTAAGAATCAGGAGTATGATAGGACGAGGGGTCATCACTTTCTACCATAATAACATAGCCCAAAGAATCACCAGCAGGTATGGGACTCAAAAGTCGGGGTATCGTGTCCAAAGTAGATGTGGGTTCAACATGAAAGTGTGGGTTAATATGCTCATTCCAGTCGGTAGGCGGAGTGATGTGGTAAGCCCAATCAGGAAGGACAAACTCTTTCAAAGGTAAATCCAAAGGGGCAACTCCAAAAATAGGCTCCAACAAGTCAAAAGATGACTTCTGGTACAAATTAGGCTCGAAAACTTTTAGACTCAAAGTACTGTCTTCCAAAGTAAAATCAGGTTTGGTTTCAATCCTAAGATCCGTAGGTTCCGTTTCACTTGAATCATGTGACAAATTCGATTGACTTACATTCAACTTGAGACTAGCTAAGTCGCCATCAGAACTATCCAAAATTAAATCAGAGTTATCCGAATTCATCTCAGTAATTAAATTAGATTCTCCCAATTTTAATTTCATTGTGTTCAAGGTCAGATCAATCTCTTTCGGGATCAAATCAATATTGCCCAGGCAGACCTTATCCAAAGGGATTTCGTTAATGATATTAGTCTCAAGAGGGGCTAAGGTCTCGAGGTTAAAAGATTCTAGACCTCCTAAATCAGGGTTTAAGTCCGGCAGGGGGTCTAATTCAATCACTTCAGTTTCATCCTCAAAGAAGTCTTCGTTATCATTAGCATCCACGAAGTGGATGCACTCAATATCAGGTTTTGGGGACCTTATCTTTTCAACACATTCCTCTATTAACATTACACTTTCAGGGGCCAGGATTCGAGAGGCTAAAGGCTGACTTGGATGGCCAGACATCGGTCTAGGTGGGGAGTTATGTGAGATCGATCCAACAGAAGACCCGCTAAAGGGTCGGTCATCACAACTAAGAGAAGATCTACAGGGTGAGACAGCAACCCTGATGTTACTAACGGGTGATTGGTTTCGACTATAATGATGTCCCTGGTTTGTCACAACGAAAGAGGTAGGGTGAGGCCCTAGACGACAGTCGCTAGTGGAGGGTCGGTATTTTATGTTAAGATCTCGTCTCATGTCTTTCCAAGTTTGGTACTCACCGCGAGACTCTTTATGATCTTCCAATCTTGCCCAAAATTGAAGAGCCTGACCTTTGAGGTGAGATTTAGCAATGCTAACCTGGTGGGATTCAGGGATTTGACATGATTCAAAATAGTCATCTAGTTGTCTCGACCATTCCCTAAAGTGGTAAGGGTCCGAGGAACCATCAAAGGTGGGTAAATGGTAGGATGACTCTAAGTAAGGTCTTTGCTGTCTAGGATCAGGTCTAATTTGAGAAGTTGAGTGGGGCCTGTACTTAGAGTGGGGATAGTCAATGGGTTTCTCCGCCATAATTCTAGTCATATTGCCCACTAGGTTAACGATGTCATCTAAACTCTTTTGAAGTCTTATCGGGTCCATTGAAAAGTGTTAAGTGATTCTTAATGAAGAATGGGTGTAACGGACAACACTTTCCCAAGAGGAAACACCATTATGAGTGGTTGTATGGTGCAGGAAGAACTCAGGACAGCCAGCTACAAGACTGATTTAAATGATCTAGGCAAGTAGGTTGGACTCTGGAACGTGGACCACAAGTGGATACTACCTAGAACTCTTCCAGACGGATGCTAATAGGTGCAGGAATATAGCTAAGTGAAGTTTAAAGAAGAATGGGCGCCTGATACATCACTTAGACACCAAAATAGGCTCACTTAGACTCACTATTGGGTGTGGCAAATGTTTGGACAGCAGATCACAACATGACATAAAGCTTTCTAAGTGTTGTAGCAAGGTTCCGGGGCGTGGACAGCACCTAAGTAGTGACTCTAGGTTCGCTAACGGACACCTAACAGCTGCAGGAAACAACGGACAGCAAACTAAAGTAGAGTCCGTCGCTTCCCAAACACCTTAGGTAGAACCTAGAGTGGTGACAGTACAAAACAGCACTAACAAACTCTCCAAACTGAAGTGTACAGATGCTGGAATTGAAGGGACAGCAGCTCCAAACACAAATTCAAAGTCTTGAGTAGACAGGAACACTATGGGCTCAACGACAGCAGTTAGATACTAGCTAAGACAGACTAAATGTCAAAGTCTGTATGCAGGAATTTTGAAAACAGCAGGAAAAACAGTGAAAAGATCTTAATGACGCAATGATATGCATGCAAAATTTAACTTGAAATGAAGGTTATGCCCTAGGATGTTTTTCTAATCATGTCGTGCATGCCTACCATGCTCTGATACCAAGATGATGTGAAACATACATGCGATGGAGGAGTTACTTTAAGAAATTAAAGAGATCAATTGAAACTTAGTAACCCAAAATAAAATTATCGTTTATAATAAGGGAGTGATCATTAGAATTCGTGGTTTTAACTTGCTTAGGCAAAGATGAGCAAATTTCGGAAACCAAACAATTTAAGAAAACGCAAAGTTCAAATTGTAAAACTACGACGGTGAACAAAATCCACAATTTAATAGAGAGAACTTTCACCTTTGGAGCCCATGCGCTCAACTAATCTAGGCTTCAGCGGAAGAAGCGTCTCCACATTAGAACCGAGGTCACTCCGAGGAAGCAGGAATCTAAGATCGTCGTTCTGGGATGGTGGTCGGAGCGGTGGAGGGTGGCGGCTTGGAGTGGAGAAGGTTGGCCAATGGTGGAATCCAAGAGAGAGGTGCAGGAATTTCTGCAGGAATTGGGTTTGGGGGGAATTAATTGGAGGGATATGGTTTGCAAATCAAATTAATTCCATGAGGAGGGGGCGGTTAATGGAGAGGGTTTAGGGGCTGAATTTGTGGAGTTAATGGGGTGATTAGGAGAGAGAAATGGCTCTATGCATGGGTCGGCCAAGAAGGAGAAGAAAGAGGGGAGAGGGGATTAATGGAGTGGGCCCCACAGATTTAAATAGCAGATTTTTATTTAAATCCTGTAGGGAATTCAATCCTTCATAAAAGGAAAGATTTCCTTTCATATGCCAACGTATCCAGCCCCTTTTGAATTTCAAATTAACATCAGATGCTAGTAATTAATTACCTTAAAAATAGCTGATTGATTAAGCAATTAAACCAGCATTAATTTGCTTGAAATCCACGGGTTGGACATCACGGGAGGAAACGGCAGTAAGGGTGCAGGAAAATTTCGGTGATCAATTGGGAAAGGATTCACGGCATGGACACTGGGGCTGCTGGGGAGTTGCTGGACGGTGGAGTGGAGGGGATGTGGTTGCACGGGATGGCCTGGATGGAGGCTGGCCGGCGGGAGAAAAGCAGCAAGGCACGGCTGGGCTGTGAAGCCAGCGGTTGAGCTGCAGGCCGGCGGCCTGAGTACTCCAGGGAGGGGGCGGTGGCAAGAGCAGGGGAGGGGAGGTTGTGGGGAGAATTTTAGGGACCCAAAATTGAAATTCCAAATTCCTCCAAGAGGCTCCAACCCAAATCCACACAACGACGATGAGATCAAGAGCAATGAAAGAAAATAATAGAGCAAGAAAGAACCTAGAACTCACAAAGAGATCTAGCTTCTCCTATGAACTCACTAAGAGATCATGGAGGTTTGCACTCACAAAGAGAACATGACGTGGAAAATTTTCATTCATAAAAAAACTGTCTATTACAAGAGACGGACCATGTAAATAGCCCTCACAATGACAAATAAAAAGCAAAAGACTAAAATGCCCCTTGGGCTACAATAGCGACCAAATACCCATAAGGGCAAAAACGGAAAAACATGAAATAAAAATAAACTACTACATAAAATAATGAAAATACAACTCATGCTCGTAACCATCGATCTCCGGCGTCGAAAATGCTGACGATGTCCTCATCAGTTTCTGTTGTGATATGCTGGAATTTTAGCTTCAAACGCATGATCTTTTCCACATAGTTTGCTATAGCTTCGTAATTTGCTAGATCGTGTTCACTAGAAATATATTTTTGTGCATCATTCTTGCAGGTTTTGGGCCAACCTGATGGATATTATTTTTGTAGTTTTGATTTTCACAATTTATGCTTTTTTTAGCAGATTTTGGAAAATTTCCATGCAGTTCCACTTGGCAGCGTTCTCTCTCAAGGAATGAATTCAAAGAAAAAACATGAGGTGTGTAAAATGAAACATATAGTCTGCCTGTGTAACTTCCCTTTCACTTGTTTTAAATATTTTTTTTTTTCTGCTTGGTGGTCTTATGTCCCAGATGTGATATTAGTGTTTCTCAAAATCAGTTTGGATTCATGCGGGGTAGGTCTAATATGGAAACTATACATTTGTTGAGGGTTTGATATAAAAGTATAGAGAGAGTAAGGGGGATCTACATATGATATTTATTAATTCAAAGAAAGCATATGATAAAGTTCTTAGAGAAGTGCTTTGGAGAGTTTTAGAAAACAACAAGGGTTCATAATGCTAATATTCAAGTCATTAATGATATCCATATATGAGCTGTTACTTGTGTTCAAACATAAGATGGTTTGATCAAGTATTTTCCTATTTTAGTTGGATTACATCAACGATCAGCTTTAATAAGCTTTTATAAGTCCATATCTTTTTTGCTTTAGTCATGGATGTTCTTACTAGATATTTGCAAGAGGCTGTACCTTGGTGTATGTTTTTTTGCTGATGATGTTATTCTTGTTTATAAGACTAGAGAGGGAGTTGATGAAAAACTTGAATTGTGGAGGTCAACCTTAGAGTCTAAAGGTTTTTGTTTGAGTGGATCTAAAACCAAATACATGGAGTGTAATTTTAGTAGAAATAAATCTAGTGATGGGGTTATGATATTGGGTGATCAAGTCATTAAAAAGAGTATGTTTTATATATCTCAGATCTATTTTTCAAAGCAATGGTAAAATAGATGTGAATATTATTAGTAGAAACAAAGTTGGACGATTGAAGTGGAGGAATACATTGGGCCTGTTGTGTTATAGAGAAGCACTCCTCAAACTTAGGAGACAATTTTATAAGATGGAGACGAGAGCTGCAATGCTTTATGGTGCTTAATGTTGGTCATTAAAAGAGAAGCATAAAATTAAGTTAAGTATGACAGAGATGAGGATGCTAAGGTGAATGAGTGGCTTTACACTTAGAAACAAAATGTGAAACGAGTATATGTGTGAAAAGGTTGGAGTAGCTCTAGTGGCAAATAAGGTTAGAGAGAGTCACCTTGGATGATTTGATTTCATAAATCATTGACCTTCCAATGACCCTGTCTGATAGGAGAGTAGATGTATTAGATCTGATCTATGTTAAGAAAGATAAAGATTGTCTAAAAAATGATTTAGTTAGAAAGTATTAAAAATGATATTTTTTATTAGATTTAAATGAGAATTTGACTCTTAATAGGACACAATGGGGAAAAAGTATTCATGTAGCTAATCTCACGTAGTGTGATAAAGGCTTATTGTTATTGTTGTTTTGTCTTATGTCCCAAACATTTCTTCAAGAAAACTGTAAGTGGAGCCTACAGTTTACTTTATCACATGTATTTGCTCGGATAATTTTTTGTAAACTATTGCATTTTCTTGTGCAACAGGTAGAAATACTAGCTGCTGCTGTTAGCACTGTTGCTCGTGGTGTTAATGCCCAGAAGATCATTGATGTTGGTTCAGGACAGGTACCATAGTTTGGCTTTTAAATTCACATTTAAACTGTTTATTTAGTGAACTCATTAGATATTTCTTTGCTACTCCTTTTCATTCAATGGGAATGCATTTCGTACTTGATTTCATTAGGTTTCTGCTATTTTACTTTCCATGGTAAACAAATGAAGTTTATTTGGAAGCCAAAAAAGTTTAGCGCTAGCTGTTTTTTTTAGACTAGCTTGGCTTCTAGGGTTTAACAGTTGAGAGCTACTGTGTCTTGGAATGGTTCTTTCAGGGTTACCTTTCACAAGTTCTATCATTTGAGTATCAGCTTTCCGTGGTAGCAATAGATTCTTCTTTACACCATTCATCTGTTACGAGTGCTCGTGCAAATAGAATAAAGAAGCATTATGCAGCCAAACTGCATAAACTTCAACATGGCAAGCAATCTGTTAATCATATAAATTTATATTTTTTCTTACATGTCTGAGTTCCTTGATTTGTATGACTTCATATGCTTCTCTATGCAGGAGATGAACTTCTAAAGGTGCCTCAGACTGTCACTTGCCAAGTACTTTCTAGCGAATCTCTTGCGGCTTTAAGCATAAGGACAGTAGATGATCATATACAAGCTGATGGTATGGGGAGTAGTGCAGAAACAACTTTCCTCAGAAGTTCCGAATCTGATGTATATAAAGCTGCTAGTTTATGTAAAAACGGGAATATAGGATATTTAGTTCTTGCTGGGCTTCATGCTTGTGGGGATCTGTCAGTAAACATGTTAAGGTTCTTTTCTACACTTTGAAATCGATGAACTTGATGTTGGATGTAGATTTATTCAAAGCTGTTTTTTCTTATAGATTAAAATATTACATTTCTATGGGAGAGAGTTATTGAGCATAGGTTAGGACGTGATGCTAATGTTTCTTAAAATCAATTTGGATTCATGCCAGGTAGGTCTACTATGGAAACTATATATTTATTGAGAGATTTGATGGAGAAGTATAGAGAGAATAAGGAGGAGATTTATATATGATATTTATTGATTTAGAGAAAGCAAATGACAAAGTTCCAAGAGAAGTGCTATTGAGAGTTCTAGAAAAGAAATTGGTTAATAATGTTTATATTCAAGTCATTAAGGATATGCATGCAAGAGCTATTACTTGTGCTCAATCATAAGGTGGTTTGACCAAGTATTTATATCTAGGATTATCCTTAAGCCCATATCTTTTTGCTTTAGTCATGGATGTTGTTACTAGACATTTGCAAGAGTTTGTACCTCGGTCTATGCTTTTTGCTGATGATATTCTTGTTGATAAGACTGAAGAGGGAGTTGAAGGTAAACTTAAATTATAGAGGTCAACCTTTAAGTCTAAAGGTTTTCATTTGAGTAGATTTAAAATTGAATACATAGAGTGTAATTTTAATAGCAATAGATCTAGTGAAGGGGATTGTGACTTTGGGTGATAAAATTATTAATAAGAGTACACATTTTAGATATCTTTGGTTTATTATTCAGAGTGATGGTGAAATAGATGGGGATATTGTTAGAAGAGTTCAAGTTGGATGGTTGAAGTGTAGGAATGCATTGGGCTTGTTGTGTGATAGAAAAGTATCCCTCAATCTTAAGGAAAAATTCTATGAGATGGTGGTGAGATCTGCAATGCTTTATGGCGTAGAATGTTGGCCATTAAAGAGAAGCATAATATTAAGTTAAGTGTTGCAGAGATGAGGATGCTCAGGTGGATGAGTAGTTTTACTGTTAGAGACATTATGAAATGAGCATATACGTGAAAAGGTTGGAGTAGCTTTTGTGGCAGAGAAGATTAGAGAGAGTCGCCTTAGATGATTTGGTCACATAAAATGTCGGCCTTTCGATGACTCAGTTAGGAGAGTAGATGTTTTAGATTTGGCTTATGTTATGAAAGGTAGATATGGATCTAAAGAAGACTTTGTTAGAAAATATTAGAAATGACATTTCTTTATTAAATTTAAATGAAAGTTTAACTCTTAACAGGATAGTTGATAAAAAAGATTCATGTAGCTGACCCCACGTAGTGGGATAAATGCATGATATTGTTATTTTATTAAAATATTCCATTTCATGTTCACAGTTTATTGCTAGTTATTTTCTTTTAGGTTTTATATATTTTTTTTATTTTTATTTCGGGCTCTTCTACATATATGCAAATACATTAACAGGGCATTTGTAGACTGTGAGCAAGTGAAAGCTCTTATTAACGTTGGTTGTTGTTACAACTTAGTCTCCGAAGAAAGTTCTGAGAAGACGAGCATGATATCTGGTTTCCCACTGAGCAATGGTGCCAAATTGTCTGGGTTAACTCTTGGAAAAAATGCACGTGATCTTGCTTGTCAGGTACGCACAAATGCAGTAACATATTTTACATTCTGTTATACCCCTAGATACATTATTTCTAACTAGGTTCATCTAAATGCAAGATAGGCAGAAAAGTACTTTTAGTAAATTTCTTCCTAATGCAAATGTCATCAAACCCGCTCATTATCTCATTATCTCGATGCCTTGTTGAGGGTAGAATTTTGTGTCTAAATGTTTTGGGGCCTAAAGAAGTTGAGGAATTTTTTTTTCACAGCCCATTTTCACCTTCTTCTAGACAATCATAAGGCGTAACAGAAGCAGACAAATTATTTTTTTATTAGATTAATTTACTGTTTTGTTATTTTTATTAAGATTTACTTTTTGCCAAATTATTCCTTGTTTTATATTTTGTAATCTTAGGGTCCTTTCGCACACACTCCACCTACCCCTTGTTCTATTCCCCTACTTATACGAGAAGCATCTGAATCCGGCCAACACCACATTTTGCAACATTTTTGCCATAATTTGCCACCAGTTGTAGATTTCCTTTGACCATGATAGCAAATTGCGATTTAGCCTATGTTGCGTTACATGTGTAGCTTGTGCATCAAGAATTAGTGCACCGCTATCTAATCTCCAATGCCAATCTCGACCTTGTGATCTTTGTTCCACTGTGTTGCCTTAGAGATCCCTTGCTATTCACTCAAGTAAACCTTGACGGTTGCATGGAATTGCTTGCAGAACTTCTAGTCCATCCTATACTATTTCACAATAACCTCCATACATGAAGCGGGACAACATCCTTTTGTTACCTACAATAAACTTGACGTCCTGCTATCACCTTTTGGAGGAGGACGATATACATTAGTGCATATTTTTTGCGTTGAAGAACTTTTTTTAGTAGAGAATCTATGGATTCACAAAACTCAATTGTTCCTATATATCTATAAACTCATTGACTTAGATTTATGTTATTTATTTGTAAGATTTTAGATCTTAAGATTCTGTCTGTGCATGAAGATGTCAATATTATGTGAGAAAAAGTGACTTGTGATATTAAGAATATTGCAAAAAATGTGCTTGTAGTTTCAAAAGAAAAGCTCATATTAGTAAAAATAGTTGGTGGTGGAATCCAAATGTGCAAGAAAAGATAAAAAATAAGAAGATTTGTTATAAAAATTGGTTTAGATGGAAAAATTCTAATAATTGGGAAAGTTATAAAGAGGCTCCTAAGGAATCTAGGAAAGCTATTTGCGATGCAAAGAGTTTTGCTTTTAATGATTTATATAATATATTAGATACTAAGGAGGGAGAAAGATATATGTATAAGTTAGTCAAACAAAGAGATAAGAGTAGTAAAGATTTAGTTCAAGTGAAGTGTACTAAGGATGAAGATCAAAAAGTACTTTTCTTAGAAGATGATATTCAACAAAGGTGGATGAGGTATTTTGCTAAACTTTTTAATGAAGATTGTGAAAATATGATTGATTTTAGTGACTTTATCACCCTAAATAAAAATAAAGATTTTTGTTTTTATCGGCGTATAAGTAAAACCGAAGTTAGAGAGACTTTAAAGAAATGAAGTGTGGAAAAGCTGTTGGACCTGATGATATTCCAATAGAGATGTGGAAATTCTTAGGAGATGAAGGAATTTCTTGGCTTACTAAATTTTTTAACACTATTTTGAAGACTAGAAAGATGCCAGATCAGTGGAGAATGAGTGTGTTAATTCATATTTTTAAGAATAAAGGTGATGCACAGGAGTACAAATTATAGAGGAATTAAGTTAATGTGTCATACTTTAAAACTATGGGAGCGAGTTATAGAGCATAGGTTGAGGCTTGATACTAATGTTTCACAAAATCAATTTGGATTCATGCTGGATAGGTCTACTATGGAAGCCATACATTTATTGAGAGGTTTGATGGAGAAATATAGAGATAATAAGGAGGATCTACATATGATATTTATTGATTTAGAGAAAGCATATGATAAAGTTCCAAGATAAGTGCTATGGAGAGTTCTTCAAAAGAAATGAGTTAATAATGCTTATATTCAAATCATTAAAGATATGTATGCAGGAGGTATTACTTGTGCTCAAACACAAGGTGGTTTGACCTAGTATTTTCCTATTTCGGTTGGATTACATCAAGGATCAACCTTAAGTCCATATCTTTTTGCTTTAGTCATGGATGTTCTCACTAGACATTTGCAAGAGGATGTACCTTGGTGCATGCTTTTTGCTGGTTATATTCTTCTTGTTGATAAAACTAGAGAGGGAGTTGAAGGTAAACTTGAATTATGGAGGTCAACTTTAGAGTCTAAAGGTTTTCGCTTGAGTAGATCTAAAACTGAATATATGGAGTGTAATTTTAGTGGAAATAAACCTAGTGAGGGGATTGTGACTTTGGGCGATCAAGTCATTAATAAGAGTATACGTTTTAGATATCTTGGATCTATTGTTCAGAGTGATGGTGAAATTGATGGGGATATTATCAGCAGAGTTCAAGTTGGATGGTTGAACTGGAGGAATGCGTCGGGCTTATTGTGCGATAGAAAATTCCCCCTCAAACTTAAGGGAAAATTCTATAAGGTGGTGGTGAGACCTGCAATGCTTTATGTTGCCGAATGTTGGCCATTAAAAGAGAAGCATAATACTAAGTTAAGTGTTGCAGAGATGAGGATGCTTAGGTGGATGAGTGGCTTGACCCTTAGACCATATTTACAAACCCTAAATAAGGAAAGTTTTCAAATTTAAATCCAATTTAAATTTAATTTAGAGAGGATTTATTATTCTCCTTCCTAGTTTGCAAAAGCTTGTTTGGAAATTATTTAATACCTCCCCAATCCCCTCCCTCTTCTCATAATACCGCCGGCCCCCCATTAGTGGGCTTCACCTTGGTTTTCCTATTGAAGCTCTCAACCTTAATTGAATTTGAATTCAAATTATCAAATTCAATTCCCTCCAAATCTCCTTAAATCTGAATTAATTTCTGATTTAATAAAACCCACTCTCCCAACCCTAACCTAATCTAGATCCCACTTACCCAAGCCGCCCCCCTCTCTCTCCTTGGCCCGCCCCTCACATTTGCCTCCTTCCCCTTGGAAACCCTACACCTCTCATGTCTTTGGAAGACAAAAGAAGAAGACAAGCTCCTTCCTCCTCATTATCATTGGTGTATGGCCGACCTTGAGGTTGACCACGATTTTGCTTACAATGCACAAGGAGAAATCGATATCTTGCTCTCTTCTTTCTACGATCCGGATTGGGATTACGAAGACTTCGTGGAGAGATACGTCAACCACATTCTTTATTGCCTTGCCGAGACGATTGAAGATCAACTACCCAAGGAATCTTGGCTACTCGTCGGCCGATCAACGACCTCTTCTCCTCAGGCTACTTCTCCGACGAACAAGACCTTACGCGCCACTTGTCTTGTGGTGGCATCATTAGGGTTTCTTCTACCATTCCTCCGCTAAACCCAACCTCAAGAGCGAGTGAGAAGGAACTCATGGTGAACACTGTTGATGTTACGCCGTGGATTCTTGTTTTGTTGCTATTAGTTTTACTATATTGTTTTCGTTGCTACTTGCAATTTCCTTGCTAATCTCCTTATAATCACTTGCTGCTACTTAATCTTTTAACTGAAAATTCTACGAATTCTACTTGGTGAAACATACATTTTTAATTAGCAAAGTTAACACTTAATCTATTGTTAATTTCCAAAACTACTCTTGTTTACTTGTTTGTTTCACATCATTAACTTTGTGGCACTAAACTTTTTGAAAAAAAAAATTCTTTCTACTTTTTTACCTTAAATGTTTCACTTATTTGAATTAATCTACAAATAACATACAACAAGTGCCTCAAATATATTTTTGTGAGATGCTCTACAACCAATACAAAAAGATACAATCATAATATGATTTTTTATGCATTATACTCAAGATGGGTGCCCAAAGAAGGACTTAATTATATTGAAAAACAAAGCTAACATGGGATACATATCTTAAAACGATAGTAAAGAACTCAATAAGGTTGATATGTTGGTGCTACTAATGACTATATTAACTGGTTTCACTTTCTTGTTTGAATGAATATTAAGTGACAACCCCTTGCATTTTCTCTTCAGAGTGCGGAGAGGTGGAAAAGCTTGACAAAAAAAGCTGCTCTTCAGAATTTTGAGTTGCATGCATTCCGTGCCACCTTTCAAATGGTCATTACCTATCTATACTTTATAGTCTTCAAAGACATTGTCTTTGCATGGTAGAACAAATTTATGTGTTCCATATGTTTTTCCTTTACTCTGAATTTTTTGGATGAATTTGTTGAGCAAATATTTTCCCATAACTTAGCCGTTGACTTCATTTCATTAAGCAGCATTACTTTTATCAATAGATTACGATATTCTTCTCTTTTAATGATTTCTTAAATCATGCCATGCATTGTCCTGCAACAACAGTTCCGTGATAGTCACAAGTTTCTTTTTTGACGCAATAAACTACGATTCTATAGATAAAAAAATGATTGAAGTTATTAGAAGAAGATAAATAGCTTATGAGCCTACAATTGAAAATTCAATCAAAGGATCAAACCCCAACTATTTTAAAAAAAGCAGAATAACGAAAGAGCAGCTGAAAAACAAAAACTCACTAAAGAAGAAGTACAATAGATTAAGGGGCTGTTTGGTTGCCTGCATTAGGAGTGTAAAGTAAAACAATTGCATGTATTTATTAAATTTGGTTGTTTGGTTAATTTTGAGCATAACAAAAGAAAATCTGTCGAAGTATTAGTAGTGTATTAAGGGGCTTGTTTCGCGTGAATTAGAAACCCGCTCAATATGAGCGGGTTTTAAATTCGTTGGATGAGAAATCCGAAGCATTATCGGTCTTCCGGCGCCGACGCTTCCTCTGCCCGTCTGTCGATCCTTCTCTCCGGGAAGCAATGCGCCTCATGCGGCGGGAGTCGGTGGAGCGTGAGCTCGAGGGCTACCAAATGGTCGCCGGACTCTGGTGTCACAGCCTTACGGTTCGCCAGATCCAGTGCCTTCGTGGAGCGCTGCCGAAATCGGCAAAGCTCGTCGTAGCCAAAAATACCATGCTTGGAAAATCGTCCGAGGACATGTCCTGGGAATCAATCCGTTCCTGCGCACGCGGCATGAACGCATGGCTTTTCGTCCGCTCCAACGATGAAGTCGCCTCCGCCCTCAAGGCCTGACGCGACTTCCAGCGCCAATGGAAGCTCGATCTCAACTAATTTTACATGTGCCCTTAACAAAAACAGAATTCAATCCTTGCTGGGCTAAACTCAGAAAGCAAGTTCTTCAATGGACTCAGATCTTCAAAATTTGGACATATATTCAAGGAACATTAATTCCTGCTACAAATGGCAGCACAAATTGCAAACGCTGTGAAACCATAAATGAAGAAATCAAAGCCTCAACAACGGAATTGATACATGCAGTATATCACGGTACTAGCCACTGACAAGAAAAAAGGGTAAACTTTTCCCCTTCATCCTCAAATAAAGATGCCGTGGTGACTATCCTTCGAAAAATACTCTATGACGGAATTACAAAGTCATCAGCAGCAGTAATAAGAATCATGAACATCTCATCGTCATCGAACAACATTTCTCAAAATCGGTAATTGGAACTCCTGAACACCAAATTATCACAAACGAAAACACCATACAGAAGGGATCCACAAAAAAAAATCATCATCAAAAGAAGCATTAGTCGAATCTTACTGCTGCCCATCCTCGAAGGCCGGGAGCGGAGCCTGCTCACCATTGTAGTGGGTGACAAGAGTGTCAAAGCAGTAAACCACCATTTCTTGGTTAGCTGAGACCATCCTGCGTTACGAGGAAGTAGGATCGCCGGAGCGTGGCTGACTCCGGAGATCAAATCACTGGAAATAGAAAAAGCGTCAGTCTTCTCCTACTTTTTCTTACTTCCGATCGAGAACAAAGAAGAAGAAGAAGCGTAGGGGCAACGTTGTCTCGATTCTATAAAAAATACAAATACAAATGACTCTCTACCAAACAAAGGAAATAATTCTCCTGAGTTTATTTTGCATACAACCAAACAATCTCAAAGTATTTAGAATGCATTATATTTACTTTACATTGCATTTACTTTACACTGCATTTCTTTTTCAGGCAACCAAACAGCCCCTAAAAGAAAACATAAAATGTCCAAAATCAATCAGTAGTTTGAATGAATAATCCAACGAAGCTTTATAAACTGATTCTATAGAAATGAGACCAGATTCCTCCATTTCCAAACCAATTCAAGGAAGTCTGCGTCACCTAAATCCTCACGAAGTAATAACAATACCAATTATGGAATATTGAACCTACAAGATTAACGGTAGAAAATAAACAAAGATTTGAAAATAATAAGAATAAATCAATAATGAACCAATCAATGTTAATCCAGAAATTTCTAGAAGAATCCAAAATTTGAGGAAGAATCAACATTTAAGACCAGTGCTAGATCTGAAAATTGGGTTCAAGCTCAAACAAGAAATTTCGTGATTAAAGAGCATTATTAACTACTAACAAACCCATAATAATTGAATTTAGAGATACAAATAAAACCAAAACGTCAACATTAATGAGATGTAACAGGCTAATAAAGAGTTAAGAAGACAATGTGATGTGAAACGGAAACGCCATTTACTTGCCTAGGTGGCAAGACTAATTAAATCCCAAATCAATTTGGGGAGAGAATGAAAATCTGAAATTAAATTTCAGATTAAGTGATTTGGGAGGGAAAATTAAGTGAAATCCAATTTTGAATTCCCAAATTAAAGAGGAGGATTATTGCTCATTCAATTGGGAGAAAGTTGGGCTGATTTTGTGGAGTCATTAATGTGATTAGGAGAGGGAGGGGAGGCCATTAAGGGGCCGGCCACATGAGGAGGAGAGAGGGGATGAGTTTTGAGAGAGTGGGGACCACCAATTTAATTTCATATTTTACAAAATCTGAAATTAAAATTTCAGATTTAATAAGGAAGGAAGATTCCTAAATTAAAACAATCAATTGGATTGAATTTGAATTTCAAATTCGAAATTCAATTTCAATTTATTTTGATTGCTTGAATTAAGGAGGCAATTTAGGAAACATTTAATGGCTAATGAAATTCCTAAATTTCATATTTGAAATTCTAAAGAAGAGGGGGAGAAGGAGGCGGCGGCAAGGTAGGAGGGGACCGGCGGGCTGGAGCTGGCCGGCGGCTGCTGGTGGAGGATTGGCCGGCGGGAGGAGCCTTACAGGCCGGCGGGTTGGACCTTGTAAGCCGGTGGTCTGGATGGTTCCAAGGGGTCGGCGACAGCAAGGTGAGGGGAGGGGAAGAGGAGAAAATCTGAGGATTTTCGTTGCTTTGATTCCACCACCTTGTTAATCTTCAAGACTCGATCTCCACAACAACGAATAGATCAAAGAGAACTAAAAGGAAACGAAATACAAGAAACCTAGAACTCACAAAGAGATCTAGTTTTTCCTACGAACTCACTAAGAGATCGAGGAGAGTGAACTCACTAAGAGATCACCATGAACTCACTAAGAGATCAACAAGAAAATAAAATTTTCATTATCAATAATTCATCATCCAAATACAAGAGAAGGGGCCTCTATATATAGGCCTCAAAAGAAATTAAAAGACACATTTGCCCCTTGGGCTTACATAAGACAAGAGGGTAAAAAGGAAAATTGCAAAAATTAAATAAAAATACACTTAATAAACTGAAATGAAATAAAGTGATCTCGGCCGTCAATCTTCAGCTCCTCGGATAAGCATGGACGGTTGATGTCCGCATCATTCTCCCGGGGTTGAAAAAACTCGACTCCGTCGAGTTCTCGTCCCAGGTGAGCAACCATGCTCTGATACCAAACTGATGTGAAACGGAAACGCCATTTACTTGCCTAGGTGGCAAGACTAATTAAATCCCAAATCAATTTGGGGAGAGAATGAAAATCTGAAATTAAACATCACAATGAAAATGAATGCCCATTGAAGCTACCGCTAATAAGGCTCACAGCAAGTAAAAAAAGCAGAAAGCAATCCATACCAGGAAGGAATATAAGTATATAAGCAATGGCACATATGGACTTAGCGAGGAAGGTTATAAAGTCAATAACACAGATTACTTAGCTCAAATGAATCAATATAACTACATCTTCTTTGCCATCATAGCTCGATTATCAAACAAATAGACAAACCTAAAACACATCCAATAGCAGGATATAAATTGAGCTCAAAAAGTAGGAAATAAAAAAATTTAAAGGAGTATCTATGTCCACAACAATAATTGAATATCCAAAACCAAGACTAAAAACAGAGAACAATGAAGAATTGATGAATGTAAAGAAGCCCACTTAGCAGGCAAACAATAATGATCAACAAAGGAATATAACTTCTAAGAAGAGAAAAAAGACAAGCAAACTAGATGTCATCACTAAAGAGATATACCAGGCCAACAATGTATTAAAAAGTAAACTCCTCAGAAAATGCAACATTAAAGAAGGGAAGCTCCCATTAATCCTTCCTCAAGTTTGATAAATCCAATTTGTTTGCATCAATCAAATCTCTTGATTGATGGGAACATTATAATTTAATCGACACAAGCATCAAGATAATCATCATAAATGATTAACTAGTTAGCACAAGAATTCTCTTCACTTTATATATAAGAACTTGAAAACTGGATATGTTGAAGATATCTAAAAAAACGTATCATTAAATACAAAGATTTTTTATTCCCCATTTTTCGATCTTTAATAAGGTTAACCACAACCAGGGCATCGATTTCAATCCAAATATTATTAAAGCAAAGAGATGAAAATTTTCAAGGACATGGAGAGCCAAGATTTCAACGGCGAGAGAATAATCAATGGAGAGGGAAGAAGCAAAAGAAAAAACAACTTCACCATTAGAATTTCTGATGATCCCACTACCCCTAGCAATGTTGGGACCAACCATACCGTCAGTATTCATTTTAATAATGACAAGGGTATGTTTTCACCAATAAATGATGCAATTCTTGGAGATAATATGCTTCTTTGGAATACCTAATTCTATACATGGAATATCATTAGTGATACCTTTGGTATGTTAAAAAAAAAAAAGATTTCTATTGTTCATATGATGTATCTTACTATAGATTTCATTTATGACTTAATTATATTTTATAAAAGAATTATTATATTTGGCTTCATTCTTTTCCAACCAAAGAAACCAAAAGATAAGGATACTAAAAATGATAAGGATTTTACCATTTACTTTTCTTCCAGAAGCAGAGACCCAATACTGAAATATTTCAAGCACAAATAAGAAATGTACAAGAAAAGGGGGCCTTAAAAATCTCATAAAATCAAATCCAAACTGATTGATTAATAAGGCCATTAATGAAGACATGCTTTATTGTTTATATGAAAACAACAAAATACATTTGCAAGCCAAATAGAACCCCCCTTTTTAAGAATTTCATCAATAGAAAGGAAGCCCTTTAACAATCTCTATCAAAAAATAGAATAAGGGACAGGAGTATTCAATCCCCAAATGAAATTGAAATCAGAAGCAGGTTGTCTAACCACTTTTATAGCATTCCAGTCTTCTTTAATATTATATTGACCCGAATAAGAATTTATGAAAATAATGCAATCTTCTTGATTTAAATTGATAGGAGTGTTAATAATACCAGCGTCCCCCCCCCCCCCCCTCCCAAAAAAAAAAACTAATACTCTTTAACATTGCTTCAGGAAAAAGAGTTTAATTGCCCATCACTAGAGCCCTTACCCATCTAGTTTTCTTGCGAAAAGTTAGAGCAACCATTTCCCAACCCCAATTGAATAAATTTCTTTTGTGATTATTTAACCCCACAAACGCTTCCAAATAAGAGAGTTACCCTTTTTATATTAACAAGCTAAGAGATGTCTTTTTAAAAAAATCTTAAGAGTGCATAAAATTATCCCACATGGTATCATCTCTTCTAAAGGCCCACTAAAGTTTAAATGAAAAATTTTTAGTGATATTATTAATCTGATATTCTGATTAAAACCTAAACACGTTTTATTTAATTCCTCACAACAATTAATCCAAGAAGCCCAGCGAATCTTTTTACCATGAGAAGAAGAACCCCAAAGGAACTTATTAAGAAATCTTTCAACAAACTTTCAGCTTGGGAATTTCAAATTGGCTTTTTTTGTAGATTTACTTTGATTAGTAGTGTTCTTTCTTGTATAGCAATTTCTTATTGCAGACTCTCAATCAACTCATTAAATAATGAAGATCTCCTTTTACCTTAAAAAAGAGGAACATCCTAGTATTTTATAGGAAGAGATTGAAAGGAAAAGGCCATGATCGTTTCAATGACACTAATTTGCCTATTGGGCATGTGTTTAAAAACAAGAAAATAACTTTTATCAATAGTAAGACCAATTTTTTCCTCAAAAGGAGGACGCATATTTTGATATTTTCTAAATGACATTTGTAAGCTTTATTTATTGTTTGATGTTAGGTATCATTTTAATTCTCCTCATGGATTTTTTATTTTATTGCACTTCTTTTACCGAAGATGTTTGATAACTAGACAATATTCAAGTAGAGTATAACTCACTAATGTTTGTGCTTATCATGAAACTTTGTCCTTCATTTTTCTGGATGATTATATTATAAAGTTGCATTGTAATGTGACGAGCTAATCATGCGTTTTTGGTTTGCTGATTTTCTTATAAGGTTCTGGATAAGTATTATCCAGAAGTCATTAAATCAAGTCCATCAATTGGACGTCATGGGAAGGCTCTGCGACGCCAGCAGATGAGAAGAGCAATAGAATCTCAATTTGGTGCAGAAAGTACCTTATACTCTTTTCAATTGAAGGATGAAAATAATACAGTCAACAAATCCATTGATATGCAATCTGATGAAATTAAAGTAACTGAAGAACATTATGACAGGAGAACACTAGAAGGTCCTGCTAGGCATTTCCTTTCGGATGCATTTTGACTTCCGAATAGTTAATACATCATCAATCATGATGAATCCTATCCAAAATTTAAGTTTAGTTTGCTTATTTTTACACTGCAGAGAGTAGAAGTACAAACTCAAAAGCATTTTCAGAGCAGCCCTGTCATTCTCAAGGATATGAAGAAGCTCGATATTCTACATGCTCTGACAGATATGTACTCTTTGAAGAATTCAACAAGTCTGGACTAAAGCATCTTGGGTTGGAAAGTCCACAGGACTTCAACTTGATTGAACTATGGATGAGAGCTAAACCTTTCTTTGTATGATTTTACCCTATGCTTTTCTTGATACTCTTTTGACTTGGTCTATCATACTCTTTGCCCATATTTATCCTACTTTGACCGAGTCTTTTTTCATTTTTGAGCTAAGTTAAAGTTAATAGAACAATAGTGTTCGAAGTTTCATTGCATTCAATCTACCTGAGAGACTAAATACACAGGAACCAGATATCACAATGTTACTAAGGGTAATTTAGATTTTTATTATTAATTAATGGATTGGTTAAGAAAAAGATTAAAACATTCTTTAGGAGTTATAAGAGTGTTTCAAAATTGGGCAACTAAACCAAGACTCATAATAGATGATCCAAAGTGCTAGTTGTCCTTTTATAAGCACAGTTTTTGGTTCTTTTTGGATTAGCTTTAACTGGGCTATTTTGTTGCTTAGCGGGCTTAAACTGTGATTTCATAATATTCGTATTTGAATACGTAATCTTCACTGCCTTAGTCAGTTTTCTCCATTTCTCTCTCTTCTTTTACTTTTTTCCTATTTTTGCTGAAGCTCCTAAATTTATCCCTTCTTTTTCACCAGTATCATATTTGCTCACTGTCGAGTGTTGAACCTTATCATTGATGCCACCACCTCGCCTATTGTGCTCAACTATCTTCCCATCATGGCTGCCTAGCCTCCAAATAATTTCCACATTCTCTTCTAGTGATTGAGGAGGTATTGTCCTTGGTAGGTTCTATTAGCAAGAGGAAGAATAAGGAACCAAGTACTAATTGTCAGCAAAGGCAGGTGGCACGTTTAATTTAAATTGATGCACCATGAATATCTTGACCTTAAGATGGAGTGTTGATTTGTTGCTGTTGAGGAAACTTTGCAATGTTAAATATTATCTTGTAATTCCTTGGAAGATTATTTTTGGTCTCAGGTTCTAGAGAGATTATCTTTAAATCTAAAAATGATAAGCGTCATTTTGGCTTCAAGGCTGATCATGCCAAAGATATCATTTTCTTCAATTTAGCTTATTATATATTTCTTATTTTATCTGCAGAATGTAAGGAAGATTAGTATTAGAATTTTACTTAACGTAAACCAAATACCTCTGATATGTTAGATTGAGTTTTGCAGAAATGGTTATTGCACTAGCCTGATATTTCAGTTTTCTCAAACAGCATCTGTGTATTTAATACTTCATTGCTGCTCATAATATTGTTATTTTTGGAGCTTTCATGTGCTAATGAATTGTGTCAGTGTCATCTTCTATTATGTTACTTACCTCATCGCGGTGATATTTCTGAAACCTTCAATCCTGTTTATCATCACTCGTTCTACCTTTTCATGCAGGAATTCATAGGTCCATACTGGTCTCTACGCGCTTCCTTGGGGCCACTGATTGAAACTTATATTTTACTAGATAGATTGTTGTTTCTTCAAGAGCATGGTAATTTTGCAGAAGTACAGTTGGTTCCATTATTTGATCCGACGCTTTCACCGAGAAATGTGGCAATCGTGGCACGAAAAATTGATGCAAATATAGCCAATACATAAAGTGGTAGTTGTTCTATTTTTTATCCTCTGTATTCCTTTGATCTAACTGTTTAGTGCTAAGCCTTGCAGTGTTCTTTGGGTTCAATAAAATTCATATTTTTCCCATAAAGTGACTTGAACCCTTGAAAAGTGCTTGCTTTTCCTTTATGTAAGTATAATGCCCTCTCAATGACTTTTCAGAACATAGTTCTAACTCACTGAGATATCAACACATTAATGCTGACTTGTGGCAATTTTTTTTCCTGACTAAGTTAAGTGTTGCAAAGATGAGGATGCTTAGGTGAATGACCTTAGAAATAGGATATGAAATTAGCATATACGTGAAAAAGTTGGAGTAGCTCCAGTGGAAGATAAGAATAGAGAGAGTTGCCTTAGATGGTTTGGTCACATTAAACGGAGGCCTTTCGATGACCCGGTAAGGAAAGTTGAGGTATTAGATTTGACTTATGTTAAGAAAGGTAGAGGTAGTCCTAAAAAGTCTTGGGTAAAAAATATTAGAAATGATCATTCTTTATTAGATTTAAACGATAATTTGACTTTTAACAGGACAATGACGAAAAAGGATTCATGTAGCCGACCCCACGTAGTGGGACAAAGGCTTGATATTTTTGTTGTTGTTTGTTGTTGATTCCTCTAGATTTTTAGAGGATCACCTTAAAGAAAAGATTTCTTTGATGCTGATTAACGCTTAAAATTTGTTCTACTGTTCTTTAAGTTAATCATTTGCATGAACTAACATCAGTTCGTGCTGAGAACAGTTATATACTTGTTGATATAATCTTTGATTCTAAGTTTAGAGTATGAAAACGATCATGCTATGATGCTATATATTTATTCTTATAGGAGAAGCCTTCCTTGGGCCTTTTTCTCTGAAATGCTAAGACCATCTCCAATCGAACGCCAAACGAGTGTTTGGCGTCGTTCGGTCGCTCCAGCCGAACGCCAAAACGTCCGCCATTTGCTTCACTGTTCACCCACGCTATTTTCCACTCTCAACCGGAAAAATGCGCCAAAGGAGAAGGATCGTTACCTTCGCGTAGAAGCAAAAAAATGGCGTTCGATTGGAGCAGCACCACACAATTTTTGCGTTTTGCGATATTTTGGCGTGAAAAATGGAGTTCTCCGTTGGAGATGCCCTAAGGCACGATCTGGCTTGCTGGGCAATTGTCAACAGTTCAAATGAAGGTGATGTTGCTTTGCGATGATTTGTGAATTTAATTAGTTTAACTAATATACAAACTCATTGATATTTTTTTTACAAAAGAAAACGAGTACCACACAAAATTAAATGGCTCATTCTACTAAATGCACTAAATTGTTTCGCGTAGTTTAAATACGCCAAATAAAATTAATGCATTTAGTAGAATGCTTCATTTAATTTGGTGCAGTCGCTCCTATTTAAATTTTTATTAATTCATGCTCCTGCTAATTATGAAGAATAATCCGCTCGGTTATAAAATAAGTCCAAAAAAGAATACACTACAAGTTTAAATTTTTATACTCTTAGGATTGGCATGTAAAATTAGGTAAGTATTTCATAATTATCTTATTGAGGGTCTATCAATTGATATCAATGATATAAAATAAATTTGATGTTTATTCAAAGGACTTTTTAGTTAGGGTTTGGATGTCATTGGCTAATAAAATATGTAATTTTCAAAAGTTAGAATTTGACTTTTTTTTTTAAAAAAAATATTTTTTATTAATTGTAAAGATGTTTTTAAAAGATTTTAAAAAAGAGTCTTCATGTATTTTCTTGTAGATCATGAATTTTTAATTAACGAGATATTTAGAATATGGATGGCTTAGAATTATTAGAATATAGAAAATAAGTAAATAATTTATTATTTTAGTTGATATTAAGTTAATAATTATCATTTAATATTATTAAAATGTAAGATAATATATAAATATCTATATATAACAACATTAAAAACATTAAATTCTTATCCCATTATATGAGATTGGTTAGATGGATTTTTTTATTGTGTTTTATTAAGAGTTAAATTTTTATTTAAATTTAACAAAAAAAAAATTATTTCTAATATTTTCTAATTAATTTTATTAGATTTATCTCTATCTTTCTCAACATAGATCTGTTGCGTCCAGGAGTATTCGCGGCGGTAGAGAAGTATTTAACGTCTTAGCATTGTACGAAAATCCGGCACGCAATCAGATAAGGAGAGAGGGTCTAGCATTTATGAGACACCAAGATTTTTACGTGGAAAACCCTTGTAAAAGGGGGAAAAACCACGGGGCCTAGCCCAGTTTGAACGAATCCACTAGTATTTGCAGTCGATTACAAATGAGGCCCTTCCTTGGGAGAAGGCCTTAGCTTGATGTACATCTTATGGAGTACATTACATGATGTAAATACAAAGAGATACTATCGACATATTCGCTTTGTTAGGACTGCAGTCGGCGGGCGACGTAGGTCAGGAGGACCGTAGTCAGCTGGCGACGGAGAACTGTAGTCGGCGGGCGACGGAGGTCGGAAAGATTGTAGTTGGCGGGCTACATAAGTCAGGAGGACCGTATTCAACGGGCGACGGATATCGAAAAGACTGTAGTCTGACGACGAAGATCAGTAGGACAGCGTCAGGTAGAAGTCCAGCAATGGAAAGAAATGCATCTTCGCATAGACATCCAACGAAGTTCGATAAGCGGTAGAAGTCCGGCGTCGGGTAGAAACTTGGCGAAGAGTGAAGGTCCGACGTCGGGTAGAAGTCCGACGTCTTTGGTGGCAGAGGAGAACTCCGGCTTCACTTGGGCGGAGTTTCGGCGTCAGGAGGGAACCCTGTTGTTAATTGGGAAGGATTTCATCATCACGTGGAAGTTGTGGAGAATTCCTGCGTTTCCTGAAAATTCGGCAGAGTTCCGGCATCTTCAGGCGGCAGGAAGAGCTCCGGCGGTGGTCGAGGAGGTGAGGAATCTCCTTTTCCCCTTTCTCCTCTTCTTCTTCTCTCTCTTCCCCCCCCCCCCCCCCCCCCTCCTTTGTGTAGAATGAGGGCTCTATTTATAATTTTTCTGGAGTGGCATAGCCCATAAATAGGCGTGAGATCATGGACGAATTGGGAGTGGTTTGAATGGACGGCCGATATCGAATCCTTTGATTATACACCATTCGTTGGTCATTTGAAGGCCTTAATGATGTCGGAATTTGATGATCTTGGGCTAGTTGGATTCGTCTCGTTGAGCCGTTCGATTCGAGTATAAGCTCGTCAAAATCAGAGACCGTTTGGTAACTCAAATTACGGTTTGAACCTTCCAACAGCGCTTTAAACCCTTGATTCGGACTCATTTGGGCTTGGATTGGGTTGATCTTGGTGTCGTTGGGTTCGTATTTCCGAGATGCTTAGTTTGAATGTAAGCTCGCTGAAATTGGAGTTCATATGCTCCCGAAATTAGTTTTTGAAGTTTCCAACTAGTTTTTGCCTCGAGATTCGTGCCCGATCAAGATGACTTTGTGATGTCGTATCAGTTGCCCCCCCTATTTTCGGACGTCAAAGCTCCAGGTGTCCGAAAATATGCGTCACAAATTATAAAGAATTTTCTCGAGCGAGTCAGAATTATTCTTGCGTGTGGGGGCCTCGAACGGCCTCAAAAGTGTCAAAATTGAATCCGGGACGTCGAAAAACGGTCACGGGGACCCCAAAAACGTCTGATTTGACATTTTCCGGATAAAATTTGGAGCCGAAATAGACCGGGCGGCCAAACTGTCGGCCGCCACCGCTGGCCGCCGCCGCCGCCGCCCGCCGGTGACGAAGAGGCGCGCGCGAATCGCGCGTAGAGCGCTTGGCCCGCACCGCGGGCCGCGCCTGGCCCGCTGCCCGCTCCGCGCGGGCCGCACCTGGCCCGCGCCTGGCCTGCTTGGCCCGCTCTGCTGCGCGGCTTGCCGGCCTGCCAGCCCGCTCCGCGGTCTGCCTTGCCAGCCATGCGTGGCTGGCCGCAATCCATGCACAGGAGCCGCGGATTGCTCCGCTGGCTGCACCCAAGGGGTGTGGCTGGTGGCTGCACCGACCTAGTGGGCCCCATTTCGCGAAAAATAGCGCTTTTTTGCTATTTTTGGGTCCAAAAAATTCCCAAAAAAATTTTGAAAAATTCAGAAAAAATTTTGAAAAATAGGGAAATTTGAAAATGGAAAAAACTTCTCTCATTTCTCTCCAAAACCTATAAATAGGCCCCCTAGGCCTTTAGAAAATTTACAACTTCTGTTTCTTTCTCCCTTTGGCTCTCTGGCGGCTGAGGCCTCCGCTATTTGCGAGTGGGAAACTTCCCCTGCTCGAATTAGCGTCCTCTTCGTGCGCAGGAGTTACGGGATTTTCCTTCTTTCCCCCCATGGCTTTCTAACGGTTGAGGCTTCCGCTATTTGCGAGCGGGAAACTTCCCCTGCTCGAATTAGCGCCCCTCTTCGCGTTCAGGAGTTACGAGATTTTTAATGCCATTTGAGCGGAAGTTTACTGGCGATGGACGATCGAGTTGAAGCCTATTAGTAGTCAACGATCGAGTGTGGAGGCAAATGAGAGAGTTCGAGTGTGCGTTGCAAGTAGCAGTCGAGCGAGAAGCCAATGACGAGTAGTAATCCGTTGAAGAGTAGAAGTCCGTCTACAAGTACGATGTCGGGTAGAAGACCGACGAAAAATCGTCGACGAGCAGGAGTCTGGCGACGAGTAGAAGTCCGCTGATGAGCAGAAGTCCGACGTCGGGTAGAAGTCCGCTGACGAGCAGAAGTCCAACGTCGGGTAGAAATTTGCTGACGAGCAGAAGTCCGACGTCGGGTAGAAGTACGACGTCGGGTAGAAGACCGACGAAAATTCATCGACGAGCAGGAGTCTGACGACGAGTAGAAGTCCGCTGACGAGCAGAACTCCGACGTCGGGTAGAAGTCCACTGACGAGCAGAAGTCCGACGTCGGGTAGAAGTCCAACGTCGGGTAGAAGACCGACAAGAATTCGTCGACGAGCAGAAGTCTGATGACGAGTAGAAGTCCGCTGACGAGCAGAAGTCCGACGTCGAGTAGTAGTCCGCTGACGAGCAGAAGTCTTACGTCGGGTGGAAGTCCGCTGACGAGCAGAAGTCCGACGTCGGGTAGAAGTACGACGTCGGGTAGAAGACCGACAAAAAATCATCGACGAGCAGGAGTCTGACGACGAGTAGAAGTCCGCTGACGAGCAGAAGTGCGACGTCGGGTAGAAGTCCGCTGACGAGCAGAAGTCCGACGTCGGGTAGAAGTCCAACATCGGGTAGAAGACCGACGAGAATTCGTCGACGAGCAGAAGTCTGATGACGAGTAGAAGTCCGCTGACGAGCAGAAGTCTGACGTCGGGTAGAAGTTCAACATCCGGTGGAAGACCGACGAGAATTCGTCAACGTGTAGGAGTCTGACGACGAGTAGAAGTCCGCTGACGAGCAGAAGTCCGACGTCGGGTAGAAGTTCAATGTCGGGTAGAAGACCGACGAGAATTCGTCAACGAGCAGGAGTCTGACGACGAGTATGAGTCTGCTGACAAGCAGAAGTCCAACGTCGGGTATTAATCCATTGAAAGTCCTGTAAGGAAAAAGTTCAGCGACAGGAGGAAATTCAGCGTTAGGTAGAAATTTAACTTTGTGTAGAAGTTAAATGGAAGTCCCTTGATGGCATTCTAGCGATGTTAACCAAGGATGTAAGACCTATCCGAGGTTGTATGTTAGAGCCTTTGCTCGATGATGTTATCTTATATGGAAGAGGTCGAGAGAATCCACCAAGAATGTAAAACCTATCCGAGGTTGTATGTCGGAGCCTTTGCTCGACGACGTTAACCTGTGTGGAAGAGGTCGAGAGAATCCACCAAGGATGTAAGACCTATCCGAGGTTGTATGTCGGAGCTTTTGCTCGATGACATTAACCTGTGTGGAAGAGGTCGAGAGAATCCACCAAGGATGTAAGACCTATCCGAGGTTTTATGTCGGAGCCTTTTCTCGACGACGTTAACCTGTGTGGAAGAGGTCGAGAGAATCCACCAAGGATGTAAGACCTTTCCGAGGTTGTATGTCGGAGCCCTGCTCGACGACGTTAACCTGTGTGGAAGAGGTCGAGAGAATCCATCAAGGATGTGAGACCTTTCCGAGGTTGTATGTCGGAGCCCTGCTCGACGACGTTAACCTGTGTGGAAGAGGTTTAAAGAATCCACCAAGGATGTGAGACCTTTCCGATGTTGTATGTCGGAACCTTTGCTCGACGACGTTAACCTGTGTGGAAGAAGTCGAGAGAATACGCCAAGGATGTAAGACCTTTCCGAGGTTGTATGTCGGAGCCTTTGCTCGACGACGTTAACCTGTGTGGAAGAGGTCGGGAGAATCCGCCAAGGATGTAAGACCTTTCCGAGGTTGTATGTCAGAGCCTTTGCTCGACGACGTTAACCTGTGTGGAAGAGGTCGAATCGAATCCCCCTGGGATTGATTTTGCTTTGATTGGGAAGGGGCGAACGCCACATATATCCCGAATCAAAAGTGAAGAAGGTCTATCTTTAGACCGTTACTGTCTTTTTGAGGTCGAGGTTAAGACCTTGCCCAAGGAGTAGAAGTCCAACAAGGGACTGTATAAAGCTTGCAATTGATTTGAAGTATCCTTACATTTGCTCGGATATTCCTGAAATATCAACTTGATGTTGAAGGTATTGGAGGATTTATTTGACCATGGTTTGAGTCAAAGTTGCCCCCCAGTCCGCATCTGCTTCTTATGATATTGATGTTATGTTGTGTGAACTTTTGAGATTGGAGCAAAAGTTGCCCCCCAGTCGGGAACCACGTTCCCACAGACGGCGCCAAACTGTTGCGTCCAGGAGTATTCGCGGCGGTAGAGAAGTATTTAACATCTTAGCATTGTACGAAAATCTGGCATGCAATCAGATAAGGAGAGAGGGTCTAGCATTTATGAGACACCAAGATTTTTACGTGGAAAACCCCTGTAAAAGGGGGAAAAACCACGGGGCCTAGCCCAGTTTGAACGAATCCACTAGTATTTGCAGTCGATTACAAATGACGCCCTTCCTTGGGAGAAGGCCTTAGCTTGATGTACATCTTATGGAGTACATTACATGATGTAAATACAAAGAGCTACTATCGACATATTCGCTTTGTTAGAAGGACTGCAGTCGGCGGGCGACGTAGGTCAGGAGGACCGTAGTCAGCTGGCGACGGAGGACTGTAGTCGGCGGGCGACGTAAGTCAGGAGGACCGTAGTCGGCGGGCGACGGAGGTCGGAAAGATTGTAGTTGGTGGGCGACATAAGTCAGGAGGAGCGTATTCAATGGGCGACGGATGTCGGAAAGACTGTAGTCTGACGACGAAGATCAGTAGGACAGCGTCAGGTAGAAGTCCAGCAATGGAAAGAAATGCATCTTCGCATAGACGTCCAACGAAGTTCGATAAGCGATAGAAGTCCGGCGTCGGGTAGAAACTTGGCGAAGAGTGAAGGTCCGACGTCGGGTAGAAGTCCAACGTCTTTGGTGGCAGAGGAGAACTCCGGCTTCACTTGGGCGGAGTTTTGGCGTCAGGAGGGAACCCTGTTGTTAATTGGGAAGGATTTCAGCATCACGTGGAAGTTGTGCAGAATTCTTGCGTTTCCTGAAAATCTGGCAGAGTTCCGGCATCTTCAGGCGGCAGGAAGAGCTCCGGCGGTGGTCGAGGAGGTGAGGAATCTCCTTTTCCCCTTTCTCCTCTTCTTCTTCTCTCTCTTCCCCCCCCCCCTCCTTTGTGTAGAATGAGGGCTCTATTTATAATTTTTCTGGAGTGGCATAGCCCGTAAATAGGCGTGAGATCATGGACGAATTGGGAGTGGTTTGAATGGACGGCTGATATCGAATCCTTTGATCATACACCGTTCGTTGGTCATTTGAAGGCCTTAATGATGTCAGAATTTGATGATCTTGGGCTCGTTGGATTCGTCTCGTTGAGCCGTTCGATTCGAGTATAAGCTCGTCAAAATCGGAGACCGTTTGGTAACTCAAATTGCGGTTTGAACCTTCCAACAGCGCTTTGAACCCTAGATTCAGACTCATTTGGGCTCGGATTGGGTTGATCTTGGTGTCGTTGGGTTCGTATTTCCGATATGCTCAGTTTGACTATAAGCTCACTGAAATCGGAGTTCATATGCTCCCGAAATTAGTTTTTGAAGTTTCCAACTAGTTTTTGCCTCGAGATTCGTGACCGATCAAGATGATTTTGTGATGCCGTATCAAGATCGAATCTTATACATTTATTCTCCTAATTTAGTTATTAGAAGGCCGAAGTTTTATGTGATCAAATCATATAAATATCTATGTATGTTAGATTTTAATATTTTAAATATATTATAAAAAATAGATATATAATCTCAAAAGCTAAAAAATCAGAAATTTTGCCGTTAAATTTGTTAATAGGATTTTTAAAAATTAGAAAAAAGGCATGTCTAAGATTATGCTGATAAAATCATTTAAAATAATTAAAAATATATTTAACTTCTCAGTGAATAATGTAAAAAAAAAAAAAACAAATGAGGATCGACCCGATTAGATCATAGGGCTGCAAACGAACCGAGCCGAGTCGATTATGTGAGTGTTCATGTTTGTGTTCATTTAATATCAGGTTGTTCAAATTTGGTTCATGTTTGTTCGAGCTTTATTATTTGTGTTCATGTTTGGTTCATTTAAATTAACGAATGTTCATGTTCAGTTCATGTTCGTTCGTTTAGTGCTTATCGAGCTTTAAACAAACATGAACGAACTATAAAAGAGCTCTATTTTAAGATGTTCATTAACTTAACAAACTAACTTTATCAAGCTTCCTAACAAACGATTACATTGAGTATGTTCGCGAACATAGTTAACGAATTTTTTTTAACTATCAAACAAACACATTCATGAACATATCTATGAACAAACACATTTATAATAAAAGCAATTGTCGATGTAACAAAGACAATGATTTATAAGCAAATCCCATCTTCACAGAATTTTCCTAATTTGGGCTCGGATTGGGTTGATCTTGGTGTCGTTGGGTTCGTATTTCCGATATGCTCAGTTTGACTATAAGCTCACTGAAATCGGAGTTCATATGCTCCCGAAATTAGTTTTTGAAGTTTCCAACTAGTTTTTGCCTCGAGATTCGTGACCGATCAAGATGATTTTGTGATGCCGTATCAAGATCGAATCTTATACATTTATTCTCCTAATTTAGTTATTAGAAGGCCGAAGTTTTATGTGATCAAATCATATAAATATCTATGTATGTTAGATTTTAATATTTTAAATATATTATAAAAAATAGATATATATATATATATATATATATATATATATATATATATATATATATATATATATATATATATATATATATATATATAAGTATATAATCTCAAAAGCTAAAAAATCAGAAATTTTGCCGTTAAATTTGTTAATAGGATTTTTAAAAATTAGAAAAAAGGCATGTCTAAGATTATGCTGATAAAATCATTTAAAATAATTAAAAATATATTTAACTTCTCAGTGAATAATGTAAAAAAAAAAAAACAAATGAGGATCGACCCGATTAGATCATAGGGCTGCAAACGAACCGAGCCGAGTCGATTATGTGAGTGTTCATGTTTGTGTTCATTTAATATCAGGTTGTTCAAATTTGGTTCATGTTTGTTCGAGCTTTATTATTTGTGTTCATGTTTGGTTCATTTAAATTAACGAATGTTCATGTTCAGTTCATGTTCGTTCGTTTAGTGCTTATCGAGCTTTAAACAAACATGAACGAACTATAAAAGAGCTCTATTTTAAGATGTTCATTAACTTAACAAACTAACTTTATCAAGCTTCCTAACAAACGATTACATTGAGTATGTTCGCGAACATAGTTAACGAATTTTTTTTAACTATCAAACAAACACATTCATGAACATATCTATGAACAAACACATTTATAATAAAAGCAATTGTCGATGTAACAAAGACAATGATTTATAAGCAAATCCCATCTTCACAGAATTTTCCTAACAGCAGCATTAATAAAGACAATGATTTATAAATAAATAGTCATATAAAGCTACAATTACTTAGAGAACAAATTAAGTAATATTTGACACATGCATCAATCACACGAATCGAGCTTAATGTCGAGTTTGCTCACGAACTTCAAATGATGTTGTTCGCGAACATAAATGAGCCGAACACATTAGTATTCAAGTTTGTTTATTTAAGAATCTAGTATTTAAAATATTGTTCTGGTTTATTTATTTAGTTAATTAAAGGATCACAAACGGGATTAAAACAAACGGGCTTTAATCGAACCACGAGTAGATCGTTGAGCGTTTGGTTCGCTTGCAGCCTAGGTCGAGGGATCATTTGAATTTTTTGCATTGAAGATTTTCCTGACTTCGTGTAAACCAGTAAACGTCAAGAAGCTTTTCACTGCTCTCACCGTCCACTCTTTTTCGCACGTCGATCAGTCTCTGGCGCAGCGTTCTACGAGGCGTCAAAACTTTCTTTCCGTTTCTTCTTCTCCTCGGCATTTGTAATACTGGCTTAAAAGAAATGAATTCTGCTTCACTCCTGAAATTGTGTAGCTTCCCTCCCCCAAATCCTCGTCTTCTCGTGTCTTCTTCTCCGACAATCCTGGCTTCATACGACAAGTCCACGTATGTGCCTGTCTCTGCCAGGACACTGGGGAGAGCTCGATGCGAATTTGACGTCAAGGGAAACGGCGCGCTTTCTAGTGACACCGACCTTCGAGCTATAGAGCGGGTAGGTTTCATGCTGTTCTATTAGAAATAGAAAACTCTGCAAGGTCATGTAGATGCCGTGCAACCGAGGTTTTTGTTTGAAATCCGGTGTTGCTTAGTAATAAAAATAATTTTTTTTTCCACTGAAAAGTTCTCTCTTTTAGTTCTGTTGTTTTTCAGTTGTATATGAATCACTTATTGTGACGGGATTTAAGGGTTTAGTGTGATCAATGTTGTTCGGTACATCTGTAGCTTTATAAAAGGAGTACTGATTAGTTATTAGGTTGTTCTTATTGTGGCTGATTTCATGAGTTCACGTCTTTCACCTCTTGCAAATGTTTGTTACAAGAATGCCGATGCAGAGAAATATCCATGAATGTTGTTGGTTGTGTACTTAACTCTTTCAGCATATGATAAATCATTAAAAGCATAAATTACGACGAGTAGGGATGAAAATAGGATATGGTGTACCTGTCAGTGCAAAATGAAGTTAGGAATTTCATTTAAAAGCTGAATTGTGCGGCTTAAATGTTCAAGTATCTTGATGTTCACGTGAATCATAGCTATTTGATAACACCTGTTCATATTTTTTTAGCGTAGGGATTTTTTGGTTTGAAGTAAAATTACTTTTAAGTATTTCACAGTTTTGATTATATTGGTGTTTGGGTGGATGAAAAATGAATGCAATGTTGAGTATTACAAATGCAGTGTAAATGATTCTAGTTCATTTATTTTAGGAGAAGCAAACTCACTTAGTTTTGAGCGAAAACCTTTTCTAGGCAACCAAGCTTCCTTGCCTCCACTGCCGCTAGCCGTTGATGGGCCGCCAACCACCTCCATTGTCATCCGCTGCCACTAGTCGTCGTCATCATCCGCTGCCGTCATACTGCATCATTACCCACCAGTAGCTCATTAGTGATCCATGCCTCTAGCCAGCACCTCCGCAGGCCATCATTGCCACTATTGACCACCAAGCACCATCATTTTTTTAAAATAAATCACCATCATCTTTAGGTGTAACACTGTATTCATTTTGGTTAAAGTCATATAAAAAAAATCTCATGTGTTCATTTTACACTCATCTAAGTAACTTCACATATTCAAATACACATTTATATGCAGAAGCTTAGTTTTCATTTAACAAGTGTCATTTACTAGGAATTTTCTAGTCTCTGTTACTTCAAGAAAACATATTATTCTTCTTACTAGAGCTTTTTTCCGCACTATGTGTCAGAACAAAAAAGGAAATTTGTATCCATTTATAAGCCTCGTTAGCATCCATTTTCAACCTTCTTAAAACACAGTCAACCTGGAATACCATCATCTGTAGGAAAATTATAATATATATATATATATATATATATATATATATATATATATATATATATATATATATATATATATATATATATATATATATATATATATATATTCTCTTGGTACGTTTACTCATATGCTTTCTAAGAAGCTTACAAAGAATTTAGAAAATAACTTGAATGTTCATGCAGCAAAAAGCACTGGAAGCAGCTATGAATGACATCAATAATTCATTTGGGAAAGGAAGTGTTACAAGATTGGGCAGTATGGGTGGCGCTTTAGTGTATGTTCATTTTTTGTATCTTATCTATTGGAGCAATCATGGTGCTTAAACATGTTTTCTTTGAAAGAATATTTATACTTCAGAAATCATATTGTTCAGTGAGACCTTCCCAAGTGGTTGCTTGACATTGGATTTTGCTTTGGGCGGTGGCCTTCCAAAAGGAAGAATTGTAGAGGTATGTGCATCATATCATGTTTGTACTCTTCAACATACTGGAGGTTTATTATTTGCCATTTATCATTTATAATGCTTCTTCATCTACCTGCTTTTGGTATTTTTTTAACATTATAACCTGCTGAATTGGGATTATGGAAAGCTTGATGAAAACAATTGCATGCATGTTGATTTTCATGGTTATATTCATGATATTATATGCATCAATCTGCCAAATTTTATGGCATTCAGCAGGACTTTCATTTCTCTTGATACTTATTAAATCAATATCAAGTTGTTTTTTATCTTTGGCTAGTTTTATAAGCTTTCTTTATAGTTGTTACTGGAATATTTGGTATTCAAAACATCTTAGTCATGAATGTCGCTGCAAATTGTCTCAACGATTTTCTTAATAAGACTGTGATAGATTATGTCATGATTTTTCACATTCTTTTATTTGATAATTTTCATACTAGCGAAGTAAAAAAGAGATCAAAGAAAAGCTTTTGTTGTCTTTATAGTTGTCGATTGTATTAATGTATTAATAGACATGTAAAAAAATTAATAAAGGTTTTTGTGGGCTCCAAAAATTCACGCCTTGAGGCCCATGACCTTTTTGCATTTTTCAAGGAGAGTTTCAACAAAAAAATTTCTAGGTCAAATTTTCAGGAAACATTAGTTTTAAGATAAGACAATTCCAAGAGATTTTTTCCTCATTTCGCAAGTACTTTATGATATGATTCAAGATTTTACATAAGCGCAAACTCCTATAGTAAATTATATCTCCCGGTGACATAAGAGCACTTTTGAATCCAAGCGTATAGTAGCATCAATTTTAGGTTTGGATCAGTATTTTTTTATGGTTTGAAATTTATCATTATACACTTAAAGCTGATGGTGGGGCAATGATGACGTACCTGATTAAGGTCCCATGGTTTCGTCATCCTGAGCTGCATGATCCTTAGTCTACTTAGTCAAATGAGGTAGTAGACCCAACTTGACCAAAATATTCTTATCGGATGTTGTGGGTTGCTTTGTCTAAGGGTATCTTGTAGAGTAAAGGTGAATGTTTGCTTAATGGGACAAATTTGAGTCAATCTTAGCTAGCAAAGAGCTTTGTATTCTATCGAGTATATCATATAATTCATTATTCAAGAGTTTGACTCTTGCCATAATTATAATTTAATAATATCATTTTGTGGCAAAACCACCTAATCAAAGAGCCCCGTTTATAACAGTTTACCTGTGCTGCCATTTGGCGGCAAAACCACCGGTTAGAGGACACATACCACATATTCACTATCATTCTATTTCAAAGACTTTCCTCCATACCCATTGCCATTCTAGGTTTTCTATACTCAAGGGGCTTTCTGCTTATTGCTTTTCCACCAAACAAAATCTTGTTGCCCTAAATAGGCATGTGCTTTGGGAATTGATGAAAAGGTTATCCCATTACTCTTATGAGGTTGTGCAACACTTTCAATTTGATTCTTGTAGTCAGTGATCATTAGCTTTCCCTTTATATTGGATTGCTACCTTCATAATTATGCCCAAAGAATATACCTGCTTAATTCTTCTTCAACCAGTAGTAACACATTTTTGAGCTGAATTCTAGCTAGCGAATGACTGCTTTGATACTTGAACAGATATTTGGTCCAGAAAGTAGCGGAAAAACCACTTTAGCTCTACATGCAATTGCAGAAGTACAGGTGTGTAATATTTTTTTGATGCAGAGGGCATTGTTTATCATTAGGCTCCAAAAACACTCTTGGATATGTTCAACTAGCTTTCTCAGTGTTGCCATATTTGTTGTATGCATAGTCCCTTTTTGCCATCTTACCATTTTTACTGACATTATAAAAAAGCAGAAATTAGGAGGGAATGCCATGCTAGTGGATGCAGAACATGCTTTTGATCCAGCTTACTCGAGGGCTTTGGGAGTAAATATAGAAAATTTGATCGTATGCCAACCTGATAATGGAGAAATGGCATTAGAAAGTAAGTATTTTCTCTTTTCTTCTTGGATTGCAGATTGCTATGCCATTGCTTGAACTATGCTTTCTTGTAAACTTCTTTTAGATGATGGCTATATATATATATATATATATATATATATAAAGAGAGAGAGAGAGAGAGGCATCATTTAAAGGCAACATTATGTAAAGGAGCTTAATACAAAATTAAATTAGTTAAAGGAGCATTAGTTAAATAAAATATAAATAAAAGTAAAAATGGGAAATCATTTCCCGGATTCTAAATATAGAAAATGATTTCCTGTTTTCTAATTTATTATAATTTTTTATTATAATAATCTTTTAGTATTTAAAAATTTATTTTTAAAGGTAATTTGGTGGAGAGATTATATCATGAGATTAATAAGAAAATTAAAAAATTACATACAGAACAATCATATTTTAATCATTTATAAAATTGTCATTCATATTATTTTCTTAAACTATTAAATTTATATATTTAAAAGAAAAATAAGAATGAAAATTATATTATTAATAATTAAAATATAAGAGTTAAATTTTATATATTTGTGTAAAATTATATTATGAGTAATTAATTATATTTTTGTAATTATTATATTATATAAAATATTTTAAATTTTTATATTTTATCATAATATTTTAGTTATTATGATATAAAAAATTATAACAATATAGAAAAAGGTCCGTATTTAGAATGCGGGAAATGATTTCCCACTTTTGCTTCTTTTAATATTTTATTTAACTAATTTAATTTTTTATTAAGCCCCTTTATATAATTTTGCCTCATTTAGATCAACATTACTAGAGATTGATTAAATAAGTTAAATTGCATTTATCAAATCAAATAGAATTTATTATTATACAAATGAAATTAATATAAACAAATCAATATGTTGAATCTAATTAAATGAGATCATATCCTAAGCCTATTAAATTAGTAGAAATTACTATAATAATTAAACTAATTCAAACATTATATTGTACCAAAATATCTTGAAAATAAAATCAAGATGACATTAAGATCATAAAATCTAATTTAAACATTAATCAAGAAATTTATGAAGTAAAACTCAAGCTTTAAATAATGCAAACTAAGATTGGCTTCAAGTTGAGTTTGAGCAGGTTGAATTTGGCTCAAACTCAAAAGATCTGAGTTTAATTAGCTTCACTCGAACTCGACTCGAAATCAATTTGAGCAACTCAAAATCCAAAATAATTAAAATAGGTAAATGTAATGCTTCATTTCTTGTGTTCTATCAAAATTGTCCATGTGGCATGATGAAATTTAAATTCTAGTCTTGCGTGCCCAACTGTCCATTAGAGGGGAAATTATTGGGTTTGGACACCAAACGATGTCTGGAGCCCAATGAAAATACGTCACATCACCTCTTACTCGGTATTGAGCTCGGTACTTCACAGTACCGAGTACTTCACAGTACCGAGTAACACCGAGCTCGGTACTGCTCAGTACTGATCAGTACTGTGAAGTACCGAACTCAGTACTTCAGAGTACTGAGTTTAGTATTACTCGGTATTGTGAAGTACCGAACGGTAAGTTGTGTCCGGTGTCCGAACCCAATAATCTCTCCCAGTAGAGATGTCAAATAGGCAAACTCATTTTTAATTTCCTCTCATTAGAGTAATATATTACTTTTCATACCATGCCCTTAGTATTATTGACACATTGATGGATTTTTCTTTCTCAATAAGATTCTTATTTTATTTTGATTTTTTTTTTTAATTTTGCCAAACCATCTAAAGTTTAAAGCCAAATTTTATAAATACTTATAAATATTTGCATGCATAAAAATATATGCTTACATTTTTATCTTAAGTTTAATAATTCTTTAATTATGAAAATTAATGTTTATTTCAATGAAATAAAATAAATAAGGAATTTTAAATAAATATTTGGAATAAATGCATTTGCGCACATTTAATGCACATGCATTTAAACTAGTTTATATAAAAGAGCAAGAGAGGCTTTTCTACTCCCACCTCATATATCCTCCAAAAAATTAGAAATGACTATAATTAGATGTAGCTGAAAGGTAATTTTATTTTCTCGATAAATTTTATATGTTTTATATTTTACATTCCCAATAGTATTTGTGTATTTATTTATTTTATTGGTTAAGTAAATTTTGTACGGAGAGTGCACTTTATTCTTCTATATGGATTGTCTCTTTTTATATGTATACATACAGACACACTACAGAAGGCTTTACACGATAAAGTATTAAATCACATGCTTCACATAAGAAGCTTGATAATATTAAAAGAAAAACAAATATTGTTTCTAACAAAAGAAATGGCCTACGCCATTAATATTAGCCATTAGCCATTAAACCCACTAACAAAAGGAAAAAATAAAAAAACATTGTTAATAACATAAGAAGCTTATAATAGTTTCTAGTTTGACAAGAAAAAAAAAAAATTGAACTTCTAGTTGGACCAACAAAGTTAAAGGCGTAGAACCATTTGCATTTGCCATATGACTTGAACAAGGAAGAGATGAATGATTTAGATGTTAGGACTACGAGTAGGAATTGAGCAACTTGAGAGTTGTGGTGGATGAGGAATAAATATCAAAAGAGCATTAGGTTGAGAAGCTAGGAATAAATATCGAAAGAGCATTAGGTTGAGACACTAGCTTACGCTACTACGAGGTGTTGGATGAGTGCAAAGCTTATGCAAAGAAATAGACTCAATAGGGCTTCAAAACAATTATGCAAAGATGATAAGCAAAATTGAGTTTGTGCCTTTGCAAAGATGTTTAACAAAGATGATGAAATAAGAAAAACACGGGGCTCCAAGTGGATTTACTCTAAAAGTTCATGCAAAGAAGCCGCTAGGGCTTGGAAGATGGTGACTCGAAAAAAATCACATGAAGTCGATTAGGGTGTATGGTATGAGTGTGTTTAGTTTTAGCTTGAGATGAGGAAATTCATTGAAACCGAAGGTTTTGGGACTTGAGACTTGATTGAATCAAAGCTAAGTTGTAGGGCTTTTGTGTGTGCGTGGGCGAGTATATGAGAGAGAGAGAGAGAGAGAGAGAGAGAGAGAGAGAGAGAGAGAGAGAGAGAGAGTACATTATGTTTGATTGAGTCTAAAAGGAGGGGAGAGAGAGTGATTGCTAAGAAGTCTTTTAGATGTAATGTAAGAATGTCATTTATAGATTTCGTGTCTTTCATCAGACACTGAACCCCCTTATTTGTAAGTAGGGGGTCAGCTCAAATGCTTTAAATGGTGACTATGTATTGGTGAACTTACAAGCTATCACATAGTTCTACGTATTTGGTTACGCAGTCAACTAAGAAGTAATCTATAGAGGCTAATTGTTAAGTCGCTTTTTCTTAAAGTTAGACCCTTGGCATGATCTTCACGTTAGATGAACTCAAAGTTCTATTGGTGGGAGACTTGCTTGGAGTTATTTTGAGAGTAAGTGGCAAGTTCTATGTCGTGTAAGATCTTTGGCCTAGTCTAGGTTCAACATGCAACTTGACCTAGCAAAAAGGTTTCATGCAACTTGATTATGCAGTTTGGCTAATTTGACCTTGGCATGTTGGGATGTACAATATGTTCTTTTTTTAAAATCCATCTTAATCCTAGTAAAAAAGCAATCAAAGCATTAAAAGATATCTTAATCCCCACTATGCTAACATCTTAACCATTATTTAAAATTACGCAATTAGAGACGTGCCTCAGTGTTATTTTCGCCCAAAATTCATTGAGGCGGGCTCCTTGAGCAGGCTATGTGAGGTGTACGCCTCAAAAAATAAATAAAATTATCTTTTAAAATTAAAATCTAAGTCGAGCAAAGTTTTTAAACCGCATTCTGTCGTGTTGTATCGTTTGACTTCGTTTGCGATTTTTTAGACCACATGCTAACATCTTTAACAAGGAAAATAATAGAGTTTTGAACGATTCGCTAAAAGCTTTTTCTCCTTCTTTGATGACGCTTCCTATTGGATCAGAAGTCAGGATAATTCGATGACGTTCCCTATTGGATCGGAAGTCAAGACTGTTTGACGATGTTTTTCCTGTTAGATCAAAAGAAACGATGGGAAATTTGCTCGCTATGATTTTAGCCATCATTCTCCCATTTCACGTGTTTTGTTGATCGAGTAGATACCTAATTCCATTGTATTTAAAAAAAAAAATTAGAGATTTTTTTTTATGTTTGATGGATTTAGAATTTTGTTCTAGGTAATTTAGGGCTGCAATAAGGTTTTCTATTATATACTAGCTAAAGATGAAGTTCATATTATAACAAACTTTGTTATATTTACTTAGCTTACTTTAGGTAAATTAGGTATAAGTAGTGAAGACCAGCCCTATTAAACTCCATCAACTTTTACTCAAGAATTCTTATATACTTAATGAGTTTCAATGTTTTATATTTTTAACTTGTTATTGCAGGGTTTTGTAAAGGATGATCAGAAGCAGAGATAAAATCACATCGGGTCATAGGAAGGACCCGATGTGGAAACCTAACCATGAAGTTTACGTTGGAGGCAGGTACAAGTCGTACATGTATTTAAAATGTAACTACTGTGAGAAAATAGTGAAAGATGGTGTGACTAGGATAGAGGAGCACTTATTCGGATCACACAAAAATATCGCACCATGTGCCAAAGTGTCTGATACCATTAGGGTGGAGATTAAAATATATATGAATAAGTTAGTAATGTCAAATCACCTCGCATAGAGATAATTTAATGCAGAGTTGATGTGGGCTCCTAATATGAGAATGAGCACAACGGTCGGGATTCATCTTCTTCATTGTAACCCATATCCTTAGGTGTGCAAGGGGTTCTATGCATCAGTACACGAAGAACACATTATAAGATAAACATGAAGGCATGCCTTCTACTACACAAAAGTTAATGTTAGGGAGGCATGAATACATGTATATGGATATAAGTATATATATTTTTAATGAGAATGCTATCCCATTTAAATTTATAACCTCTCATTCTTACTACAACATGATCCAATCATTTGGAGCGTGTTGACCTGCCGTATAAAACAAAAGAGAAAAAAAAAAAAATTTAAAATCCACGTACCTGTCCGGCGCCGAATTCGGCACGTCGTCGACCACGATCAACGCCGCCAATCCCACGTTCGCCTTGAATGCATTGTCTGCCCCGACGCTTTGCCTGGCGTTATTAAATATCGGAGGAGACGAGGCTCTCAGTTTTTCCTCTCATTTTTTTCCCTCTCGCATGTTTCTCTAATCCCTTTGCTGTTCGACTTCGTAGCTTCGACGATCTTCCCTACTCGTCAGCTCGAAAGCAACAACAGGAGCTAACTGGCGTGAAGTTAACCTCCTCCCTTTGGCGTCACTTCTCCGACTCCTCTGTTGCAGTTCGATCGCTCCTCCGACGGACCTCCCTCTCCGTTGGATCGAAAGTTACGACATTTTAATCGGAAGAAGCAACGGGAGCCGCTCACCGTGAAGATAACTCTCTCCATTTCGCGTGCTTCTTCGGCTCTGATCGTGGCTGTCGACTTCGCTCCTGTGACGACATTCCTTTCCTAACGGATCGGAAGTTCGACATTTTGATCAGAGGCGACAACGGGAGCAGCTCGTTGTGAAGTTAACTCCATCCCTTTCGCTTCTTCTCGGCTCCTTCAGGGCTGTTCGACCTTGCTTCCTCCAACGACTTTCCCTCTCTGTTGGACCGGAAGTTCAACATTTTGATCGGAACAACAACGGGAACTCGCTCGTAGTGAAGGTAACTTTCTCCCCTTCGCTTGCTTTCTCGGCCAAACCCGTGAAGCCACCGACCCGAGAGATAGAGAGGGAGAAGAAGGTTTAATGTTTTAATTAAGTTTAATTATGATTAATCCTAATTAGCTATAATTAGTTTTAATTATAATCTTTTTAATTAATTATATTTATTATAATTAATTAATAATTAATTTTAATTAAATCATTATAATTAATTATAATTAATTATAATTAGTTTTAATTAAAATTAGTTTTAATTAATATTTTTTAATTATAGTTAATTATTATTTATTAATTATAATTATTTAAACTTAATTGATATTAATGAATTATAATTAATTGAAAGTTAATTATAATAATTATAGTTAATAATCTTAATTAATTATAATTAATTAAGGATAAATATAATTAATTAAATATAATTACAATTAATTATAATTAATTAATATTAACTATTGAATTAATTCAAAATAAAAATGCTCCTCTTACCTTGATCCACGAGCCAACAGTCGTCGCCGACAATCACCACCGGGCCCAAAGGTATAAAATTCTAACTTAAATCCCGTTCTCGACGTTTGCAGCGGACCGGGGAACCACCTATACGCGCTCTTGTAGCACGGTAGGAGGGAGCCCGGTGCGAAGCATACGACGAGGCGGGTAAGCCCTATACACGCTCTTGTAGCGTGGTGGGGACGACCTCGACCTCGACACCGACACCGCCGACGACTGCTACGAAAGGTATAATTTCTAACCTCAATCCCGTTCTCGACGTTTGCAGCGGACCGGGGAACCACCTATACGCGCTCTTGTAGCACGGTAGGAGGGAGCCCGGTGCGAGGCATACGACGAGGAGGGAGAGCCCTATACACGCTCTTGTAGCGTGGTGGGGAGTCACTGCTGTTATGGTACGGGTACTGCTGAAGGCCCCATACACGCTCTTGTAGCGTGGTGGGATGAAATTTTTGTACGGCCGCGGTGTCCAAGGACACCTACCATACACGCTCTAGTAGCGTGGTGGGAAGGCCCAGCTCCCCAATTTTACCCCAAACGGGGGATATGCCGGGGTGCTGTCGAAATTTTCACTGAAATCTAAAAAGACTTGAACAATTTAAAAATCTTCTTGGGCAACAATATAGAAGATCTGTACTTGAACAGAAGAGCACAGAAATTGAACTAAAATGAGCAGAGGACCTGTACAAGAACAGAGGACTTGTGGACCTAAATCAGAATCAAAATTCAAATGATTTCTAAAGACCAAATTCAAATGAAATAAAATCAAGCTGAAGTCCAATTCAAATCATTTGAACAAGAAATTGAACTCAAGAGATTTCAGAGGACCCTTGACAATCAATTTGAACTAGTTCTTGGAACTTGAACTCGCACTCAGGACCCAAGTTGAGCGTTGATGGCTCGAGCAATTTGAACTCAAGCAAATATAAGACTTGGACTTCATGGGACACTTGAACTTGTACTTTGAGTTCGAACTATATAACATTAAGTGGGGGTTATGAACTCCTACTCAAACTCAGATTGAACCCAAACCACAAATCAATTTGAACTCAAGCAGGAACTTGAGTTGGACTTCAAGAAGACCTGTACATTCTCGTTTGAATCGCTCTTTGTGGCTTTTCATTTACTGAGGTGTTCTTGCTGGTTGTTCTGTGGCATTGGGTTGTATCGATTGAATGTTTAAGATCGTTGAAGGCAAAGCTTGAAGCAGTTTTCACGGTCTTCTTAAAATGCAACCAACAAAGGAGGACCGGCCTCTTAATGTGATGCTAATCAAAGATAACAAGCCTATTTGCTTCATAAGATGCAACGAAGATCCTCCGTTTGAAATGGGATTCAAATAAGGTTCATCAGGAGCCTGAACCATACTTCAATACAAACAAACAACGGGGGACTCGTGACGAACAAGACCTAGATGCATGAATTCCTACAACAATCCCTACAAGTGCCTGTTGATTGAGAAGGCAATATGGGATATCAATAATGGAAGGAACGTCCCCTACAAGCAAGTACAATCATCACCCACCTGAGATTGGTGATAGGTGGGCATGATGTTGGCAACAATGGGTCTCCTACAAATACCTTCAGGAGGTCGTAGTGAGTACAGCAATCCCCTGCAAATGGATACAAACAACTTGTGGATAACAACAGTGAGAGTCTCGTAAGCATAGCGAGCCACTGTGGACACAAGTATTGATACCATCTACGATAGCGATGGTCAAAATCTATAAGTATGCCGGGTACAAAGACAACCCGATGTACGAAAAGGAACACCTATTGCAGAATGGAAGAGATGTTTGGACAAATCCGAGCTAAACTTCCCGGTGATCCAAAATCCCTAAATCCAAGAGGAAAACAGTTCTGATACCCACAAATACTGAAAATAACAAGTCTACTACGCCAAAGATCCTGAAGGGAGTTTTCCCCAAATTAGCAGTCTTTGACTCCAGAATCCAGAAAATCCTTCCCCGGTGATTGAGAAAGGGGGAGTCAACATCAAAACGCCACGCCACCGGATCTGCAACACTGATACAAGCAGACAGAAGGCGTCTACAAACCACAAATTATAACGCTACGCCACCGGATCTGCAACACTCCTACTAGCAGACAGAAGGCGTCTATAAATATTCCAAAAATACCCCATGCACGTGCACTATAAATTGTATACACATAGGTACACTAAAGGGGGAAATATATTCTCAACCCGCATGGGCCCCGATGAGCGTGTTATTGGTACACACGTGACGCTTAGGGATGCTGCGCGGGTTGACAAGTACACGGTTGTAGCGACCGGTGTATTTGTCTAAATACATTCTTTTTAGGCCTTCAAAGCCTAAAATCAAGAGAATTCACTAAACAAAAGGCACAAAGCCTACGAGAAACCCGATCCCCTATCGATAAGTTGATAGGGTCGACAAGGTTCAATCAAATGGAAATGACCCCTAAACACCCCGATGATGGCCGCGTTGAATGCTAATCTCAACCGGAGGGGTTCACAAATACTTTCAAATGCCACCCAAATACTCCAAAAATCCAAATCAATCCCAAATTCCAAGATATTTAAATTTGAAATAAATCCATCAATCACTCAACGCAAAACCCATCCACCCTCCGCAACCGTTTGCCGGGATGGACAAATCAAGATTTACTTCAGCTCACAAAGAGCAAAATGCCTAGTCGAAAATATCACTAGGATCCATTCTCAAAACAATCTCCTGCTAGTAAGGACGTGATACGTGTCCTCTAACCGGTGGTCTGCCGCTAAATGGCACCGCAGGATAAACGGTTACGACGACCCGGGGCCCTCTGAACCGAGTGGTTTTGCCGCCAAATGGCACAACGATATATCGGTTATGGCCAGAGCCAATACGCTCCTTATTGGCATCAAATCCTTGAGATATGAATCAATAGGATATGATCGATAGGGCACAAAGACCTCTGTCAGCTAAGGTGGATTCAAATTTGTCCCCTTAGACAAATATTCAACCCAGGTCTACAAGGCCCCCTTGGACGAAGCAACCCATGGCTGCCGACAAGGATCCTTCTGTCAGGTTGGGTCGACTACCTCCTCTGACTAAGTAGACCAGGGACCACGATGGCCCGGGACGACGGAACCATGGGATCTTGATCGGGTCTATCATCCATTCCCCCACCATCCGCTTTAAGTACAAGATGGTGAAATTTCTATTTTAAATATCAAACATTTTAAATTTTCAAACTTTCAACTCTCCAAATTCTCAAATTCAAATCCAGTTTCCAAATCCAAACCCATGCTGCTACTATATGCCAGATAACACGTATTTCATACGTATCTGATTGACGACTAGCCTTAATCGAAAGTTCTCTCTCGTGATCGGGAGGGGTAATTAACTATAGGGGCTTGCGCCTATAGGAAACCAGAACTCAGATCATAAAGTCCTCACAAAATGAGGGCGAAATCTCTGGGTAGTGTCTTATCTACAAACCCATCTGCCTTCCAAAATTTACCTTGGAACTTAGTTCGTTAAAACTCCCTCGCCGAATAAGAAAAGCGATGCGGAGGCCGAGGCCGAATTTTCGGAGCCCACAGAGCGTAAGATAAAGGGTTGAAACCTCCATACATGTATAACTTGAGGACATGAACTTTAAAGGAGTTGGGTAATATTAAGAGAAGTATCGAGAAAATTAAGAGGGCTTGGGTTCAGACAAGTGTTACAATATTGATTGATGGATGGTCAATTGTAAAGAGCAGAAGTTTGATAAACATATTGTTCAATAACCCTTATGATATTGTAGTTTTTGAAGTCAATTAAGGTATCTAATTAGTTGAAAGATGCTGAGATTCATTTTGGATTATTTGACAATATTGTTGAGGAGGTTGGAGAGCATTTGGTAGTTCAAGTTTTAACAGATAATACCAATAGATATTGGGTTGTAGGGACACAACTTATGGAGAAGATAAAATATTTATAATGGACTCCATGTGCCACACATTGCATAAATATCATCCTTAAGAAATTGGAGTTGTCATTGCATAAGAATGTACTGATAAAAGCTAAAACGATAAGTAAATTTATTTATAATCATTTTTGAGTTTTGACACTTATGAAAAAAATTTCAAAGAAATAAATACTTAGACCTACAATAACCAGATTTGTCTCTGCTTATTTGATTTTATAGAACAAGTTAGAGCAAGGCAACCTTTGGAGTTTATGTTCACCTTTATACAGTGGTTTAGTTGTATTTGGACGAGGATATCTGAGAGGAAATAAGTTAGAAATATTATTCTAAATGATAGATTTTGGCAAAGTGTCTTATATGTTATTACAATTATTAGGTCACTATTGCAAGTTTTGAGGATAATGGATGCCGAGAAGAAGCCTGTTATGGGCTTCATATCCAATATTATGTATGTAATAAAAGAAATAATTACAAAAAACTTAGAAGGAGAAGTGAGCATTTATAGATAAATTTAGAATATAATTGATGATATGTGAGAGATATAACTTCATCGATACTTACAAATAGCAGGCTATTATCTGAACCCTCAATATCAATATACATAAAATAAATTATTAAATCGTGAGATAAAATTAGGATTATATCATTGCATAGATAGATTCATAGTTGATTCAACTAAACAATCAAATACTGATATATAATTAGTACCATTTAGGAATAAAAAGGATTTTTTTTAGATTGCAACAAATAAATGATATTGTTTTCAAGCGATCTCCAAATAATTTTATTTGTTGTTTTAATGTATTATGTACTCATTTTTAAAATTCATTATACTCGTTTATATAAATCTCAGTTGTGTGAAGGATTCAAGTTGGTGATGACACTCCATAATTGTAGTATTTTGCTATGAAGGTTTTGGGATTAACATATTCATTTAAATGTGAACATAATTGAAGCACGTACAACCAATTGCATACAAAGAGGAGAAATCGTTGAAAATCTTAAGGATGAATTTCTTAGTGGAGATAACTCAATATAAATTATGAACAATGTTTAAAATTGCCCAATTTGGTATTGAGGTATTTTCCATCTGTGAGGCGAAGCATAAGCCTCAAGGCGTCTTAAGGTATAAGCCTAAAAGTTAAAAAATTACGTAGTGTCAAAATAATTTTTTTTTTATAATAACCAAGCAAGATATTAAAAATAAATTGTCAGATATATGAAACACAAACATGCACAAGACATAAAGTGGTAAGTAATAAATTATGTAAAATAGAATTGAAATTCAAACATTATAATAAGAAAACAACATAAAAAATAGTTCAACTCAAAATTCTATCTTTCATAATATTATGCTTAATGACATGTAATTAAAAAAAAATTAGTAATGACATAGTAACTCAGAAATCATCAACACTATCATTGCTAAGGGAGTATTCATTACAATTATTAGGTCACTATTGCAAGTTTTGAGGATAATGGATGCCGAGAAGAAGCCTGTTATGGGCTTCATATCCAATACTATGTATGTAATAAAAGAAATAATTACAAAAAACTTAGAAGGAGAAGTGAGCATTTATAGAGAAATTTAGAATATAATTGATGATATGTGAGAGATATAACTTCATCGATACTTACAAACAGCAGGCTATTATCTGAACCCTCAATATCAATATACATAAAATAAATTATTAAATCATGAGATAAAATTAGGATTATATCATTGCATAGATAGATTCATAGTTGATTCAACTAAACAATAAAATACTGATATATAATTAGTACCATTTAGGAATAAAAAGGTGCAACAAATAAATGATATTGTTTTCAAGCGATCTCCAAATAATTTTATTTGTTGTTTTAATGTATTATGTACTCATTTTTAAAATTCATTATACTCATTTATATAAATCTCAGTTGTGTGAAGGATTCAAGTTGGTGATGACACTCCATAATTGTAGTATTTTGCTATGAAGGTTTTGTGATTAACATATTCATTTAAATGTGAACATAATTGAAGCACGTACAACCAATTGCATACAAAGAGGAGAAATCGTTGAAAATCTTAAGGATGAATTTCTTAGTGGAGATAACTCAATATAAATTATGAACAATGTTTAAAATTGCCCAATTTGGTATTGAGGTATTTTCCATCTGTGAGGCGAAGCATAAGCCTCAAGGCGTCTTAAGGTATAAGCCTAAAAGTTAAAAAATTACGTAGAGTCAAAATAATTTTTTTATAATAACCAAGCAAGATATTAAAAATAAATTGTCAGATATATGAAACACAAAAATGCACAAGACATAAAGTGGTATGTAATAAATTATGTAAAATAGAATTGAAATTCAAACATTATAATAAGAAAACAACATAAAAAATAGTTCAACTCAAAATTCTATCTTTCATAATATTCTGCTTAATGACATGTAATAAAAAAAAAAATAGTAATGACATAGTAACTCAGAAATCATCAACACTTTCATTGCCAAGGGAGTATTCATTACAATTATTAGGTCACTATTGCAAGTTTTGAGGATAATGGATGCTGAGAAGAAGCCTGTTATGGGCTTCATATCCAATACTATGTATGTAATAAAAGAAATAATTACAAAAAACTTAGAAGGAGAAGTGAGCATTTATAGAGAAATTTAGAATATAATTGATGATATGTGAGAGATATAACTTCATCGATACTTACAAACAGTAGGCTATTATCTGAACCCTCAATATCAATATGCATAAAATAAATTTTTAAATCGTGAGATAAAATTAGGATTATATCATTGCATAGATAGATTCATAGTTGATTCAACTAAACAATCAAATACTGATATATAATTAGTACCATTTAGGAATAAAAAGGGTTTTTTTTAGATTGCAACAAATAAATGATATTGTTTTCAAACGATCTCCAAATAATTTTATTTGTTGTTTTAATGTATTATGTATCATTTTTAAAATTCATTATACTTAGTATTTATTATACTCATTTATATAAATCTCAGTTGTGTGAAGGATTCAAGTTGGTGATGACACTCCATAATTGTAGTATTTTGCTATGAAGGTTTTGGGATTAACATATTCATTTAAATGTGAACATAATTGAAGCACGTACAACCAATTGCATACAAAGAGGAGAAATCGTTGAAAATCTTAAGGATGAATTTCTTAGTGGAGATAACTCTATATAAATTATAAACAATGTTTAAAATTGCCCAATTTGGTATTGAGGTATTTTCCATCTGTGAGGCGAAGCGTAAGCCTCAAGGCGTCTTAAGGTATAAGCCTAAAAGTTAAAAAATTACGTAGAGTCAAAATAATTTTTTTTATAATAACCAAGCAAGATATTAAAAATAAATTGTCAGATATATGAAACACAAAAATGCACAAGACATAAAGTGGTAAGTAATAAATTTTGTAAAATAGAATTGAAATTCAAACATTATAATAAGAAAACAACATAAAAAATAGTTCAACTCAAAATTATGTCTTTCATAATATTCTGCTTAATGACATGTAATTAAAAAAAATTTATTAATGACAAAGTAACTCAGAAATCATCAACACTATCATTGCTAAGGGAGTATTCATTTGAATTATTGTCATAATGAATTTCTCTCTCTCCTGCCTCACACTTGTGGAGTCTAATGCCTCCCAATCTACTGCTTCTTCCTTTATATCAGTTGTTTTTCTTATCTGTAAATATTTTTCATCAATATAAATATGATTAATACTTCAAAGTAAATAATTTTCAACTAAATAATTTTTTTATATACATTTTTTTGTTTGTTATTTTTGTGATGGGTTGTGATTGATGTAGATGCTCTATTTTTATCACCATAAAAAAATCAACATTTAAATTTCTCTCATAATTTAGATGGTGTTACTTCCACTTTATTATCTACAAACCACTCATCATTTGATGTCGTATTCTCATAAAAATCAAAAGATCTTCGTCATCCTTCAACTCTTTTTTCTTTAAGTTCCTGTATTTAAGTCTCTTATTGTACATGATGTACATTAAGGAATTATTCTTAAGTTTGTCAAACGAGTTCTCATTTTTGTATGCACTTGGTTGTACATGCTCCAGTTATGTTCACATCCAGATGAAGAGCGTATTAATCTAAAAACCTTCATAGCAAAATACTGCAATTATGGAGTGTTATCATCAAATTAAATTCACCACTCAACTGAGATTTATATAAATGAGTATAATAATTCTTATTAATTCTTTGGTGAATATAAAACAGTGGAGTTTAGTTGGTGAATATAAAACAGTGGAGTTTAGTGATGTATAAAACAGTGGAGTTTAGTTGCTTGTTCTTGTATATCATATTTGTAAATGTGAAATCTCAAATGTTAATTTAATGGTTGAGCGGGGGCAAAGGGGACTGCAATCAATCATGTGATGTATAACTTTTTAAGGGTTGATAAGACATGCTAATATGTTTCACTGTAATTCCTTTATCTCAGTTGCGGATCGCATGTGCAGATCTGGAGCAATAGATCTCATATGTGTTGATTCGGTGTCAGCTCTAACGCCGAGGGCCGAGATTGAAGTAAGTTCATTATTAATGTCCTTCACCCTCCCTCCACCTATGCGGTCATCATCGATCAATGTACATCTGTGCAATATTTGGAATAGGGAGAGATAGGAATGCAACAAATAGGCCTACAAGCTCGCTTGATGAGTCAAGCTTTGCGCAAAATGTCAGGGAATGCCTCAAAAGCTGGTTGTACCCTCATATTTTTGAATCAGATAAGATACAAGGTTTTATCCCCCTCTATCATTCTAGATCTAACTATCATTTTGTGATTCTACAGAATTGTAACCCTTTTTTTATTGGATTTGACAAGATTGGGGTTTTCTATGGCAATCCTGAAGTTACCAGTGGTGGCATTGCTTTGAAATTTTTTGCTTCACTTCGCCTTGAGATCCGTCCTATCGGGAAGATAAAATCTGTGAGCTTGAAGAAGAAGCTTTCTTTTGTTTTTAACTATGTTTACTTCCCAAGATTCTTTTGTCAACTTATATCCCTCTTATAATGAAGGGGGATGAAGACATTGGAGTCAGAGTTCGTGTAAGAGTTCAGAAAAGCAAAGTATGTAATACTATTCTCTTTCTATTTTAAAGTGAATGTATTATTACACTGACTCACTGATGAGGACATCAAAGATCAACGGCTACGATCGTGTCTATTTATTTTCATGTATTTTATTTGTTATTTTACTTTTTCATTTATACTCTCACTTGAGGGCTTTGTTTTATATTTGCCCTAGGGGCAATTGTGTCTTTTATTTTCCTTCTTGTATTTGGCTATTTAAGCCCTCCTCTTCCTCTTGGAAGGGAATGATGATTGATAATGAAAAGTTTTATGTTCTTGTTGATCTCTTAGTGAGTTCACGTGATCTCTTAGTTAGTTCATGAGAGGAGAAGCCCGAGGAGGGTAATTCGCAATACCCGTCAATCTTTGGAAGAGTCCGAGGTTCGCGATTCTTAGGATCTCTGTGTGAGTTCGTTAGTTATCTCTATCTTTCTCGTATATTTTTTTGGTTATCTCCTTTCTCCCCTCTTCATGCACATTCTTCTTCTCCTCAATTGACTACCGCGAGCCAAGTCAAGAGGGGAAGAAGCCGAAACCTCCACTAGCATCTCCACCCTAGCACCACCCGCCGGCCACCCTAGCTCCACCCGCCGGCCACCTTGCCGCTGGCCTCTCCCCTCGACGCCATTTTCCCCCACGCCTCCATCCCCTAGCCTTCATTGGAATTTGAAATTTAAAATTCAAATTCTTTCCAAATTTGGAAGTTTCATTTATGGAAATTTTTTTTGAATGAATTCAAATTATAAATTAAATTAATTCGGATTTATTCAGAATTTTCCTAGTCATCATTCATGTTTGGAAATCCCTCTCCCTCTCTCCCTAACTCCCTCTCTCTTTCTCCATACCGCCGGCCCCCTCATTGGGCTCCCCATTGATTGCCATCAATGCACCCCCTCTAAATTTTGAAATCTGAAATTGATTTCAATTAAACTCCCTCCCATCCCAATTAAAACTGAAATCTATTTCAGTTTTTCTACACAAAGCTCTCACCCCTCTCTCTCTCCACTTTGCCAACTAAGCAACATTTAATACCTCCTCCAATTAACCATCAATCCCCCCAATTATCTCTACCCGTTGGAATTGAAATTAAGTTCAGAAAATCTGAATCAATTTCCCTCCAATTCAAATTCAAACCGGCAACATTACCAGCAGGCTTCCTCCTGCTGTCACGCCGTCCAGGAGGTTTCCACACCCGCTGCCTCAAGTTCCTGGACGTGCTACCCTGCTGGCTGAAATTCCTGCAAAGGAAAATCAGCAGTTTCACTGCTTAGAACCCTCCGGGTGCTGTCCAAAGCCTTCCTATGGCTGCAGTTCAGATTTTCTAAGCTATAGGGTTGCTGTCTAGAGAAATTTCAGCAGTAGAAACAGCTGTTATGCAGATCAAAAGTCCTCCAACTGCCGCACAATTCTCCAAACATAATTCAGGTTGTTGCCCAAAGAAAATTCAGCCAAAGGGGGCGACTGTCTTGCCCAGTCAGATTTTTTTTTTATTGTTGTTCCAAGTCTCAAGCCCAGGCTTCGGTGATCTCTTTCCTTCATTCTTTATTTTCCTAGTCGTTTTCTAATGTGGAATTAATTGATTCATTGAGATCATGTTAGCTCTATCCGCTAAAGCCTAGTAATTAGAAGAGTTGTGTGAGGGATCTTTCATAGCCTAATCTTATTGTTAGTATTGAAATTTATTGTTGGAACAATCTACGTATGCAATGTTGGATTAAGATGGCTATCTTTTGAACTTAACTTCTATGCATGAGAATTAACCTAAGCTAAGTACCACTTAATATTTATCTTATCGTTCAATTCCGCATAAGATTTTGTTTATTATGACCTCTAAATCTAAGCGTGCAAATTTTCTTAAGCAAATCATTTTCGCATGAGATTGTTTCACATCACTCACCTTCCTAAGTATTCAAGCACCCCTTTGTCAGTATCAATGGCATTCATTTGTCAATGTTGTAGAGCCTTTTAAAAAATATTTAATAAATTCATATTATTAATGTGTTTAGAGAAAAAGGTCAAAATGGGCTTTTTACTATTTTTATTTGACTATATTGATCCCAAGAATATAATGTGTTCAATTTAGTCTATTGATTTCTCAAATATGATAAAAAAGTCTCTCAATTAGATTATTTTGATTCAAATTTGAAGAGTCAAAGCATTAAATTAGATACATTAGATAGTTCGAAGTTTAAGCGACCACTATAAATAATTTAGGAATCATTTTGACATTTTTCTCAATGTTGTCATGCTTGAGGTTTAAATTTTGAACCTGGATATTAGTATGTTCATTGCATGTTGGTGTTAAACTTTATCATGCTTCAAATTAAGGAAGTGGTTATTACAACTAAAAGAAAGCATATACTATAATTATTGCTCATTAGAGTTTTAAATTTTGATGAAGGCTTCGTTTGGGATAGCTTTCTAAAACGAATTTTTAGTAAAAAAATTCTAATTAAAAATTTTTTTAACTAAAATTTTGTTTTAGAAAACATTAAGAAAGCTTTTCCAAACGAACCCAAAGTCTGCGGTTGTTATTTATGTATTTTATGATGGGTTAATACATGAATTGTTTGCTGTTTATTATTATGATTTTGTTGATAAATGAATTGGTAGGTGATAACTTAAATATTAAACTTATGCTTCTTACAAAGGTATTTATTTTTGTCTTTAATTCAGGTGTCCAGGCCCTATAAGCAAGCAGAATTTGAGATCATATTTGGGGAGGGAGTCGGCAAACTGGTATTTGTGGAATTTGCGTTCCAATTTCAGCCTATTGATAATTATAATGAATAATTCTACTGATGACTTGAACTTCAGGGTTGTGTTTTAGATTGTGCTGAAACAATGGATGTTGTAGCAAAGAAGGGTTCATGGTATAGCTATGGAGATCAAAGGTCACATTTTGTACTTTTTGCACAGATTACTTATAAATTTCCTTGCCACATATTTAGGCTTCGTTTGGGACGGCTTTTTTACTGTTTTGCTTCTTAGTACAAAAAATTTTTTGAGCTAAAAAATTTTATACTAAAAATTGTTTTAGCAAACAGTAAGAAAGCTGTACCAAACGAAACTTTAATCAAATTAGTGTAGATCAACATTTCTTAATATATGTGCCCCATCATATTTTTTATCATTCCTGAAAGTTATGTTGCCTTTTCTAGATGAAGAAATGTATCAAAATGTACTTATTTGGAGAGAATTATCTGCAGGTTTTCTTGTAACTTGGTTTTAGCATTTTAGCCTTACTGAAAGACCACAGATCTCATAAACCCGTTAAAAACCTCACTTTGGTATTGTTGAGAATCTACATAAAACCTGACTATTCTATTTATTTATACCTTTTTATGCATTGAAAACAACAATCACAATTTTCTGTATTTGTTTTTCATCAAATCTCCAGCATCTTATTGTTTCTTCTATTATTTTTTAATAGACTCGGGCAAGGCAGGGACAAGGCTCTGCAGTTTCTCAGAGAAAACCCTCTTATCTTCACTGATATTGAAAAGGTATAACCTCATTCTGCAGAAAATTTTAATCTTCCAAAATTCATTTCTCATTAGTGATTCACGCTTCTTTAAGAAAGCCGCCTCAAACAGAGCTTTAGGCTTCATTTGACATAATTTTTTTTTATTATTTTCTAAAGCAGCATTTTATTTCTTATGATTTCTTATGGATTGTTATCTGTAGGCTGTTAAAGCTGTAATGACAGAAGGAAGCAAGCATATGAGCGTCATAGCCTATGGCGAGTCGCCGAATTTTGATGATGAAATTAAGCATGGTGAGAGATGACATGAGATAGGGGTGTTGCCGCGGCTGTGCCGGCTTCTGCTACTTTTCTGGTAATTTTTATAAATTGTGTGCCATGGCTTTTTGCTTGGCACAGTGGCTAGAAGAGGTATTTTCTCTCTTTTGCAGTTTCTATGTGGAGGAGATGAGTTTGCTAATTAATGAACTCTATTTGAAGCAGTTTCTCTTCAGCTTGATTTGTGGGGTAGCAGAGATAAAAGGGGTTGATTGTGAGCTCTATTGAAAGTGCTATTGCTACATTTGCCTTTTTTAATTTAATCATTGATTAACTTTCATAATTAACCAGATTATTATGATACAGCTCAACATTAATAAATTTAATCTCATGTGTGATTGCAGTAATAAAAAAAATTATGAAATGTTTTTTTTATTTTTACTTTTCAAGAAAAGGGATACTTCATTTATGTAGATTCAAAATCTTCAGCTAGTTCAAATTAAAAATTTCAATGGAAAAAAAAGTGATTCAAAATAAGTTTTAAATGCCATTTGGTTTGCTCTATTTTCTAATTAAAGAGAATCATGATTTAACTAAAATTTATATCAGGAAGTTCTTTCACCTGAAGCAGTATTTTAATTAAAATAGATTTTAAAATGAAATGAATAATCAATCATACTTTCTTTTAAATTTATCTCAAAATAAATTTAATAATTATTAAATCCATTATAACCCCTTGTTTTAATTCAAGAATCTTGGTTTCAATCTATAAAAGAATTGATGATATGCCAAAGAAATTCCAACCAATACCAAAAGGAAAGGAAATTTTATTATTTTTTAAAATCAATTTGTTGGTACAAAAATTTCATGACTAAAAATTGCTTTAGAAAAAAATAAAAAAAAGAGTCCCAAATAAGGCCATACATTCATATCATTGAATTATTAAATATTTACATAAAGCACCTTAATCTCTAAATTATATAAAAAAATACTATCAACATTATCTCATCTAAAACAAAATATTATCACTATAAAACTTTATATATATATATATATTCAATAATATGTATGTAAATCCCATTGCAGAAAAATATATATATTTTCTCAATTCATCAATGATTTCGCAAATGCATACCATAAATCTAAAGCTTCACTACCAGACAGAGATGCATCTATTTCTGGGAAAAATCCAAAGAATACAAAGAAACCGAAACGTTAATATTAAACAGGCAAATTCATGCAGAAGTTTGATAGTCATTATTCAGTCAGGCTCGCCGTAAGGATGCCAACCTCTTCTCTAAATCATCAATCTCATCAGTTTCCGGTGCTACAGTTCTGCCATGTGGATCTTTTCAGTAAAATCACAATGAAAGAATTACGCTAAGCAAAAAGGTTAAGAATCATATCATAATATGGAATACGTTTCCATTCATATAAAATGCGAGAATTTATTCTGTACGGAGATCGAACACAGAGAACTGTCTGGATTATCTCTATGAAAAGTAAAAGCACAATAAACTGCACATTTATTGTTCACTACTACGCTTTTATTGTTCACAAAGATAAAACCGAACAATTCTCATCGTCTGGTCTCTGCACGTAATAATCTCTTATGAAATGCACGTATGTGCATCACTAATGCACAAAAATCTTTACAATTTGAAAACTTTTGAAATTCTAGTTGGGGATTGTTTGCATTACTAAACAAAAATTGCAATCTATACAAGGAATGGGATATAATTGATCGTTATCGTGTTCAAGTTTATAAAATAGGAATGTTACCTTGCAGCATTATCGACCTTCTTATTATTCACTGCAATGCGACCTTTAGGAGCAGCTGATAACTGCAAGAAGGTAAAAAAACAAATAACTACATTCAGCTTACTCTCACTTCTCGATGAATATAAACCGTATGAAAATTCTTGTAAAAAAGAACGGTACCTGTGATGCAATGTCCACGCCAATCTCATCCAGGACCTAACATCATAAATCAGGATTAAATCAAATCAAAACTATGCTATTTTAAAATAACATTTAAAAGCAAATAACCATTACTCTTCCAGCTGTTTTCACAGGAAGAAAAGTTACTCCTGCTAATATGTTCAAAAATTACCTGGTTGGTTAGCTCCTCTGTTTCTTCTTCTGCTTCATCTTTATCCAATGTTTCATCAATTGCCTCTGACATCATTTCAAGCTGAAAGAAGAGTAGATTCACTATATTCAGATATTCCATTGTTTTAATTCAATAAATTGTATATTAAAAAAAAGATATTAAAGGTTGGGTAAACATGACAGATATGGACGTGCATCACACCCTTGACACTAGCTTTGAAATCAAAGATTCATATAATAGGAAAGTGCATTCAACAAGATAATCACCTCCACCGAACCAAGATTTTTGTTCAATTTTATAGATCATATTTCCTTCAGTACCGACAAGCCTAAAAATATTAACCCTAAACTGGAAATATATATATAGGCACTTCAACCATGTGGTTAACTATTCCTATCAACCACGAGACTCTGGGATATGGTTCCTGTACAATACAAGGATTAATTCTGATTAAACAGCAATTCATTATAGCCATTCATTTCACTCGAAAGTATGCGTTTGTTATATTTCAACATTTTAAATGCCACGCCTTGTTAAGATGAACCACAATATTTGGGAAATACTTTGAATCCTACCAACTAATTCATTCTGGAAAGACAAATTTTGTTGCAATCATACATCAATAGTTATGCCCATTCATCCAATACTTTCAACTCTTAGTAATCTGTTAGGCCACTTGGTCAAGTGACCTTGAGCACATAGTTACTGTGAAGAAGCAGTTCCATAAGTGCATAAGATTTGACGATGATACCAAAGCCATTAGACAGAGAGAGCTCGGATCTATCTGACGCTTCAAATACTCTAGTGTTGAGTTCTCACCTTTTGGCCACCTCGTATGCAACTGATTTGTAAGAGGTAATTTCGGCAAGCAGTTTTAGGCTTCATTTGGGACGACTTTCTTTCTGCTTCTTAAAGCAGCTTTCTATAAAAATTTTAATTTTTGTACTAATAAGTTGTTTTATGAAGCAATAAGAAAGCCGTCCGAAGCCTTAGTTAGCTCTCTATTCTTTAGCATTAATAAAATCTCTTGGCTATATGGCACATTCATATAGCTCATAGGATTTGGTGTCAATAATCAACGAGGGAGCGTTAAACACCTAGATTTGGGTATGAAGAACTATGAACTTGAACATGAGGGCGTCTTGCATCAACAAGAGAGTTAGCTTGCGGTGTACTCTGAATTCAGCCAAATTCAATGAGGTTTGAACACATAAAAAATGAACTATGAAGTGAATTTGAAATTCACCAAAATTTTACTCTGCATATTTTTTCATGAAACAATACACCAAAATTCCTAAAGCTCCTGCCTTCAAAATATTTTACACTCACTGCTCAGCACACAAAATAACTCCGAAAGCCAATATAAGCTAATGGCTCTTATTTTCTAAAATTAGTGCGGAGTCATAGAGCTGGTGGGATACAGCAGATACTCTCTTTCACTTCATAAAAACTTGACTCAGGTTCATTGATTGAAACATCATCTGGAGGGTGATATTCGTAGAGGTCTGAAACACTAAATGTAGGAAAGATGTTTAATTCAGGTGGTAGGGAAATACCATAAGCATTATCATATAATCTTTAAAGCAAATGGGAAGGGGGCCTAATTCACACAAATTTAACTTTGGCTTTATTTGGTGCAGCTTTCTTACTGCCTTCTAAAACAGTTTTTTGATACAAAATTTTTCTAAACTAAGAATTTTTTACCAAAAAGCTGTTTTAGAAAGCAGTAAGAATGCTACCTAAATGAAACCTTAGAAAAAGTGCCAACTGGAAATTGATATTTGTGTATATAAATCATAACTAAATTGCACACATCGAACACTTTAAGCCTCGGTCATTTATCAGCTTGCTGATTGTAAGAATGTGCACGGGGCTAAAAAGTTTTTCCTTTACATTTTGGATCGTGGAACCAAAATATGCGAGCAAATTCTTTTGGTTCTTTGCGCAAGTTTAGGTTAAACAGGCAAATCTATTATATGATTAGAGACTTTAGTGTAAACAATGCTGAATGAAGACTAACCAGTGGATCGGTTTACCGTAAAATTGTATGCAGACTCTATGACTAAGTACCTCATCCCAATGCTTTAGCTATTCGCTCAGCAAATACCAAATCATACTAGTAAGTGTGTGATTTATAACTTTCATTTGACTGTCTATTTGAAGATAGTATGCCAAACTTAAAAGCAAATCAGTGTGCAGCTTCTTTATAGTTTCGCCAAAAGCAACTTAGAAAATTGACACCTTGATTGAACATGAGACTTCAAGGAATTCCATGTAATCGGAAAATGTCCCTAAAACATTCGGGCAACATTAAGAACATCAAAAGTCATTTTGCAAGCTCAGAAATGCAGCATTTCTGAGAAACGATCCATTACCACCATAACTAAATTGAATCCCCTATGGCCTTAAGCAATCATAAGACAAAGTGAAGACTCAGATCTTCCTAAAGCATCTCTGGAATGGAAAATGACGTGTACAAATCCATCTTTTGTGAGTTTACTTTATAATTTTGACAGGTGGAACACCTTGCTACATAACAATAGACATCTCGAGAAGCAGCTTCAACCAAAATAACCAAGCTTGCAACTGTGATAAGGTTTTGTCTCATTCGGCATGCCAGGCCAATCCTCCAATATGCATATCTTTAATCAACTGGGCTCAGAGGGATGTGTTTGGGGTGCACAACTGATTACTTTTGAACAAATAACCCTATTGTAATGTATAATTAGCAATTGGCGAGTTGAAGATGGAACATTTCCATAGCTCCACAAAATCGTCGTTAATGGCATACTGCTCCTTTCTAGACTCCATCCCAGTGATCAATGTGTAAACAGCAACAAAAAAGCTTGCTCTTCTAGTGTCTTATGCTTAAGCATAAAACTGAACTTTGGAATAAAAATAACCCACTGGATATGCATATAGATCTTTTTTTTTTTTATTATTGCAAAAACCATAATGATTTATGATCACAATATAGAACAAGTTCTTGGTGAATCAAGTAGTGCTTCCATTGCTCAAGGGCAAATGTGATGTACTAAGTGCACGATGAGGCTAAAGAGAACTTACATCGAGAATAAAGTTTGGGCATTTAGAAAACCAAAGTATTTTGAAGCGTGCACGCGCGAGCGCACACAAATATATATATATATATAGAGAGAGAGAGAGAGAGAGAGAGAGAGAGAGAGAGAGAGAGAGAGAGATGTATAGTGAGAAATAAAAAAAAAATTGATGGGTCAAATAGAAGGAAAATTATCTCAAAAAACACCCAAATCTCTTCAATTACAAAAAAATGGGGGAAGAATTAATTGGCCACAACAAAAATACTTAATGAGATAGGAGGATGAAAAGTTACATTGTTTTGAGGGGGGCATTTTAACATTTGCTCGCATAACATACATATAGTACAATATCAAATTGTGTTTTTTGTTTGTTTTTTTCTTGTGTGTGATGGAGTCTCTGTGCATGTGCATGAATGTGTTGGTAAGACAACCATGTATATTTAAGGTAGGCATATAAATATAATTTTTTAAAAAATAACAAACCCATGCGTAAATTGTACGAAACTATTGAGACCGGGGCACCCTTTAACATTATATTTTAATGGCCTTACATAACAGTATCAGCATTCAGATACCAGGCCATACTTTGTTTGATGATTGCACATTCGAGACATTAGAGAGTTCTATGTACAAAACAAGATTCCAACAAAATAATAAGCAAAGAGGAAGAACTTCCGAACTGAGTAGAAGAACAAATGCTTTTAACTTTAAGGTAGGCATGATTTTGCAAAATCACATGAGTGATTGGAGTGAAGAGTGGCATGTGGTGCAATCAAATAGCTAATTACTAAAAGAACCAAATAAGGGTGAACCTTGGTTATTATTTTATTATTATTATTATTATTATTATTTTGGTAACTGAAGGGAAGTTCAACTAAGAAGCGCCCCCGCACTCCGCCGCGGCGCCGCCCCTCCCCCGCCAAAAAAAAATGCATTAATGAAATCAGTAGTCTTGCTCCGGCTAAATTATAGAGACAGAAGAAAGAATTGCAGAATAGAATCAGAAGATTCAAAACATAGGCAGGGAGCATAATTTTGAAGGATTAAATGGTATAAGCATTTGTTTAATACATTAATTCAAATTATGCAGATCTTCCTCATAGCTAGATGGGATTCAAAGGGTGAAGCCGATTCAAAAAAGGACGCAGTTGATCATTAATTCCCTAATTTCCTTATGGTAGTGACAAGGGAACCCAAGAAAGACACAAAAATGGAGTTGCTAGTATTGCACAGGCTGTATTATTCATAAAAAAAAAGGGGTTGATAATTTAAATAACTAAAATATAATTTAAAAAAACTATTTCAAATGCCAAAAATTATGAACATTCATCTAATGCAGAATATGCAGATCTTCATCACAGCTGAAATGGGTTCATTGAAAGAAAATAAAAACTTTTTGGAGTGCTAAATATTATGAACATTTTTTAAATACAGTACAAGCGGAATCATAATATAGTAAGAAAAAATTGTGAAGGCCTGAACATTATGAAAATTTATTTAATAAAGATACAGATCATCAACACAGTTGAATAGAATTCATAGGACAATGTCAAAATTATCATATAAAAATTTACATAAGAAACAAGGCAATCTCAGCTAGTTAACATGCTAGTTTGATAACATAAGCTATTCATCAGTACACAACTCATATAGCACAATTATCATAGTGATCGGAATAATCTCAAAATATTGGCTACAGAAAGAAAATATTTTCTATTTAAAAGATTCATAATAAATAATGCAGATTATTTCTTCATGGTACAAATACGAGAACAAATAAGTTTTCTTTTTACTATCTAAAAGCATTCTAATCCTATATTAAAAAGTTTAGCAATGCAAATTTTTCAGTGCTTAAGCCATCACAGAAGAAAAGAAAAGCGGGTGTGTACATGCTAAAAATTTCAGGGAAATATTAATTTTCATAGGAACTTTAAAATGACCAAAAAACGACTAATATCACTGTAAAAGAACACACTCAAAAAAGATTTTAAGGAGTTCTACCGTCATGTCCATTTGGGTTGATTGTTTCTGAAATTCCTTCATTATTTTTGCCTGTTTTGCAGGCTCCATCTCCTGAAACAGAATAGCAATTTCTTATAAGCTGAAAATGTTGTGCAAAATTATGTCCTCATATCTAACTTGTATGCACCCCTCGTATACAATCTGAACATTTATTATTATGCCATGCATACCTTATTCATGGCAGCCATTGCTTTGCTTGCACCTTTCATCCCAGCAGAAACGGAAGTGCTTGCATGCATGGCCTGGGGAGTTGAATGAAATCATAAAATTTAGTTTAAAAAAAAAAGAACTAGTAAACATTAAGATGCATCCAATGAAATTCAATACTCCTTACTTGTGTGTGAGTAGCCACACCTCTTATTTGAGCACGGCTACCCTGCAAATTAGTGATTTGCTGCCTCAACCGTATGAGCTGACGAGCCAAGATCTTAGTAGCAGCCTGGAAAACAAGCTCAAAAAAGTATGAGAATATTTCTTAAATATTCTGAAATCACATAAGGTAGAAACTGCGAGCTTCTCCAACAAAGAAACTTATCAAATAAAAGCATATCATTTGTGGCATTAAAATCCATTGTACCATAACAGAAAAATAAACTAAAATAAGCAAAAAAATAAAACTCAACAAATCCACCTCATTTCCAGTCTTGGCAGTCTGCTTTATCTCTGCAACCAGCTTCTTCTCCTGCAAGAATTCTCATACAAGGTAGCCTAATTAATACACTCAGATTGCCAAACGGTTCTCTTTTAAACACAACTAATGAGATAGCAGACCTCTAACTGCAGAGATGCAATCTCTCGTTCAATGCCTGAAAGAACAAGTTGACATCAAATACCTGATCTTCCTAAATTATTTAACACAAGTTTAAAATTGTACCAATCTCTGTAGTTTAACTCATAGATCACTCTTAAAAAAAAAAAAAAAAAAGGGTTTAGAACATGCTATCTATCAAAAACCGGCAGTACATTTCGAAGAAAACAGTAAAATTCTTTCATAATCCCAGGCATTATCCTCATAAACCTTGTCCTAACAATCTGGGACTAGATTCATTAAAAAAGCTACTCTTCCCATCTATTCTCTTGACAGTGACATGAAATGTCAACTTTACTGTTTGCAAACTGCATACTTCTTGCTATTCTATCATTGATCTGCTAAATTCTTTCAGAATCCCTCAATATTGGGAACTTTTATTACGTTCGGTGCAAGGACGTAGAGGAACGTCCGGTCGGAGGCAATTTCCCGTCCAAAAACTAGGTATTTACTCGGTACAACTAGGTATTATTTGATAATAATGAAGAATACCGTTCTCTGAAGACCAATACCGAGTTATACCGAGCTGTACCGAGAAATACCGAGTTGTACCGAGTTTTTCTGGGAAAAACTCGGTACAACTTTGGTATAACTCGGTATTTGCTCGGTAAAGCCCGGTATAACTCGGTATTGGGTCTTCAAATGATGGTATTCTTCGTTATTGTTTGGTATTGCTCGGTATTTGCTCGGTACAACTCATTTTTTGGCGGAAAATTGCTTCCGACCGGACGTTCCTCTACGTCCGGTCGGAGGACGTAATAATTGTTCCAATATTGGACTGAATCTGCTGGCTTTTATCGCTTCATTGCAACTACAAATGTAATTTAACTTGTCCTTAAAGCATTTGTAACGCAGGAAGCCAAAAAAAAAATAGTAAAGGGAACTGACCTCTAGTGGCGACAGTCATTTCTCTTTTGCTGTTCCTAAGAGCATCTGCAATGCATGAAATAAAACAACCAACACTATCAAAAGAGGCAAGGAAATCGAAATCAAGACAAATACGATCAAATCTCCCGAGAAAAATCTCAAACCAGCACAAATACACAATCTCCCGCCAATTAACAAGGAAAAGTGCAAGGAAAAAAAAATTCAACAAAATATAACCTAAATTAGTCAAGCAAAACAAATAGTAAGAAATCTAACCCTTAGATGTGATTTTCTTCTTGAAGATGTTCATACTCGGCAATTACTCGAGGATACTTTTGCCGGAGAAGTAATAATCTTGTAGCCAAAGAAGAATGCAAGCCTACTGAGGCTTAATTTAGGGTTTCGAGGCTTTGGGGTTCAAAATGGAAAAGCTTGGAAGCTGCCGCTTGGTCCTCCAGTTAGAAGAAATAATTCGTTTACCGCTTACTGAAATAAACTATAAGTATTGTGTTCCAAAAATAATATTAAGAGCAATACAGATGGATAAAGGATAATCATTAATCACCGTCTTGCTCACTATGTGCACCATTTTTTTCGAGGGTTTATTTGGAGGAGAGATTATTACATGCGGATATTGAAATATTTGGAGACCAATCAGGAGCTGTCACATCATTTAATATATTTTGTATTGTGTCATATGGCGGCTCCTGATTTATATCCAAACGCGTTCAACTTCGGCACGTAATAATTCAACTCCGGGTCAACCCGCCAACCCGTTTAACTTGAACTACCCGCCTGCCAGCTGCCGCCCGCGCACGCTACCCGAGCTACCCCCACGCCCGCCTACCAGCTGCACACGCATGCGCGCCCCGCTGCTTGCACGGCGTACCCGCCTGCTCGCGCGCATCCGTGCCAGCGTCCGAGTCGGGTAAACCCTTGTCGAGTCAGGTCAACCCAGCAACCCCCCTGGTCGGGTCCGCATTAGGATTTCCGACATGTTTATCTACCCGGGTCGAGTTAGGGTCGACCCGTTTGAATCCGGGTCAGTTCCGGGTTTGACCCGAACCCGACCCGTGACTTGAAATTTACACTATGTATGGGTGATAATAATGAAATATACGAGTTATATATTTGATATTAAAATTTTATACGAGTAATATGAATGCAATACTAAAGTTTTTGATGTTGTCACCAATCTTTCTCACTATGTAAATCCAAACAACAAGAAAGCGACAGCCAAATAAAAATAGTAATTGTGGTCTGAATAATAAAATAGTGAGAAAGATGTTCCAAACAAAACCTAAATCAGGTTGCACCCATGTTCGCTAAAGTTTTTCTCTTTTTTTTTTTATAATATTGATGTGTCACCGATCTTAAAGCAATTATTTAAATTAGATTTTTTTTATTTCAGTTTTTAACTGATGAGATAATTTAACAAGGTTAACATAGCTAATATAATTAAATACTTAAAAAACATTAAACATTTAAGGAGAATCATGTAGCTTGCCCAATTGAGTACATGGATTTTGACAAAATTAGTCAAAATGTCAAACTAAAATCAATGAATTAACAACAATTGCATATTTAAAGGGGCCATTAAGTGGAGAGAGTTTTCAAATTTAAAGAATCTTAAAGTTCCACCCAACAATCAATGCAATGATTTTCATTACACGATCACCATTGGCAAACACCGTTGTTTATAGGGCTGCAAATGAATCTAGCCGAATCGAGTAGGTGCTTGTTCATATTTGAGCTTATTTATTTTTAGCTTGTTCAATTTTGTTTTGAGCTTGATTCGAGGTTTTTTATTTGTGTTCAAGTTTTGTTCGTTTAAAAGAATATATGTTTATGTTTGGTTCATGTTCGATTTGTTAATGCTTATCGAGCTTTGAACAAATGAGTCTTATCGAGTCTACTAACAAAAAGTCACCTAGAGCAGTTCTTGGACATATATAGGGAGTGATTTCGATCTATCAAAAGAGCCCGCTCACAAATAAACAAGCTTATAAAATGATTTTAAAAAAGATAAAAATAAAAATATATAAATAATAAATAATAATAATAATGACTTATAAAATGATTTTTCTTATAAACAAGCTTGTTCATCAACACTTTAAATAAAAATACTACAAACATGAATAAATACCTCTTGTTTATAAATAAATTCATGATAATGAAATAGTATAACATAAAAAATGTAATTAAGTTTTTATATAATAAGAATAACTTATTATAATAAAACTAAAAACTATGCAAAAATATATAACATAAATATTTAATCAAGTTCCTTAACGAGCTTCTTATCGAGTTTGTTCACTAGTTGTAATTGATATTGTTCATGAATATAAACGAGCCACACATATAGTTGTTCATGTCTGTTTATATAACAGTTAATCTTTAAAAAAATTGTTCAAACTTGTTTGATTACTTAAACAAACGATCATAAACGAGCAGTAATCGAGCCAAGCTACGAGTAGCTTGTCGAACGCTCAATTCATTTATAGCCCTCGTCTATTATCATTCGACATTTGTTAGCAAATGATCGCTACCTTCCATCAACTGAAATTAACATCCGTAATCACAAGATTATTATCACCCGCCATCAACCAACATTTGTTTATGATATTCAACCAACAACTATAATTGTCATCACTTATTACTTCTCCAACATTTTCCAAAAAGACTAAGACAATAATTCAAATTTATGTAATATCATACATTCACAATTTTCATTTTGATATAGTGAATTGTTTTAAATGGATAAACCTTTCACATAAAAATTATTGCATCTTTTTTGAATCATTCTTGAATATGTGGAACTTTATGAAGAATTAATATAAAAATTCACATGCTACTGCTCTAACTTTTTTTAGGAAGCAATGAATATTATAATACAATATATTATAATTTAAGCTTAAATATATTCTTTATTTCACTACAAAAGTAGAAGCTCATTTTAATCTGTTAGTTGGAAGCTATTGCAACCAACCAATAAGTCTTGACTTCGAGTATTGTATATGTGATATCTGTGTGAATTTATCGTAATTGACCTAAATGTCCAAAAAATAAACAGTATTATTAAAAATGTTTAAGCTCAATTTACTCATTATACAAAATAAAGAACATGATATATACATGATCATTATTAGTTAATATAAATGTATATTTCTTATAATATTAAGCTTATAATGTTGTATTTTAGCTATATTTATCAACCCTAAATAATTGGATTTTGTCATTTCCCATTGATGTTATGATATAATATGTGTTATTAGTATGTTTTTATAATTTGTTTGGGATGATTTTTTTTTTATCATAGCTCGCCTTGGCATTTATAAAAAAAATGATATTTGTTGCTCTACTTTTTAATATCAAATCAATATATAATGAATAAAAAATATTGACTTAATATGCATTATGATAAATAGTTAGTCAATTATTTTTTAAATATATTTATTTGTAGAAACAAGCATTAAAAAATTATTTTGGATAATCTCTTGTATTCTTAGATTGTTTTATTTGATTATTGGTTCAAATTAGGTTTGAACCAAGATTCTAATATAGTTCTCACAATGTCTTGTGTTAGGGATTACAGGGGTATATATTGGCGGGACGGGCAATGTGTGAAGGAGAAAATGGCTCTATAAATTGGGAGTATTGGGGATAGGCATATATGGGATCAGCGGCGTGTGAAGTAAAAGTAGAAATCACAATTGGAGCTTTTTGGGTCCAAGAAATGACAAAGATTAATGATGTATGAAGGAGAAGAGGTAGTATTGGGAGCTCGCTAAGGGCATCCTTCGATGAGACTTAAGAAGTGTGATAGAGAAGAGGAGTTCATGATGTGAGCTCACTTAAGGCATTGACATGTCTAAAGATGTGTGAAGAAGAAGAAAAGTCTTGATTTAAATTTAATTAGAATGCAACTTACATATTGAAAGTAAATTAAGATTAGTTAAATATAAATATCAATCGCCTAGTCATTTATTACATTCATCTTTAAATAAATCTAATAAAAAGAAAACCATCATGATCAAATTAAAAGCTTAGTTTGGAACAATTTTCTTACTACTTTTTAGTTTTTAAAATAAATTTTAAAATAAAAAATATGCTTTATTTGAGATAATTTTCTTGTTTTTTTTACATCAGTTTTTTAATATTAAAATTTCTTAAAAACAGTGAAAAAATAATAACTAAAAATTGTCTCAAACCACGAATTGTCATTTTATAGTTAAAAGCATCCTAAAATATGTGTCAAAGTTGATCAATTGTAGGGGTCTCAATTTGGGTCAACGGGTCGGGTTCGGGTCGAACCCAACTTGACCCGGTTGTAAACAGGTTGACCCTAACCCGACCCAGTTTTGCAAACGGGTCAGGTTTGTCAACCCGGACCCGTCCCGAGAATATATGCGGGCTGGACGGCGTGGACGCGGAGCATGTCTGTGCGGGTTGGACGACGCAGACGCGGGACGAGCACGGTTGTGGCTTGTGCGGGATGGACAACGTGGACGCAGGCCGAGTGACGCGAACGCGGACTTGGGATGAGCTACGCGGACGCGGAACGAACACAGTTGTGGCCTGTGCGGGCTGGAAGGTGTGGACGCGGGGGCCTGCGACACCTGGAGCCTATGAGGCTGTGACAGCTTGTGACGCGGACGGCAAACTCCACCTCATGCCTCACGCGGATGCGACGTCACGATTTGACGCAGATGCAACCAGGCGGACACTCGGGCAGTGTAGTGGGTTTGCGAAACAGGTCATTTCGGGTTGACCCGCAGGTTGTCGGGTCAACCCGAACCTCTACCTGTTTCGCAAACGAGTTGACCCAAGCCCGGATTTTTTCGGGTCGGGTCAAAAGTTGACACCCCCAATCAATTGTAAAGTTTATAAACATTATAGATTAGTATAAATAATTATAACATTTATTTCAGAGTTTTTTTAATCAAAATTCAATAAAGGAGAAAAAAATTAACTTTCATATTTAGAAGGTCCCCTCCCTCTCTCTTTTAAAATAGATTTTTCATTCAGGTTAAAAGTTATTGAAGAAATGTTTTTAGGAGATCAAATTCTTCATCTTTTCACTAATAAATCGTTGTGAAATGATTAAATGATCGAAATCCTACAAAATGAAGCAATGTCAAATTGCTTCTACAATTTATTCCATCCATTTTAAAAGAATTTTTTATATTTAAAACATATCACATAGGAAAATAAGACTTTGCAGGCTACTACTATAATTAACTGGGGTTTATTTTATAAACGAGTAGATTAAGCTCCATAATTAACATTTTTCCTCTCTCATCCTCTTCCCTTTTTCTCTCCTCCCAATCATTTATGTCTCCCAATGCCCCTCTCTCCAGCCGACTTTCTCTCATCCTGTTTGAGTTGACTGCGCCAATCAAAATAGTGCATTCAGAATGCACTCTTTCTTTTGGCATATTCTGAATGCGCTATTTTATTTGATGAATTTATTCTTTTTAGATTTTGTATTAAATATGCTCGTCTTGTTAATTCTTCGGCTTAATCAGCTCCTTTATAAAAATAAACCCTTCTAAAAATCATAAAAAATATTGCAAATGTTTCAAAATCACTGCAAGACCGCCGTAATTAGTGTTTACAGTGGTTCTTAGATCACTGAGGAAGATGAATCACAGCGCTAATTTTAGCAATGATTTAAATTTTTGTAATTCTTTAGACATTGGTGGTTGTTAAGACAGTGACAAATTTGACAAAATCCAGTGGTTTTAACCTCTCCTTTTTTTGAGTTTTTAAATCTTTTACTTTCAACATGCATCGATAGGCTTTATACACACAATTTAATGTATGATTAGTTACCACAGAAGAATAAAACAGAATTCCAATACAAAACACATTATTTAACATTAATCTATAATATTCTTGTGGGCTAGAATATATGTGATGATAGAGTTAATATTTTTCGTCTCAGCATTGTATGGATATCCAGCACACACAGAAAATTCAAAAAAACGTAAGATTTTTTATTTGAAAACCCTTGGAAATGATTGAAATGAACCCACTAGTGTTTAAATAGATTAAAAATGACCAATTTGCCCTTGAAATGGAGGATGATCATATTACAATATTCAACCGTTGAGTTGAAATCTCATGACAAATGGAGATCTGGCGGAAATCCAGTGACATTTGGTGGTCGGGCGGAAATACAATATTAGTAGGTGGTCGTGCGGATGTCTGGAATCATTTGGTGGTTGAGTGAAAGTCTGATGATAGTCGATGACATGACAGAAGTTCAGTGTCAGTCGGTGGCCAAGCTGAAGTCCGGCGACAGTCGATGGCCGGGCGTAAGCCAGGCGGTGGTCGAAGAGGAGTCTGGTGGAAAGAGAATTCTAATTTCTCTCTCTTCCTTCTCTTCCTTGTTTCAGCCTCTCTCCATGAGAAATGAGTGATTTATTTATATTTTTCTGAGAGTATCATGACCAGTAAATAGGAGTGAGATCAAGGATAAGTTGGGAGTGATTTGAATAGATAGCCGATGTTGATCCCTTAATCGTGGAATGTTTACTAGGCATTTGAATGTTTTAATGATATCAGAATTTGACGATCTTAGGCTCATTGGATTCGTCACGTCGAGTCGCTCGATTCAAATATAAGCATATCATGTTTGAAAATCATTTGTTTGTCCTATTTATGGTTTGAACTTTCCAAATGTGCGTCGGGTCTTCGATTTGGACCCATTTAAGCTCGGATTGAGTTGAATTTGGTGTCATTGGGTTTGTATTTTTGATAAGTCCAGTTCGACTATAAGTTTGCTGAAATCGGAGTTTGGATGATCCCATATTTAATTTCAGAACTTTTCGACTTGATTTTGCCTCGATATTCGTGTCCGATCAAGATAAATTTTTTATGACATATCAAATATAATTCTATTAAAGTTCTTTTATCACTTAATAATTTTAATCCATATGTAAATTGTGATTAGTGTCACACATCTAATGCAAGACTCTTTCCCTGTACAGGCATTCCTTGCAATTTTTAAATTCATTAATTGATCCTTTTCCTTGAAAGTTTCTTAGATATTTATTAATTTTGTGTATTTTTGCAAAACTTCATTATTTTTTATTCAACAAAAGCTTGGAAGGTTTATTTTGCTTTGTGCTGTTTCTTCTTATGTATGGTCTCCAATTGGGCACTATTAATACAAATTATTGAAATTAATCATAATTAATTTTCTTGTTTGACTGGCTCAGTTGAGCTTTTCTCTATAAATAATAAAACAAAAAGTGATAGCTGGATAAAAATAGAAAAAAAAAAAAAAACTTTTTATCGTAATATAATTAAATAATTATTTATTTGCACATTCTCTCCAAGTGCCTTGGAAAATACATTTAATTAATTCACAAATTAATATTTTAATTATATGGCAACAACTAGCTTTCAGGAAAATTTTATTTACTGTAATTATTTATTTATATAAATATATATTTTAAAATTCGATATGAGGGCCCGACTTGGTATAGTTCAGCCATTTGCAATTGTGAAGGGATCGGTATGCAAATGTTATTATTATTAATTTTTTTTTTTTTTGGAGATATTTTGTTTTAGACTGGGTTGATTTCTTGTAGAGAAAAAATCAAAAGATATCTTTTTCTTAGACTTAAAAAGGGCAAAAAAATCACCGGATTGACCTAGTTGAATAAATCTACTAAATAATAGCAGATATAAGAATCCTCCATTTTTCACAATTAAAGATTATATATTACATAATTGAAAATAATTATTTAAATTCTTATTGAAAGGGCTATAGAGACAGTTCAAGCCCAACAATAACGTTATACGTTAAGAGTCAAGTGATAATAGTCAAACGATAGATGTTCTAGAGATGTGGAGGTAATTAATGATGCTGGTCATCAACAATGATTGTTAAAAAGTACAACAGAGTTTTGTTGTTTTCTCTACTCTTAAATCTTCTCTTCAAATGGAGAAGGAAGCCTGTATTTATAACTTTTTTATAGAACTTAAAAAGATTAATGAATGTTCAAGATATTAATGAATGATTCATTCAAAATTCATAGCAACAACATTAGTGCTGATGGTAATGTGCTTGTTATGTATGGAATCTGATTGTGTTGATCAATCTGATTATTATGTTGTCTTAAACTTCAAAGCTTGTCGTATTTTTTGGGGATGCGTGAGGTTTATCCTCAGCTTGGGTTAGGGCACTTTCACATCTCTTTTTTTTTTTCTTTCGTACAACACCCTGATGATGCATACACGAGCTCTCCGACGTTACATACCCAAGCACCCCTGCGTTGTGTTCTCGAGCACCCCAACGCTAAGCGACAAAGAGTAGAGGGCTACAACGACATAGATACGACACTGCAGTGAATCAAGACAGAGGTTCAAGCGCCGCAACGGACTGACATCGTAGCGTTGCGAGACGAACTGGACGGTTTTCTTTTCTTTTCTCTTTTTTTTTTTATTTTTTTTTTTATTTTTTAAAGGGTTACGTCTCTTGGGTTTGTTTACTTGATTTTCTCTTGTATTTTGAGGGTTAGATATTGGAGAACGAAGGATGTGAGGAGAGAAGTGAAGAGAGAGTGAGAGAAAAGAGAAATATGTACTTATTTCTCCCAACTTGCATAGTGAATTTCTTGGTGTGGTGTGCCTCCGTAGGCTTTTCCCTATTTTGTGTTTTTCCACGTTAAATCGTAGTGTCCTTCATACTTCTATTGTTTTTATTTCCTTGCTTGTTTCGTCATTATGATGTTTACTCCTCATTCTCAACAGTGCTAAATCGAATGATTGAATAAGGACTATGAGATTAATTTTGATGCGATTTTAATCGATTGGCACAAATCTTATTGTGATCAATCATCTCTAATGCCAAAAGATTCATCATCTAATGATTCCAATTCAAACTATGATGCACATAGACTACCCCAACATATGATTAGTGACGACAAGGAAAAACCTTTTGGAGTTGGTCAACAACAATTTTAGAGGACCTTATCAAGAGTTTTTTTTTATATATATATAAGTATTTTAAACTTTCTCACAATTAATAACCAATTGGAACTATGATAGGAAATTACAACAGCCAGCTTTTAACAGCTTAAATTGTAGAAAAGGCACAGCCAGTAAGGTTTATTATTGAATCCTTTAACTATTAAACTTGCCAAGCCATCCAAGTCTATGGCTTATGTACATTTGGTAATAGCAGAGCTCTTATGACTTATGAGACTTCAAAATTGCGAGTACTCCATGCTTTTATCAGTAAATGATTTATTCGCGCATTAACTTTATGTTGTCACTTCTTAATTTTGGGTCGGATTCGGGTCAATTCGAAAATCCGAATTTGACCTGAGTCAACCCGAAAAGGCGCTCGCATGTCGTCGTGTCATCTGTTCTCGTGCATCGTGCTCGCCCACTAACACATCTCTTCCGCTCGCACTCAGGTCAACGGTTTAGGTCGTGTCAATTGGGTTGGGTTCGGGTCCAGACTTCTAACCCTTTTATGTAATCACGTTGGGTTTGGGTCATGCTAGTTGTAGGTGGGTTAATTCCAAATTAAACCCGCCTGACAGACCCAATAATTCATTTTGACACTCTGAAATGGACTCTCTCTTATGGAAAGAGTATACAATTTTGTTTTAAAATGTTTTTTTAAACTAATTTATTTCGTATTCTTCAAAGTAAATCATTTTATTTATCTTCTTTAATTAACTGTGTCAAATAATTTGAATCAAATTTATTTGATTTATATGACGATATAATAACAAGTCAAATATATTTAGGTATTCATCCGAGTTGTTATAAATAATGAAAATATCTGCGCCTCAGTGGTTGACTGAGAAAATTATTTCTTCAAAATCACGAATTCACCCACCACGGGTGTGGCCTGGTGGTGGAGACTTGGCTGGCCAAAGGCCAGGTCTCAAGTTCGAATCCCCTCGGCGCCTCGTGAAAGCCCTAAGTGTCGGCCCGTGTAGATGGCGTGGGTTGCACGCAAGATCGACCAGGGAGATTAGTGGCCGAAGGCCGACACTCCCTGCCAAAAAAAAAAATCACGAATTCAAATCACTTAATTTACCATTTATTGTTTCTAAATAAATTATAGATAAGGAGGATTTGCGGGATAACTTCTAATATCTAAGCTCATTGATTTTTTGTAAATAAAAATAAATAAAATCTTTTAAAAAATTGCTTATTTTATATCTAAATAGTTTTTTGGGTTCTTTTTTTAGTACTGTTATTTATTTTTTTAATGAAGCTGATTTTTTTCATTGCAAGCACTGATGATTTCTCTCATACTTAATGCTCTACTTATATTTTTCTATTCTTAAAATTTCTCCTCTTCATATTTTTTTTGTGACTTTTGAGTCGATTAAAGACAAACTTACATATAAATCACGTTAATAATCTTCGAAACATAGACCTCTTGATTGATAGTTAATGCTCTCAATCAAAAAATCAAGATGAGTTGTATTCCTTTTAGGGTTGCAAACAAGTCAAGCCAACTCAAGGTCAACTCAATGACGAGCTCACGAGCCGAGTGTATCGAGATTCGGGCTTGAGTTCGACTGAGTGGTTGCTAGACTCGTTGATTGATTGAAGACACGAAAGCGAAACTGCGGGCGCAAAAGCTCGGATACAAAATCGTAGATATGGAAGTAGGAATCAGAATGGAAAGCGAAAGAGAATGGTTGGCAGCCTTACGTCTTGCGAGCTCGCATCCATCACCATGAGCCGAGCTTGAGCAGGCTATTTGAGCTCGAGTTAGAGCTCGTGATTTGGCTGACGAACCGAGCTCAAGTTAAGCATGACTCTAACTCGACTCGACTCGTTTACACCTACTTTCTTCTCATACTTCACTTATTACCTTTCAAAATGAATCATTTTGCTGATTTATAAAATAACATTGAAATGTACCATGGAACTATATCAGTGAAAAAGAAGATTTATGAGAAGAGAGAGTGCAAAATTGTACCTCGGCAGGTTGTCAAATAAATAAAAGGAGAGTAAAAGCATGAAACCTATTTCTGATCATCTGACAACCTAAAAAGAATCTAAGTTGATCCAAACACTTGAGACAAAGGCCATCCGATAGCAATAAAATACCAATAAAAATAACGGTTAATTGAGAAACTTATAAACTACTGTATAGCCAGCAGGCTTTTTTCTTCCTTTATTTATTTTTTATTTATAATTAGAAATTAAAACTATTTAATTGTTCATCATCATTTGAACAATAATGACATATAAGCATTAATGTTAATATATTTTGAAGAGTTTAATGCAGTATAAGTGATGCTAATTTAACGGTTTAAGATTTGTTTGAGATGAATGCAATATTTTATAAAATTGTAGAAAAATACTTTTTTTCATTATGAGGTCTTAAGCTTCAATTAAATAATAATTAATAATTATTTCCTTCAAAAACATATAGTACAAACTTGCATTGAGAAAAAGAGACGAAAATAAATAACTTTAATTTCTTGTAATTGTAATTAGCATCATCCTAATCATTATAATTACAAGTTTAAATAAAAAGAACCTGTCTCTCTTTTTACCTGGCCTCCCTACTTGCCTCTCTCTCTCTCTCTCTCTCTCTGTGGGTTCCTAATAAATTATAACAGTGAAAACCTATCATGTTGCCTATAAATCCCCCTCACCACACACTCCCTCTCATGCATCCTTTCTCTTCTTTCAAATCCCAATTAACTCAAATCGATCCTGGGAGAAGGAGCTCTCTCTCTCTCTCTCTCTCTCTATCTCTCTCTCTCTATCTCTCTCTCTGTTGTTTTTGCAGGGTTCAATAGAGCAAGAAGATTATGGAGGAGCTCGATATCTTTCTCACAGTCTAGGAGGAGGAAGAAAGGATGAAGAGGTGAAGTGAACAGGCAATGCCTGGCTCCCTGTATGCCACACGTGTGGACCAATCCATGCACAGAGACTGGCCACTGCGGGTGGCGTGCGAGGAGCCAAGCATTCTCTTAATCTCTCTCTCTCTCTTTATTTGAGCGGATTTAATCATAATTATTTGGGAAAAAATAATTAATGGACTCTAATTCCACTATACAAATTTTATAAAAAATTATTAATTTATTTGTGATTAGTATAATATTAATTTTTTATACTTAATCTTAAAGTAAATTTAAATATTATTATGTTCATCGTAATATAATTTATACTAAGCTTTTTTTTTTTGGGGAAAAAATATATAATGTACATTAGCTTTCTCTGAGATTTATGCAGAAACTAAGTGAAAATCTGGTTGTTTTTGTTATTTTAATTATTTTCTTACTAAACAAAAAATGTTTTATACCAGCTGCTTAAAACTAGAGAGCCATATCATTAAATGATTAGAGGATATTAGATGTTGTTATCAGGACTAATTGGGCAATGTAGCTTATATTTAATTTTGCTAAAATTTAGATTTGGTTTGAGAGAGCTTTCTTGCAACTTTATAAAACATTATTTTAGTATAAATTTTTTTTAAATTAAAAAAAATTGTACTAAAAAGTTATTTTAGAAAACAGAAAAAAACTATCAGAAAGAAAGATTAAGACTTCGATTTAGATGATTTTTTTATTGCTTCTTAAAATAGTTTTATAAATCAAATTGTAAAATATAATTCTCTCTTTGCAATTTATATTTTGGATCCATCACCCCCAAATTTCACATAAGGTACTATTTTATAAATTTGAAAATCGCATAATGACATTAGTGACACACCTCCTTTGTAATTTGTAAATTCTAAATTGTGAAGGCCGGTCGAACCGTTCAACCCTCTTATCTGAATGGACTCTATACGACTGATTATTACGAGTATTTTTTTTTATTAATATTATCATGAGAAAGATGTCTTTGGCGTTTGAATAAATCTTCTTCTGTTCTTCATTGTGCACATTACCGGTTCCAATGAATACAAATACCCTTCCCCTACGACTTTTTCAAGCCATGATTCGCCGGCCTGGTGCTTATTCTCTCTCTTTTTCCTCTTATTATTATTATTATTATACGTTTAAATATAATGATCTATTATATAAATTGAGATTACAAATATATATATTCTCTATCTCAATTAGAGAAGATGATATTACTTATGTGGGAGAGTGTGTTAGAGATGCAGTGAAGGGTAACAATGGCATTTAAACAATGTCGGTCAAAAATTGATGATAAGTTGACTATGATTAAACTGCAATAGTTGAGTGATGATAATAATCTAATAAGTGGCACTTGGGTGGAGTATCAGATGTGCAACGGTGGTCGGATGATAATGATTGGGCGCAGAAGATTGGACATTGATGAACGGACTAAGATGGATAGAAGATGATGGTCGATCAAAGATCATTAGATGGCGGCGGTTGGCTGATGGCAATCGAATGACAAAAGTCAGATGATGGCAGTTGTTTGTGATAATCATTGGCATCGAATATTGAGTAAAGCTCTAAAGTCCGTTTCGAGTAATTGGGTCGTCGGGCCGCGCGGTAAAGAGTAAGAGCACGTGGCGATATATTATAGGCTACCTGATGTATCTCTACGTCAGGTAACCTGAGGCAATAAAAATTCTTATGTAGGATAGGCTACATGAATATTTTTTCTCCATTGTGTCATGTTAAGAATTAAATTCTAATCTAAATCTAATAAAGAAAGTTCATTTCTAATATTTTCTAACCAAGTGATCTTCTTAGGCCTACCGCTACCTTTCTAGATATAGGTTAAGTCTAATACATCTGCTCTCCTAATCGGGTCATTGGAAGGCCGCCGTTTTATATGACCAAACCATCTAAGGCGACACTCTCTAATCTTTATCTGCCACTGTAGCTACTCCAACATTTTCACATATATGCTCATTTCGTATCCTATCTCTAAGAGTAAAGCCACTCATCCACCTGATCATCCTCATCTTTGCAACACTTAACTTAATATTATGATTCTCTTTTAAGAATGCTATTCATGCCAAAGTCTTTAAGCGGATATCATATGATGACACTAAGCATCTTATTATTTGAGTTTACTCCATCTGGGATGCTTCGGCCATTGCTGCTTATTCTCCTTTCGCATTCTGATCTTCTTCAGGATTTTTGGTGGGCTTCGTTAAGTTGGTTTTTGTGGCCACCTTTGCAAGTTGTCTTCTCTTTCAACCAGCTATCTTGTCTTGGAAGGTCATCCATGGCAACCAAAGGGTCCAGCCCTTCTCTAGGATTTTTCTGAGTCTTTTGGACTTATGTTATTCTCTTTAAAGTCTTGTAGTTTTATTTTAGCTGTTCTTGCATCTATTTGTTGGATGGGCTTTGCCCTAAATATCAAAAAATTATTTCAAATGAAGCTTTAATGACAAATGCTGATAAAATACTTTATTTAAAATGAATTTTATGTATTTAATTGTGTCGAATATGATTAAGATTTTCTCTTACCTCTAATAATTATTTTTAACAACCCTAATTAGTGGCATGCATATTAATTTTAGTATCTCGATCGATATGTGAATTTTATTTTAGTTGTTCGATTATGTTATCTTTTTTAATGATAAGTCATTTTGTCACATAATTCTCAGATCTAAAGCTTAGTTTGGAATGATTTTTTTACTAATTCTTAAAGCAGTTTTTTAGTATAAAATTTTTAAAGAAAATAGTTAGTAACGAAACCTTCATTAGCTACTTAAAATGTTCAATAGATAAACAATTGCATAACCGTGCATGGAATGTAAGAAATATGCTTTTTTCGGGAAATTTGAGGGCGGAGATCAGGAGAAAATTGACTTACAAGTGAACAAATAGAGCAAGAGCATAAACAAATCATAAATTTTGAAGAAAAAATATGAAAAGAAACACAAATTGCTTCTTTAGGATGCAAGTCTTTTTGTGTATGAAATATGCTTTTCCTAATGTTACCACTTATATTCTTGACTTAAGAGTAATAGTTCTTTGGCAGCTCATTTTGGTCTGTTGATTAGGAGTTTTGGCTATCAATCAACATGTCTTAAATTTGAGTCTTGCATATATGATGTGTGTATGAGTTTGCTTTAAACTTCATTTGGGATGACTTTCTTACTACTTCTTAAAACAGCTTTCTAGTACTAAAATTCTAAAAAACTACTTTAAGGAGCAGTAAGAAAACCTTCCCAAATAAAATCTTAACCGATCAAAATGTCAAAAAAAAAAAAAAAAAAAGTAAATAAATCAAAGTCGTTCATTTAAGGCAAAAGTATAAATATGATAGCCTGAATAACAGTCAGAACTTAGACAAGAATGCTCATAAGTCTTTTAGATGCCAATACTTAAATTTAGTAAAAGAACATATGAGAATATGAATAGAGTACACCATTATATTATATAATTTTGGCTATATTACAATTTATCAGTGGAAGCTGCAGCAGGCCCAAGGCTACGAAAGCCAACCCAATAATGGAAGATTTCAGTAAAGGGAAATATGAGCACACCTTAAAAGAATAATCATAAGAACTTCTTCTTTCCTTTTCCACGTTTTATTTGAGTGAGAAGGGGGTGTAGGAAAGAGAATGCATCTTTATTTAGAATGAATCATAAAATAATTATAAAAAAAATTAAATATTATAAAAATGAACATTTAAATTTATATAATTGAGCTTAAATGAACCTAAATTCACGAGTCACGACTCTGTAGAGATTAAGGCTTCGTTTGAGACGGCTTTTTTACTGCTTTTTAAAACGGAGTTTTAGTACAATTTTTTTTATTTTTGTACTAAAACTCCGTTTTAGAAAGCAATAAAAAAGCCGTCCCAAACGAAGCCTAAGATTAGATAATTTCATTGATTTTATTATGAGATTTACTCATATCATGATTATAAGAAAATCTCCGCTTATAGCATCTCCCTCAACCCTGCAATAATCCATTAGTTACTTTATCACTTTCCTCAAACATACAAAAAATTATCTCTTTTAGCGTCCTCTAATCTTATT